>JAJEJO010003860.1:70353-226825 GCA_020662805.1 Glaucomys volans
GAGAGAGAGAGAGAGAGAGAGAGAGAGAGAGAGAGAGAGAGAGAAAGGAAGGAAAGAAAAGAAAAGAAAAGAAAAGAAAAGAAAAGAAAAGAAAAGAAAAGAAAAGAAAAGAAGGAAGGAAGGAAGAGAGAAGAAGGAAGGAAGGAAGGAACGAAGGAAGGAAGGAAGGAAGGAAGAGAATGAACTTGAGCTACTAAATTGCTGACTAGAACCTTTGTGTGTGTAATTGGCTTGTTGACAGAATATGAATTTATGGATACCCATGGAACCCCAATGTGGATGCTGATGATCCTAGCTGTTCATTTTTGATCTTGTACAAATTTGATCTTGGTTTCTGGAGAGTACCCAATACTGCTTTCCATAGTGACTGGAAAATAGAACAAGGCAAAAAAACCCAAAAAACAAAAAACAAAACAAAAAACCAAAAAACAAACAACAACAACAACAACAGCAAAAAAACTCTATTTCTTGCAGAGATTTGGGAAAGAATATGTTCAGTGTAGGATTGCTACTAAGGTGATTTCCCTGAGAGCCGAGGATGTAAAAATGAAACAGCTAAAGTTCTTTGTAGCATTACGTGATTCTTTTATCTTTCTACTCCATAATCTCACGTACATCTTTAATGTGGTATCTTTCTTTGTGCCTCAAATCTCTAAACCTTTCCAGCTTCTCCTGACACAAACTCTCATCTACTTTCAATGTACTTTTTCAAAGATTATTTAGCTGTAATTTTCCATTGTTTTAATTCCAAAGAACTGCTTAAATCATGTGATTCAATTCTATGAAAGAAATTAGATCTTACCTAACACAGATATGTATCTGTTCACTGTGCTTACCTTTCATTTATTCATGCATGGATTTATTTATTCATAGATTAATTGTGCTAGGCACTGGTTAGGCGCTTAAAACACAATAGTGAAGAAAACTTGCAAAAATACTGATACACCTGTAACTTACTTTTTAACAGGAATTATAGATGATATATAATATTTTTTAAAAGATATATATTGCATTTAGATGGCAACACAATACATAACCAACATATGTAACTAGATAAAATTTACCTTCATTGATTTCTGTATTGTACCACTGTTTATTCACTTTATTGTTGATGGATTCTAGGGTTGTTTCCATGTTTTGGTTTTGTTCATTTCTTGCTATTACAAATAATGACTCTATTTCTGCTCTTGCACATAAATAGAGTAAATAGTGTGCCATGTGTAAGAATTACATTGGGTTCTGTATGTAAAACTAGAATTGCTGGGTAATAGGATATGCACATGTTCACATTTGCTGGGAATTCTTGCTTGATATTCTAATCAACAATTGATGTTGTTGGATGTTGGAACTTTTAGACTATATGACTGGGGAGATGAAATTTCACTCTGGGTTTAATAATTATTAGTAAGGTTAAGCAGACTATCATGTGCTTTCAGCCTTTTGTTATTCATTATTGCAATTCCTGTTTATTTCATTGTACATTTTTTGAAATGTTTTCTTTTTCTAGTCAATTTGAAAAGTCTTCCTACTATGTTCAAATAAGTAATATGTGAAATATTTTGCAAATGTTTTTTTCAAGCTTGTGGCTTAATTTTTGATTCTCTTTATCATTTGTTGAGTGAACAGACATTATTAATTTTAATTCAGTAGAATTTATCACATTTTCCTACATAATTTGAGTTTTTTGGTTTACAAAGTATTTTCCTATCTCCCCCAAAAAAAGATATTACTGTATATTTTGCTTTAAAAGTTATATAATTATACCTTTTAACATTTTAATATTTATCAAGATGGACTTGAAATTTGTGAAAGGTGTGAGATTGGATCCTGCTAATTTTTTTAATTAAATTAACAATTTATAGAAATCCATTCTTCTCTTCTTACCTGTATATATCTTTTATGCATGAGACAAATCAGAAACAATATTACAATGCAAATTCATTTAGAAAATGGAGGAAAAATCTCAAACCAATGATTAACAGCTGAATTCAGAATATATAACAAATGACACTGCATCATGATCAATTGGGGTTTATTTCAGGAATGAAAACTTGATTTATTACTACAAATTAACTTGCTGTAACTCAACAGATATATCAAGAGTTTAGCAAAGAATAGTCATTTCATCATATTCATTAATTATGTAAAAAGTTTTAACAAAATTTTTAGTTTATTCTATCTTCATAAAAATACTTGGAGATTGATTTTTTTCTTTTTAAAATTAATTTGGCCAAAGAATCTCCACCTTTCTTTACACTTTTGACTGAAGTATTTTTTTGTTTTTTGATGCTTTTAATTGAATATTTACTTTTTGATTCAAAATTACTGATATTATACTTATTACTTTTATTGTATTATTTTGAAATCCATTTAGTATTTATTCCTTTTTATTTTGAGATGAATGCTTGCCTCAATAGATTTTGGGTTAAATTTGACTATGAATCTGTAAGTGACACATTTTACTGAGTACTTGAGGTATTTTCTGCAGTTTTATTATATTTAAATACTATTATTCTATTCCAGAATTTTTCTTACAACTCCGCCCATTTGGATGGACCTTTTTTTTTTGTTTTTATTTTTTATTATTTTGTTTTTTATTTTATTTACTTATTGATTCATTGAACACAATTGGAGTACAACTATTGTTTCACTGGTTGTACACAAAGTAGAGTCACACCATCTGTGCGTTCATGCATGTACACAGGGCAATGGTATCTGTCACAATTTCTGTTATTATTTTTACACCCCCCCTCCCCCATCCCTCCCTTCCCTCCATGCTATCTATCCTTCCTCCCTTCTTGCCACCCTTCCCCCCTGCATTATGCATCATCGTTCATTTATCAGAGAGACCATTTGGCTTTTGGATTTTTGGGATTGGCCGATTTCACTTAGCATAACAGTTTCCAACATCATCCATTTACCTACAAATGTCATAATTTTATTCTTCTTTATGGCTGAGTAATATTCCATTGTGTATATATACCACAGTTTCTTTATCCATTCATCTACTGAAGGGCATCTAGGTTGATTCCACAATCTAGCTATTGTGAATTGAGCAGCTATGAACATTGATGTGGCTGCATCACTGAGGCAATCTGATTTTAAGTCCTTTGGGTATAAGCCAAGGAGTGGGATAGCAGGGTCAAATGGTGGATCCATTCCAAGTTTTCTAAGGAATCTCCACACTGCTTTCCAGAGTGGCTGCACCAACTTGCACTCCGACCAGCAATGTATGAGTGTACCCTTTTCCCCACATCCTCGCCAACACCTGTTGTTGCCTGTGTTTTTAATAAAAGACATTCTTATTGGGGTAAGATGAAATCTTAAGGTGACTTTGATTTGCATTTCTCTTATAACGAGTGATATTGA
Organism: Glaucomys volans; assembly: GCA_020662805.1. Taxonomy (NCBI): domain Eukaryota; kingdom Metazoa; phylum Chordata; class Mammalia; order Rodentia; family Sciuridae; genus Glaucomys; species Glaucomys volans. The sequence goes on from JAJEJO010003860.1 coordinate 73,723, forward strand.
ACATTTTTTCATAAATCTGTTGATTGCTTGTAGATCTTCCTCTGTAAAGTGTCTGTTCATTTCCTTGGCCCATTTATTGATTGGGTTATTGGTGTTCGTGGTGTAAAGATTTTTGAGTACTTGGTAGATTCTGGAGATTAGTGCTCTGTCTGAAGTGTGTGTGGCAAAGATTTTCTCCCACTCTGAAGGCTCTCTCTTCACATTACTGATTGTTTCCTTTGCTGAGAAGAAGCTTTTTAGTTTGACTCTATCTCAATCATTTATTCGTGCTATTATTTCTTGCGCTTTGGGAGTCATGTTAAGGAAATCTGGTCCTAGGCCAACATGATGAAGATTTGGACCTATTTTCTCTTCTATTAGGTGCAGAATCTCTGGTCTGATTTCTAGGTCCTTGATCCATTTTGAGTTGAGTTTTGTACAGGGTGAGAGATATGGGTTTAGTTTCATTTTGCTGCATATGGATTTCCAATTTTCCCAGCACCATTTGTTGAAGAGGCTGTCTTTTCTCCATTGCATGTTTTTGCCTCCTTTGTCAAGTATGAGATACCTGTATTTATGTGGGTTTGTCTCTGTGTCCTCTATTCTGTACCATTGATCTACCTGTCTATTTTGGCACCAATACCATGCTGTTTTTGTTACTATTGCTCTGTAGTATAGTTGAAGATCTGGTATTGTGAAACCCCCTGCTTCGCTCTTCTTGCTAAGGATTGCTTTAGCAATTCTGGGTCTCTTATTCCTCCAAATGAATTTCATGATTGCTTGCTCTATTTCTATGAGGTCCGTCATTGGGATTTTAATTGGAATTGCATTGAATTTGTATAGCATTTTTGGAAGTATGGCCATTTTGACACTATTAATTCTGCCTATCCAAGAACATGGGAGATCTTTCCATCTTCTCAGATTCTCTTTAACTTCTTTCTTTAGTGTTCTGTAGTTCTCATTGTAGAGGTCTTTCACTTCTTTTGATAGATTGATTCCCAAGCATTTTATATTTTTTGAGGTTAATGTGAATGGGGTAGTTTTCCTAATTTCTCTCTCAGAGGATGCATCACTTAAGAATAAAAATGCATTAGATTTATGAGCATTAATTTTATATCCTGCTACTTTACTGAATTCATTTATGAAGTTTTCTGGTGGAATTCTTAGGGTCTTCTAAATAGAGAATCATGTCATCAGCAAATAGGGATAGTTTGATCTCTTCTTTTCCTATTCATATTCCTCTAATTTCTTTGGTCTGTCTAATTGCTCTGGTAGAGTTTCAAGAACAATGTTGAATAATAGTGGCAAAAGAGGGCATCCCGGCCTTGTTCCAGTTCTCAGGGGAAATGCTTTCAATTTTTCTCCATTTAGAATGATGTTAGCTGTGGGCTTAGCATAGATAGCCTTTACAATGTTAAGGAATGTCCCCACTATCCCTATTTTTTCTAGTGTTTTGAGCATGAATGGGTGCTGTATTTTATCAAATGCTTTCTCTGCATCTATTGAAATAATCATGTGGTTCTTGACTTTAAGTCTGTTGATGTGGTGAATTATGTTTATTGATTTCCGGATGTTGAACCAACCTTGCATCCCCGGGATGAAACCCACTTGATCATGGTGCACTATCTTTTTAATATGCTTTTGTATGCGATTCGCTAAAATTTTGTTAAGAATTTTTGCATCTATGTTCATTCGAGATATGGGTCTGAAATTTTCTTTCTTTGATGTGTCCTTCTCTGGTTTTGTTATCAGGGTGATATTAGCTTCATAGAATGAGTTTGGAAGGGTTCCCTCCTCCTCTATTTCATGAAATACTTTGAGGATTATTGGAATGAGCTCTTCTTTGAAGGTCTTGTAGAACTCGGCTGTGAATCCATCTGGTCCTGGACTTTTCTTTGTTGGATGGACCTTTTAAAATTTCTAAACTTAAAGGGATTTACAAACTTCTCTATTAATTCATTTTGGTTATAAACATGATACCAATTCCAGGACATCTTTAATATTAAGTTTCCATTTCAAAATGCAGTTAATTTTCTTAAATGCTTCATACGTACTATTCAGAAACATGAATTCCCTTATTTGAATACAAAGTTCTCTATCACATTAAATTTTGGTATGGTTTACAAATCCTTCTTTTCATTATTAATATTTGTGCTTACAGTATCTGTCATTCAATAAGAAGCATCTAAAAGTATCATTTACACATGAGAATTATTCATGTCTCCTTGAAATTCTGCCAAATTGTTATTCTGATAATCTTTTATAGCTCACACACTTAGAATATTAGAATTGTTATAGAGCATACTGACAATTTGTATTTCCATAATCTTATGGTAAATTTTGCTTTTTTTTTTTGATACTGGGTAGTGAACTCAGGGGAATTCAACCACTGAACCACATCCCCCTATTTTGTATTTATTTAGAGACAGAATGTCACTGAGTTGCTTGGTGCCTCGCTTTTGCTGAAGCTAGCATTGAACTCATGATCCTCCTGCTTTAGTCTTCTTAGTTGCTGGGATTATAGGCATATACCACCATGCCTGGTACGTTTTGTCTTTATTTTATTTTTTAAATTTTTTTATTTGTTCTAATTAGTTTTATGTGATAGTAGAGTACATTTATGCATTTTGATAAATCATACATAAATGGAGTATAATTTCTCATTTTTCTGACCATATATATTTTTGTAGGATCACATGAGTCATGCAATCTTATATGTACATGAGGCAATAATATCTGTTTCACTCTACCATCATTCCTACCCCCATACTCCTTCCCCTCCCTTCACTTCCCTCTATCTAATATAAAGTGACTCTATTCTTCCCTAGCACACCCCCAACTCATTGTGAATTAGCATCTGCATATCAGAGAAAATATTCAGCCTTTGTTTTTGGGGTTTTGGCCTATTTCACTTAGCATGATATTGTAGGACTCCATCTATTTACCTGCAAATGCCATAATTTCATTCTTTGTCCATCCCTCTGTTGAAGGGCACCTAGGCTGGTTACATAGTTTAGCTATTGTGAGTTGAGCTGCTATAAACATTGATGTGACTGTGTCACTGTAGTGTGCTGATTTTAAGTCCTTGGAGTATAAACCCAGGAGTGGGGTAGTTGGGTCAAATGGTAGGTCCACACCAAGTTTTCTGAGGAATCTCCACACTGCTTTCCATAATGGTTGCACCATTTTGCATTCTCACCAGTTTTGTCTGCTTAGCAAATTTCTCTTTAACTGCATCTAGTCTGACAGCTAACACTTTATCTTTATATTTTTCATTTTGTGGTTGTTGATTTTTCAAGTCTTCTGTGTTTTCTTCATTTTAATATCTTATTGCTTGCTATTTTTTGATTCATTCATTTTCTTTCCACCATACTTAAAGTACGTATTTCACATTCCAGATCACATGATTATATTGCTGAATTAATTGAAATTCTTGGCAGCTGCACTGTGGAAGAGTGGCCTAGAGAGAAGGAGTGGGGGAAGATATTTCCCAAGTTATAAATTGGAACCAATTTATGTTCCTAGAAAATCACAAATAAAGATTCAAATTCCAGTTTTATTTGCGTGTTCACTATCTATGGATGACTGCATGCTTTATGGATGGCATGCTTTGAGTCAAGGAGGATAGAGCAATAAATGAAGCAGGCAAAGATCTTGCCACCATGATGTTTGCAGAACATAGAAAAGTGCTTTGGAAATGAATAAAAACTTGAATTGTATCTGAAATTTATATGATTGTTATGACAGAGATAAGGCACAGTGAGGGAGAAGGGAGGGACTGCTCTCTTCTGTAGGGTAAGCAGGTACAACTCTTGTGGTTAAGTGAATTTTGAGCAGGGACCTTAATGAAGTTGCTCAATTTTGTTTCTGTGAATGAGAGATGGAGCAAGGATGGAGCTACCTGGAGATCCTGGTATGTTGGGGTTTATAGTAGAGGTAAATTTACGGCCCTTTAGGAGGAAGGCTGTAAGCAATTAAGCAAAATTTATTTTGATGGGTTTATGAAAGGCTTCTGAGAATGTGTCCTATGTCTCAAAGGCAATAAAAGAATTAGGCAGTCAAAAGAGATAGAAAGAGGGTGCACAGAGAAAATTATATGCTTGAAATCATAACAGAATGTGGAGTGGTGGACTGAAGTAACCTGGTTTGCCAGTAGCCTGTGGAATTTTAATAGCAGTTAAGGTGAAAGATGCAAGCAGAGGTAAAAAGCAAACATCCTATGACAAACTGTTTGAATAACTCTGAGGTCAGTGGGGGCAAAGAGTGGGATGATTCTAAATAAGGGAGTAATAAGATGGATGGAAGATCATGACTAAAGCAATTCTCCCATTATTTTGGTGATACATATATTGGAAAATTAAGACAGGACAGTCATTTTAGAAGAGAGCTTGGTAGTTTCTTAAAAGAAGGTAAACAGACACTTATAATCCAGGAATCCTGTTCCTAGTTATCTGCCCAAATGAATTCTGAATCTACATACTGCTTTATTTACAAATGCCCCAAACTGGAAAGAACTCTGTAATGGGCAAAATAATGATCTCCCAAGGGTCTCTACACCTTAATCCCTGGGACCTATGATATGGTAGTTTACATGGTATAGAAGAATTAAGATTTCATATGGAACTGAGAATGCTAATCATCAGACTTTAAAATAGCAAAACTACCCTGGATTATTCTGGTGAACCCAACCCAATCAGAAAGGTCTTTCAGAGTGAAAAAGGAATTGGAAGGTAGAACCAGAGAGATGGTAGTGTGAGATGGACTTAGTGTGAGACCCAGTTTGGGATCTTTGACCTCTGAAAAATGAAGATAATAAATCTGTGCTGTGATAAGCCATTATGTTTGTGCTAATTTTTTACTGTGGCATTTCAAAATTAATACATACCCCAGCTGCCTTACATCATAAAGAAACAAAACAAACTGGACATCCATAGAAGACTACTATTCAACAATAAAAATGGAACAACCAACTTATTGATAGAATAACATGAATAAAATGTGAAGGCATTTTACTAAAGTAGCCAAATCTTCGTAGCACATTTATGACCCTCAGGCAGAATAAAATCATGAAGATGGAAACATATTAGTAGTTGTCAGGGCTTGAAATTGTAGGAATAAGTCAAAGGACCCCTTAAGAGAATTTGGAGGGGAATGTTGTGTATCATACATGACTATATTCACTTATCAAAACCTATGGAAGTGTATGCCATAAATTGAAAATGTTAATGTATGCAAATTTTTAAAAATCATCCAGGAATTTGGGGAAGCTGCAGGGGAAAAGGATCACGTATATCTTAAAATTTTATTAAAAATATGAAAGTAATGGAAAAATCATTTACATTTATCAAAGAGAATAATTGTCAAATATTAGCATATACATTCCCAGAATATTTCTATTCATATAGATAAAGATAATTTTCAAATTTATCAATATATGCTCAACAATTCTTTATGGAATTTCAGAAATGTGTGATTTCTAATTATTTCTAATTTTTTAAATTGTGTCTTTTCTACAGAGCCCACCACATTCTTAAACTATTCATTTGTTATGATTATCTGAACTACTTTCATTAATGTTGTGATCTATTAATCTTGTTGAGAGTAAGATGAACAATTATCTCAAGTTTTCTTCCTCCCTGTGATCCTATGGATCATATGGATCTTTGCCATCAGATCAGCAATTGGACTCTTCCTAAGTAGATCTTACTTGTGTAGTGTTCAAATCTGTTTTGGTTTGTTTGCTTCTTTTTAAAGTATTATTGCAAATAGAAAGGCTACTGCTAGATATGGTTTGTGTCCATTTTGCAAATCTTTTAGGACATGATGATTTCAGAAATAAAAGGGGGGATTTACTTTTGTGGGAGATTCTCCCAGCATAAACTAGTCCACCTGTGGTCAGAGAAAGCAGTTAGACAGATGTGTGCTTCTGGGATGAAAAACTTATTTCCCACAGCTTATTTCTTCTTAAGATTCAGCCAAAGGAGGTAGGGGTGGGAGTTGGTCCTGTCCTCTTGCCTTTAGGTTTCCCAGCTCAGGGATTCTTTACTCTTCATGTGGTCCTTTATGGTGTTATATTGCTATGGACCAATACTGCTATGAAATTAATGGTTTAAGACAACATAAAACTGTTTTTTTCCTGGTACTGGGCATTGAACCCAGGGGTGCTTTACCTCTGAGCCACATCCCCAGCCCTTTTTTTTTTTATTTTTATTTTGACACAGGGTCTCCCTAGGTTGCTTAGGGCCTCACGAATTTGCTGAGGTTGACATTGAACTTGCGATCCTGCCTCAGTCTCCCAAACTGCTAGGATTACAGGTGTATATCATCATGCCCAGGAAAACAAGATTCCTTTATTATCTCATATTTTCTATAGGCCATGAGCCCAGCCACAGCTGACTCCTCTGCTTAGTCTCACGTGCTGCAGAATGGAGACCTCATCTGGAGACTTACAGGGAAAAAATGGCTTCTGTATTCTGTGGTTGTTGGTGGCATTCACTTGCTATACATTGCAGGACTGAAATCTTCGATTTTTCCTATGCTGTCTGCTGGTTGCCACCCTCAGCATCTACATCCCACATGCAGTTCCCTGACAAGTGGGTTTCCCTATCATGGCTACTTGCCTCTTCCTAGTCAGCAAAGGAGACCAAAGGAGCTTGCAACACAGCAAGACATGTGTTGCAATCTCATGTGACATAATCACATAATCACACATATTGTCACCCTTGCAAGTCACAGATCCAACCCACATTCAAATGGAGGAGATCACACAAGGGCACAAATACAATATGAAGATAATAGCGGCCACATTAATTTGTAAAGAATCAGCTATATGAAAACCAGTAATGGCATCCCATTCCCTGTTGATAGTGGCCTACTCAGAGGGATCCAGAGACTCTTTTCATCCCTAGATCCCTTCTTGTCTAGTTCTTACCATTCCAAATCAGGCACTGTTAGGGCTTTATCTATGGTAGATAGTCTTCTCAGAGAAACTATTCTTTCACTTGCATTAAGGGCTGAGTTTTCCCCTCTAACTCAGTACTTACTTTCTCTTAAAATAAAAAAAAAACACTGAAAATTTTCAGCATGTGTGTAGTGCCCACATCTTTGGCTGGTAAAAAGTTTCATATTTTATTTATTTTATGTAACCTTTAATAATTTCAGCAGAAATCTGGAGAGAAAGGTGATGTCTCCAAATGATAATACTTTTCCAGAATTTATGGGAATCTTTAAAAGTTTTGCTTGTGTGGAACAGAATAATTCTATAACAAAGATCACATATGTCAACTAGGATAAGAGAGTCTACTGTATTTAAGAAATATCCCAATTTTAAAATACATGCCTTTTTTTGAGAAAAACCCCAAACAGGAAAATCTGTCATGTTTCTTTCATGCTCTCTTGGTGTTTTCATGTGGCTAGGCTTGAGACTTTAGTCTGTCCAGAGGTCTGTGTGACAGGGAGAAGAGGCCTTCTTTCCCCCAGTGCATCCCTCCCTGGGGTCTGCAGAGCCTCTGATAGTACAGATGCTCAGGACTTCTCCACTGAACATGAGGCAGAGAGCTGTGTGGAGTTGGCAGGAGACCTGGGATTCTCTCAGTGTGGCTCCTCCATGGGTATTTGGTAGTTAGTTGTCATGGACCTGCAAATGACTATTTCCAATAGCATCTCCCTTCATAATGGAAACAATAGATGAGGGCAAATACATGTTTCTTTCCATTTTATTTTTGCCAAGTTATTAAGTATCCATATTATAAAAATGTCAAAAAGTGGTCCCAATTTCCATTTTCACTGTTTATATGTAGAACACATACAATTCATGTAATGCTGATCACATTTTCAATATTAAAAATAATGAAGTAGTAATGTCTATTCAGTGCACCACACCATTTTATTTTCACTAGGATTATTGGAGTTACCTTTATTAGTATTATTTGTTTTTTTATTATAATACATATTTCTGTGAAGCCTGGAAATGCTTTGTTTTCTTCTCCTTTATCTATGTTTTCCTGTTTCTCTGCACTATTCAAAGCCCACACAATTTACAATAAAAGTCATACATGAAAAACACTTGTCTCAAGGAAAGATTTTAATTTGCTTTGTTATAAGAAAGTAAACATTTATCCTTAGATTAAAAAGAAGTAACTTGTCTTCAAATGAATCAAATTTTTTAGTGAAATATGATATATTTATATACAAATATGCTATGAATTATGAATGCCACAACTGAAATTAAAAAAATAGCTTGATTAGGTATTCATGCATATGTATGTGTAATTGCATGCAAACATCTAAATGTTTGTGCATGCACATGCACATAAATACACACAATTACACACAATTATGATTAAATTTACCATTATTCATCCTTCACTGTTTTTGTCAGGCTATTCCTTGTACGTATGGACAGGAAGAAAAAGCAAAGAAAAAAAACCACGCTCTTCGTTGTTTTGTTTGCCCAAGATCAGAAGCCTTCAGATTAGAGTATTCCCTTTCTGTTGGCTGCTATATAAATTTGGCTCAGAATCTTGGATATGCCATGTGAGATTTTTGTGTGTGTGGTGCTGGGGATTAAACCCAGGACCTTATGCATGTGAAGCAAGCACCCCACCAACTGAGCTATATCTGCAGCCCCACCATGTGGGCTTTTTAAGAGATACTCATTGTAGGAGAAGATATCCATAGTACATTTAAGGTACTGAGTACTTCTCTCTATACCGTGTACAGGGTGTTTATATGTCTATAACTGTAACACATATAATTTACATGTTAATTAAAATCTTGAAGCCCTGGAAATAATTGCAAAAACTTCCTCAAAGAGTTTGAGGATTTAATATACGCAAAGCATTTGTACACTGCCTGGTGCATGCTAACCATTTAATAAACATTATTTATGGTTTAGTATGTATTAAAATGGGACTTAAAGCACTTACTAATATATTTAATCTCATTTAATTCACAAACAGCTCTGTGATATAGGAATATTCCTTCAAATTTTACATCGGAAGTAACCGAATGTCAGAAATGCTAAGTAACTTAAGTTTCCAAGGAATGTTGTAGCCTAGACTTGGAGCAGGACCATTGACTCCAGTCCTGCAAGTTCACATTCTATCACAGCTACAGGAGAACTAGAAGGGAGAGACACCCCACAAGGACATGCTGCCAGCCCATCAGCTCACCTGTCAGTCATATCTTCAAAGCCTCAGAACTAATGCATCAATCCTTTTGTGTCGCCTCCATTCTACCAAACTGTTCTAAAGAGCATTATTTGTCTGTTGGGCCACTGCACCTGCCTCCTAACTTGTCTCTCTGATTCCAACTTGCCAGCCCCCACTATAACACACACAGTCTATCATCAAGAGATTGCACTACATGCTGCTTTTAAATCTTCAGTGAGACCATGTCACCCCTTTGCATGAAATAGCTCATTGTCAGTGCCTCATTTGCCAGGATGTTTTGTGAACATTAAATGGATGCATGATTAAGTGAATATAAACACCCTAAAAATGCTGCTAAGCATAAAATCTATATGTATGATATTAATTCTCTTCTCTTCCTTAATGATTGGGTCCTGTTATTTAAAGAGATCAAACTAGGACTCAAATAAAATAGCTTACTTCCCAGTACAAAGATAATTTGACTGAGAGAAAAAAAAAAAGAAAAAAACGCAAATATCTTTTGGTTTCTGGACCTAAATCCTCTCCATTTGCCAAATAAATCCTTTAAAATGACATTCTTAGTCAATTATGTTGCTTGGAAGTTGAACCTTAGATGTATGATCCTGCAACAGGGATAAAATATGATTTTTTATCAATTTTGGTTTGGTCCTTTTCATTACCAAATGTTACCAGAGACAGTTTAGAATTATGGAGAGTCACATCATATTCCAGACTCACTTCTCTCTCTTGTTGGACTATGAGTAAATTACTTTTACTCTCTGTGCCTTGATTTTTTCAAGCAAGAAAAGGCGAGACTACACTAATTTCCTCATTGAAACATTTTGCAGTTCTATAAATAGCAATAAAATTTAGCAAATCCTTGGAACCATGTTGATCCAATTAAACTTTGCAGTGCTGTAATTAAGAAGGATTAGATATGAGCATAAAACAGAGCTCTCTCTTTCCCCTTAGAGACTACAACCAGATTATGATACTAACCACAAAACTTCTTACCTTTGCTCACTGCAAAAAATCTTGTAAATTTTCTTCTACATTCTTTATGGCTTTACCACTATGTCCAGTTACAGTTTCCCAGTGTGGGCACTGCATGGTGTTTGGAATCAGCCCCCGTGAGAACACTTCTGCTCTCCATGGGCCCTATAACGTGTTTTCTAGTTTTGTTGTCACTGATGTAAAATCTAAATAAAGACTATCTTATTCTTACTTAGTGGCTGTAAGTATAGCTACAGTAGATTCATAGAATCTGTGTAAGGGAAGAAAGTTTCATGGTTGCTTGTTCAATTGTCTAAATATTGCTAATGACCTATTAATTTCCTCAAAAGATTCTAAGGTTATTTGATGGTTGGAATGTTTCAGCTCACACTAATTTCCAAATTGTTTTAAAATGAAATACATGACAAATTAGGACTTAACTTCTGTTATTCTCACTAATATCTTTTCCACCTCTCATCTTAATGAACCTGACACTTGGCAGGGAATCCAGAACTCACAATTTTTTTTTTTTTTCACTTTCTATACTTAGAAGATGAGTCATTTTGTGTGAAAAGCATGCTGAAATTTCTCACTTTCTTGTCCCTTCACACCAGTTGATCTTCATTATTTCAATATTTGCCTGTCTCCATTGTTATACTATAAGTTCCACAAGATCAAGGCAAATGTCTACATGGGTCATCCCTTTGCATTCTTGTATTTTATACTCCTCAACACAGTCCCACAGCCTGTGAACCTATTTCCTTAGTATTTTAAAAGAGCAAATGTGAATTAACACATTTTTCAAAATCCAGTGGAATAACTATCCTGTTAATATTTGATTTTCTTCCTATAGACAATATGATAGTGTGGCAAAGAAAGAATGGAAAAATCACCAAACCCATTGCTTTGTGCTGCATGTGTCTACAAATAAAGTGAATAACTGAGAAAATTCAATTTCTCTTTGGAGGATGAGAATTTACCAACAATTAAGTGGCTTCTGTTTCTTTCCACTAATAATAAGTGAACAGGTAACTGGGCATCCCAGCAACTTGAGAGGCTGAGGCACGAGGATTACAAGTTCTAGTTGGAGGTCAGTCTTAGTAACTTAGCGAGAACCTAAACAACTTAATGAGAACCTGCCTCAAAATTTTAAAATTAAATTTTAAAAAAGCCTGGGGATGTAGCTCAGTGATAAACTGCACCTGAATTCAATCTCCTGTACCAAAAACTAAAAATAAAAAATATTAATAATTTAACAGGGTCAGGTTTTGCTACTTGAAGAAAACAATTAGAAATTACTTTTTCTTACATATTTCAATAATAATGCAATAAATGTATTTTGCTTATTTTTAAAATTGGGAAAATGAAGGTAGTCTGATAATATTGATTACCCTTTCCAGAAATAATAAGTTAAATATTTAAGCATATAGGTTGAGGTTTTTCTGAAGAAAACACTACATTGTAACTCAATTTAAATAATCTATAACATACTCATTTGTATTGTTTCATATTATAATTATTAAGGCAGATCAGTTTGTCTTACAGAACATCTTCCATAACATACCTATTAGTAAACCATATCACATACAACACAATTTAGACCTCCCTCAGCTAACTTCAGACATTATCTTCTTTTAACAGTTCAAACATAATATTTCTGACATTCTTATTTTTATTTATCATGCTCGCAGTTGTTTGAGCTTTGGTTTCTGTGACTTGATATCTTCTATTGATTTTGGAACATTCATATCTATTACATTCAAGTAACTTCTTCTTCCCCATTTTCTCTCATTTCATCTGTGATTCCAAATATATATGCCTCTATCTGTGATGTAACTTTCTGTGGCATAAGTTGCTTTCTCACATACATTCTTCCTCAAGAATATGTTGCTCTGTTTCATTAGGGAATACATTATCTAATTCTAAAAGGTTTAGATATCTTTTCTTCATAAGGGGCAAAAATATATGCTGACTCTAATTGCTAGGCAAGTACCACAGTGGTTTAAATCAGTATCTATGACTCAATAATAGCTGAAACTCCTATTATGGACCCTCTATTTAAAATTTCCATTCACATCTGTCTTGTATCTTGCCCTTTTCATTCTTTCTGAACTTTATTTTCCTTTTAATTTTTACTTGCCTTCTTCCTGCCTAGGCCAATTATGTTTTCCTATCATTGGTGACTCTACCACAAATTTAAATTCCTTCACATCCAATTCTTCCTGGATTAGATGAATCTTAGTGTATAAATTGCTTTATCTTTTAAGTATTTTTAGTTAAGTGCTAAAAGAATAAAAACAAATGTATAAATTAAACGATTCTTTGAAAGTTTTTTAAAATACTTCTTATGTGTGTGATTTATTCAAATTCCTTTAGACCCAGAAAAAATGTATGTACTAGGCCATCATAGAATTTATGTAGCAAGGACTGGAATATAAATAAGTCATGCAAGTATCATTGCTATTGATTACATGAGTATATCTGCATACATATACATTTAGAATACAGATTCTAAAGGAAGAAGCATAAGAGAAATGAATTGCATAGCCTAATTTGGCAATAATAAATGCAATACTAGCATGTGAAAAAATGAATGAAAGACCAAAGAAATGGAATGATATTAAATATTTCAACCATTTACCACTTAAAATATTATGATAAAATATTAATCTTAAAAAAGTAATCTGACAGACTAGCACATTATCTTAGGGAAAGTGTTGCAATTTTACATATTTTTAGTATAGAAACTGAAATAAGTAATTTGGGAGAGCAATTTAGCAATAAATTTTAATAATTATATGGTACTTATATTTTTACTCAATAGTACTATTTCTTGAAATGCATAGTAGAATAATTTAATAATAATTGAATTTGTGAATGAAATGGTTTATCATATCTGTGTCTAATAGCATATATTGTGAAATTATGCTATAATATTTTTCAACATGACAAAATGACTAAATTAATATTATACTTTCTAATATTGTCTTACTAATACCTTTGGCAAAGGTGAAAACTTAAGACTATTTTATTCATCTGTAGTCTTAGACTCCTGAATTAAATGTCTATCCATAACTTTTCCCAATAAGTCATAAGCTCTGGTAATTCTTCTTCCCTTTGAGAGACTCATCTGAGTTTCCTGCTATGAAAGGTGGTAATGAAAATGTTCTCTTCTAAAGAAAATTTGTAATAAATGGAGATTTGAGATGGAACACAACTTTTAAAAAAAAATTAAGAAGGAAGGTATTAAATGGTTATATTCTACAATGTTTCAAAAGGGTGAACTTTGATCCAAAGGAATTTTTAGAAATTTGAACAATTTTTATGATGGCAAAAAAGTAAAAACTAAAAGAAATAATAAAACTCAATCTCATCTACTCACCCAGAAACACAATTCATTTCATGTTAGGACAATGGTTTTATTTGAGAATGGATGGTGACCTAGGGAATCAAATACACCCTTTTTTTTTTTCTTTTGTATGTTGCTTTGTATGTTGTTTTGCATGTTGTTCTTTTTCCCATAAAAATTACAGATAAACTGATTCTACTATTTGCTCATAAGTAACTTCAAGAAAAATTTTACTTCACATGCAGTTTAAAGTCTCAACAGCATTTTCAGTAATTTAGCAAGATTGAAATAATTATCTTTTTAAAATGGGATTTCAAATTCATAGTATTGTTGCTCACAGTAATGTTTAATGACAGGTATCTCCTGTGAACCAAGGGACACTGAATTTGAGGTAGAAGGGAGGAAACAAATTTACTTCTGTCAAGTCCTTACATTGCTTAAATATATCAAATTCCTTCTTGAATTAAAAAAAAAATTAGTGATTCACATTTCTGTACAAAACTAACTCTGCTTTTGTGATTTTGGTATAGCTTATTGGAAAATTGCAATGATTGTTAAATAAACAGGGTAGAAAATTGAGTTAGATGCAATGCATGCTTGATTTTTGCTGTTGTTTTATTTAATCTGTGGGTGTATGTTTTGTAGAAATTTTCTGCTACCTGGTGGGTAACACACTTCAGTCTCTCACTAAATGTATTGCTGGCATTCATTAGAGTACATTCAGTTTAATTCACCAATGCAGGAAGCAGCAACCTACAGTTTAACAAATCAAAACCTACTTTTCTTCCACTTAAATTCTCCTTGAATCAGAACACATTATATATGTTGTTTCTGTAAAGAATTAAGCTCTTTTTTGAACACCCTTCTTACAGGCACTTAAGATAATTTTGCCAAAGAATTAAAATTATGTTGACATGCATCAAATTTCTATGGATTGTTATTACTATTTTCAAAATTTTATGACACTTGACAAGTTTAGAAATCCATTAATACACATATTATTAAAGGATATAATGAATATCACTTTGGGATAGGATATTATATTAAATAAATGAAATCCTGAATTTAAAGAATGCAATACTGTATTTGATGCATAAAAGAAACTCCCTACTTTTTCCTTCCTTTATCTATTTTCTGGGCATTACAAAACTACAACCACTTAGATAAAAAGGGAAACAAGACATGAAATAAAGAATATAATAGAAATTATGTTCTTGAATTTTATTCCACTCAATTTTGTGGCATTCTCAAAATAAAAATTGTTTTCAATTATTTTGTTCATACTTAAGGATTCCTGAGATGTTGTTCTTTCTTCTACTTTTTTGGAGTGTAGTATATAAAGCAGAAGTTATATTTTTTTCTTTAATATTTGAAAAAAGATCATATTATTATAACATTCTAACTCATAGATTGCTTTGATCACCAAAGTAGAAAATGTATATGAAATAAGATGAGGATCCACTATATGTTTAGAAGTATGATAAAGTGTTTCCTTTCTGATGTTTGAAAGGCAGAGACCGTGGTTCCCCAAGTAAAAGTACCACAGCATAGAAGGAAACCTCTCGGAAGCTACAAAACCAAAATCACATCAAAACAACAAAAACCTCCTCCCAGATAAAATGATACAAAACAATAACAGCAAAACCCAAGAAAAGCACCCTGGCTCTTGCTGTTTCCCTGATGTGGGAGGATTTTAGCAAATGTTAAACCATAAAGCCAGATAGAATATTTATCAGTCATTATTTGGAACATAATTACATGTAAATATAATAGGAGTTTAATTTTACATGTTTTAATGTGTGAATGTATGAGAGACTGCAAAGCTGCCTAGTTATGGAAGTTTAATAAAAGTAATTAAGCACACTTTAGAAATATTTAGAAGAAACAATGTTTTCGTACTCAAACCTCTTCACTGACTAATAGAGAGATGCTACAGATATAATAGGAAGAA
The DNA here is from genome assembly GCA_020662805.1 of Glaucomys volans. NCBI lineage: Eukaryota > Metazoa > Chordata > Mammalia > Rodentia > Sciuridae > Glaucomys > Glaucomys volans. The sequence goes on from JAJEJO010003860.1 coordinate 89,147, forward strand.
AGGCTTATTAAATCTACATTTGTTATTAAAACAAAGAGAATTATCTTGGTCAAATTGGACAGAGAATAGAGATTTTAGAAATCCATAAATTCTTTTCTAGTTTGGTAGATTAACTGATGTTTTAAAAATATTTCCAAAATATACGCACCTTTGCCTCTTTTTAAGGAAACTGTAGTGAAGGCAGATGTTAATTTGCCATCTTGATTTATTTTTCTATTAGCTTATGTTCAATGTAGTTTCTTTTTAATTCCTCTCAATTTTAATGAAGTTTCAGTGAAATTCATGAAAAAAAGTCTCAATCCTGTCAAATTTTTTGTAGTGATTGATGACTTAGTTCAGATTCTTTATGAATTTTTATTATTGATATATTTTTCTATACTTGTCATTTTTTACAAAGAAATATTTTAGCTCAAGGACAAGAGAGGATATATAAGCACTGGTAATCAAGTATTTAACCATAATCTTTTTCAGTAGAACTCAATTTTTTTTAAATTATCAGTTTTATTTTAATAAGCAAAGACATTACATAAAGCAATCCACAGTATTCTGTCAAAGATGAAATAAAAGAAGTAATATAAAGTAAATCAGGCAAAAGGAAAGTTCTAGTATATAATACTAACACTATTCTAGAAGGTTCATTGTAGCCCAGTGACTTTGTAGTAAAGCATTCAAAACTGGAGTCTTGGGCACCTCACAGGAGCCAATGAATCAGAATTCCTGAATATCTCCATTTTTTTTTCAAAGATCCAAGATAAATTTTAATGCCTCAACATATTTAAGAACTCTCAATTTATGACATTGAAAAGAAAATGTTTTAATAGCATCAATTGAATACAAGAAGATGCAATGTTTATTATATACGTAGATATTACATAGAAGAGAGAAACCAACAATAAATTGAGACTTAGAAATTGTTAAGCAATTTAAAATGTTATTTGTGAAAATGACTATATTATAGATAGTCAATAGCTTCTGTATAATCCAGTAAAAATCACTTAAAATTATTTTGGAACATGCTTTATTAAAAGATTATTATATTAAACACAAAAAATATAAAGTGCCTGTAACAAAGCAGTTAGAAAGAAAATTACCAGAAGAAAATTATAAAAGAAGATAGTTTTTAAAATCCTACAAAAAGAGGAGTGGCACACTTTCAATTCACCATAGCAGTACAAGCACACTTCAACATTATAGGAAAACAGGAAACATTAAGATAATATTGATAAACTTCGCTACTCTAATTTAAAATAAAAAATCTGTGCTTCAAAAATTATCATAGACAAACAAAATGAAAAAAAAAATCTGTAAATAAATAAAACAGAGATGATGGGTATTTATAAAGTACTCAAAATTACTAATCAGAAGATGAAAACACAACTGGAATTATTAACAAAGCCTATAATAGGCCATTTACTAAAATAAATACAAATGGCAAGTGGACAGAGGCATAAATATTCAAATTTTCTAGCAATCAAAAAATGCAATTTTAGCATGAATGCAACCCAATTTTTTGCCTATTGAATTTGAAAAGGATTTTAAAAATCTAATTCACTAGGTGGAAGGTGAGGAGAAATGAGCACTTTCAATCACTGTTGACAGGCATGTTAATTGCTGGAAATTTAAAGTAAGTTCAATTGAGAAATATTTATCAGAAGCTCTGAAAATGTTCATGCCATTTTACTTAGGGAAATTTGTCCTAAGGGACTAAATAGAAATATGTTCAGTACCAATTTTATTTAATGGTAGATGGTATATAATACACACAAAAATTAGAATAAAGGCCCTAAATGTCTACCAAGAAGGGAGACATTAAATGATTTATCAGTACAGACAGAACTCCAAAACAAAATATTGTTTAAAAAAATATATAAGCAAACAAAGGAAGATGTGCTTTAGTCAATAATCAAGAAAAGATCTAAGGGTTTACAATTATTGCAATTATTTAAATCTGTTCATCACAATTTCAGAACATATTTTGTTTGGTGTTGTCAGGAAAGTCAAGAAAGTAGATGAATTGTATACCCATAGATATAATAAAAGCAAACTCTATTGGACTATAGTAACAATAATGGTAAGGAACACAATCTGCCATTACTTAACATGGACTATCTGATTTATATTCCAATGCAGCCCTCTTGTGCTTATTATTCCTGCTGATCAATGAAAAATGTACTGATTAATCATTCATGAAGAGTTGGTATATTGTCTCCTGTATATGACTACATCCATGAGCTCAGGAGTATCTGTGGTCCTATTAAAAACAATTTATCTAAACAAGGAAAAAACAAATACTCTGTAGAAACACAAATAGGTTAAATCAGAATTTAACCAAATATCAACCAATAAGTGATAACTGAATAAATTCTAAAGAATTATCATCATAAACTGCTCTAAGACTATAATGAAAAAAGCATGAATCAATAATAATGTGTTTTACAATTCTGTAAAAAGTAAACAAGTAGCTACCAAATAGCCATCTTAAGAATAAGAAATAGTTCAGGCATATAAAATATTCAAATTAATATATATACACAAATGTGTATATATAATAGACTGTACCATTAAAAACCACACGGCAAAAATCCTTAATAAAGTATTAGTAAGTCATATTAATCACACAGATTGTACTTATGATGCAGTTGGTTTCATTGTAGGGATGAAAGGATGGTTCAAAATATGCAAATTGATAAATGTAATTTGCCACATAAGTAGAATTAAAGACAAAAATTGTGATCTCAATAGATGTAGAGAAAACCTTTGAAAAAACTCAGCAACTATTCATTACTAAAACACTGAAGACCCACTGAAGACCCACTGAAGGGACAGAAGGAACTTTTCTCCAAAAGGGCATACATTAAAAACACAAAGCTAACATCATACTGAAAGCATTTCCTCTAAAATCCGGAACAAGACAAGGATGTCCACTCTTACCACCCTATTCAATCTAGTACTTGAAATTTTAGCCAGAATATTTAGGCAAGAAAAGGAAATAAAAGGGAAACAAATAGAAAAGGAAGAAGTCGAATTATCACTCTTTGCAGATGATATTATTCTATACTTAGAATTCCAAAAAGCTTCCCAGAAGACTTTTGAAGGTGATAAACAAATCCAGCAAAGTAGCAGGTTGCAAAATCAAAACACATTTACAAAAATTTTTAAAAACATAATAACCCAATCAATAAATGGACAGAAGAACTGAACAGGTGTTTCTCAAAAGAAGAAATACAAATAACTGAAAAACTGTTCAACACCTTTAGTGATCTGGAAAACACAATCCAAACTACACAGAGATTTCATCTCACTCGAGTCAGAACAGCAGCCAATATGAATACAAATAATAAATAATAAGTGCTGACTAGGATGTGGAGGAAAAGGAACACTGGGACACTGTTGCTGGGATTATATTAGTACGACAACTATGGAAATCAGTATCAAGGCCCCTTCAAAGGCGAGGCATGGGACTACCATATGACCAACTATACCACTTCTCGGTATTGATCCTGAAGAATTAAAATCAGAATACTACAGCGACACATGAACACCCCTGTTTATAGGAGCTATAACCTGAATCCCCTACTTTGTTAGGAAAGTATTTCCTGAGGGTAAAATCCAATAAATCTTCTCCAACCTTCTAGCTTGAAGTCTGTTTCCCAAAAACCAAAATACTGTGAGGAGTGGAATTGAATCTGTTCCCTAGCCCATAGCACACACATCCTTGGTTGGACCACCCCACACTCCCCAACCCCCCATCTTACCTAACTTCCCTCCATTCCCTTCTCCTGAGAGCACACCCACTAAGAGTAGTTCAAACAAGCTTTTCTTAACTGCCACTTCTAGGAAACTGATATGAAGGAGGTGATACTTGACTCAAGGCCTGACCTAAGCAGAGAAGAAAATGAAGAAGAGGGGGAAGGGGAGGAAGAAAACCGTATCTATTGAGTATATCAAACACAAAATGAAGGACAAATAAATTAGATAGAAGAAACTGGATTTGTGTTCAAAGACTGGCTAGAAGAAGACAGTAACTAGAATAGTCAGTAAAGTGGGAAAAGGGAAGATTAAAAAAATGTCATTACAAGCCATTGAAAATACTTACCAAGAAATAGAGGAAGATATTGCAAGATACAGAGTTAAGAGGTTGGCTGGTATGTCACATTTTTGTGTTCTTTGATGACATGATTATAGAAGGCCGAGGGTACAATACAACACCATCCACATGTGTGGATGTGTGGGTATAAATTTTTAGTGTATTAAAAAATCATCAGGATTATTCTGAAATGAAAAGGTTGGTCACCATCAAATAAGTCTACAAATCAAGTTTCCAATGTAATAAAATATAAAACAAAATATACCTTTATCGTTAAATTCAAAAAGCATGCCAGAATTCATACACTATTTATGATATTAATTTTAGCCATTTTAAAAATACAAGATAATTTATCTAAGTTGATTTGTGTTAAACCTTAAATATGCAAAAATGACATTGCAGGCCCCATTTTCCATAGGCTTGCCTATCAGATAGGACTCAGTGTTTTATAGTTGCCCTTCATTGTTTTTTCCCTGTTCACCCATTCATGCCTGACTAGCTACCTAACACTTATATCTCTATTTGAAGAGATATGTGCATTTATAGTAAAAGAAATGCAAATTAAAACAGCATTGGAATATCTGAGTGGCAAAGATTCAAAACATGATAATGCCAAGTCAATTGGTATTGAGTGAAACTGCATAGGTTAAGGGGTAACAGTTCTCTACAAGGATGGCCCTTAGACACCAGCAACCAGGTTCAGGAGCCCCAGGGATACCCTCATTTCTGTAAAGCTGGTGACATATCTGAGAATCCCCACACACTCCTTCACATACAATTTGTGTAAACGGCCAAGTGAGCTCTGGAAAAGTTCTATAATTACAATTAAAGATTTATCATGATGAAGTGGTATAAATTAGAACCAAAGTCTTGGAGGATTCCAAAAGCAAAGCTCCCATTTTCCTTAGGGGCACATTACCCTCCCTGTGTGCTGATATGCTGAGTATTGCTAACCCCAGAAGCTCACCTGAGTCCTGGAGTTCTGAGTTATTATTGAGGTTTCACTACATACACATGACTGACTAGATCATTGGCTACAGAGTTGAACATAATCTCCAACCTTCACTGCACTTTCTGGAGGTGAGCTGATATCTCAAGACTCACAACTCCAGTTCTCTAGTTAGAAGGCTGGTCTTTCTGGCATAGGCAATCCCTATCCTAAATGATCTTGTTAGTACAAACTATTGAGTTTAGTCCAGGGGCTTACCATGAATAGCAAAGTCACTCTTATCACCCAGGAAATTCTAAATATTTAGAAGTTACTTCTCAGGAATGGGGTACAAAGGCCAGTAAAATCGTTATTACAAGCAAATCTTCCCAGGACCCTGGGCAAACAGAAGATCATGCAAATTGATGATAAGAATGCAGACTTCTATCTTATTTCAAATTTGCATTTAATGTACTTAAGAAAATTGGATATTGGCAAAAACTGTTACTTACAAAATATCCCTCCTGCATATACATTCCAAGGAAATTGTCAGGGCAATTCATAAGTGTATATATATATATATATATATTCATAATAATACATATATGTATGTGTGTATGTATATACATATATATGAATAGCAAAGACATTCATATTACATATCATATATATATACATATGTATATTTACATGTATTAGATTCCTCTCCAAGTTGTGGTGTGAGGATCCTGGGAATTAGGGGCAACCTGAGAGTTGACTATGGGGCTGCAATGGATAAATAAGATGTGTATGCATAGTTAGTGCAATGACTTAGAAATATAGAACACTTAGTGACATAGATTTATTTTGGAAACACATGGGTGCATGATCCAAAAAAAGAAGCCAAAAGAAAAAATTTACAGAAATTATATGCTTTAAAATAAATAATGACAATTAGAAGTCTGCAGTTTTAACAAAGGCAGCATAAAATTCAAAAATAATAGTAGACATATAGCAGTTCCTATGGTGAGGAAGGCAAATCATACAGAGAACGGATATTAAAGAGAATTATAAATGAACTGAGAAAAACCTTCAGTAAGCCAAAGATAGAAGAACTGAGAAATGTGATTACCACTTGGATTCTATGTCTAGTTTTATGGGTTCTTTTTTTTCTCTCTCTCTCTAAAAAAGGCATTCTCATTCCCCTTAGGCTGAAGGATTGCTTTAAAAAGTAAAAGTGTGACTGTTATGTGAAAAAAAATAAAGTATTTGTTTACTTAACAAACTTTCATTGAGCACCTCTTATGTGCCAGACATTCTACCAATTCATAAGGATAAAAGAGAAATCCGTCTCAGCTCTTCCTGACCCTGATTCCTTGGTTACATGGGCATGTGCACAAGTCTATGAACTATAATGAGAAGGTGTACAACCAAGAGCTATTGTTAGAATAGCAGGAGCTAGCTATTCTCTGAGAAGGAGCTATTCTTATGTGAGGGTCACCAGAAGAGGGGTCTAAGGAGGTCTCTGCCACTGGAAGTGGCAGAGAAGATCTTTACTTGGACCTTCCAGGACAGGAATTTAAGGACATAGCATGTATGTGCAGCACAGAAAAAGATTTATCACAGAGGGACAGTACACACTTAAGAATGAGTGCAGGTGATCACAGAGTGAGATAGAGAGTCACCCTCGAATCTGGGGTTCTAACATTTATAGAGTAACTAGGGGACTGGACAAAAGTAGATTTGGGGCTTGCAATTTCATGCTTGTTTCCCTTGTGTTTGTTCATTGCCCTTGAAAATTTTAATTCTGCTACTACATTTCTCCAGATGCATTGTGGTTATCTTGTGGTTTTGTTATTTTATCATTGGCCAATTGACAAACTGTGTGCAAAAATATGTGTGGCTTGCTTATGGGTTGTTTGTTTTGCATCCCGGTGGTTCATGAATATTACCCTTTTAAAACTCAGTGCTCTCATTGTATCTCTAGATTCCAGTCTCATCACCCCCTTGAGACTCAGATCCTTTATTCATAAGGGGTCACAGAAAGGGTGTGGTCAATCCTTTTTAGCTGTTTCATCAAGCTGAAATAAAGCATTGTCCCTACCTATTCTGGAACCTAAGGTCTGCCTTCCTGATTTAGAGGGAACAGAGGAAAGCCAGTCTCAGTTGCTATAATGGGTTGGGTTGGAATCCTTTCATGGTCATTGTCTTATGTATAATCTGGAAGATATAAATTTTACTAGGAGATAAAGAAGACAAGGTCTCAAAAATAGGGATCTACTCTTTTTCCTCAATAAGATAATAATACTCTGTGCTTTTCTAACATTCTTATGAAACAGCTTAAATTCTTTGTATTCTTTACATGTAGTGTGCATATGTTAATTAGATTTTTAACTCCTAGAAACTTAAATTTTAATGAAGATGCACAAAGAAAGAAATTCAAACTGTTTTTATACATTTTCACCAATTTATGAAAACACATTTAATAGTCCTAAAGATATTGAACTTAATATAAGGTTGTTTTTATATCCCCTTGTAACTTCTCAACATGGCGCTGGCTAGGCTTCTCTTCCGGGCCTAATCACCTCATAACTCTTCCCACTGGCACAAACCAGGAACCAATTAATATTTTGACACCACACTGAAGCCCCTCAGTAACTGTGGTTAACCAATCAGTCACTGTTCTATCACTCGCCCTGACCTGTCCACTCCCTCCCAACCCTATAAGTGCAAGTATTTTTCTGAATAAATTTGGAACTTTTCAGATGGTGAGCCTTGTGTCTTGGTGTCATCTTCTTTCACTTAACAAACCAAGTATATTTGAATTTATATTTATCAACTGATGTTTCAGTATTTTACGTATAACCAACTCAGATGTTTTTCTCTTACATATACATTTAAACATATATAAATGTTTATCCCATTTTTATCTACCCAATTTATCCACTTTAATAGTACTTTTTAGAGTACTCAAGAAAACCAAGATATCAGACAAACATAGTTAACATTTATTGTTGTTCTTATTATTACAAATTTGCTGAAGAGCAACCCTCAAAGCAAGGGGCATCATAATTAAAATATCTAACAAAGATGAATATAAACCTGATCAGCTAGAAATGTAGACAAAAATGTGTATTAACAATTCTAGGCATCTTTACTTTTATCTTCAACAAATTTAAATACTCTTATTTTTAAAAATTTTTCTAAGTCATGTGAACTAAAAAGCATTTAAGTTCTTGTTTTCTTAATTTGTAACGGCTCATTCATCTCTAAGCCAATTTGGTATCGTGTAAGCAATATACAACACACGCAAGTATGCATGTAGACATCATATATAGTACATACATGCACATAAGCATGCATAAAATAGAAGAAAAAGATTTTATAGCTTTATTTAGATTTATTATTTACCAGTTTTAACAAGCTAGAGTACTAACCTGACTAATGTAACTCTAAGAAATCCTTAATCTTAACTCTGGGCTTCCAAGGGAACAACTTAGTTTAAATAGGGGAGAGAATTTACATCTCAAAGACCATATTAATCTAAACATCAGCAGAGATATCCCAGTGAAAACAAAAGGTTTAAAGGTGAGGCTTGTTATGTGGACTATACCTTTTCATATTTTACAAGCTAATCAATAGAAGGAAACATCCTTATAAATAAAAAAATTTCTCTAATGAAGGGTCAGAAAACTCATACTTTGGGAAACTATCTAGTCGGTATGTCCTTCTGACATAACTTGCTTTCTCATCAGATGTAGCCCTTTAATAAGTAGGGCAAAGAGCACTTTTTATGCCTATCCCATCTGGGAAAGTCTCCTTTGAGCTTTCCAAAGCTTTTTAAATTAAACTTTTTTTCCAATGCTGTTTTTAGGACTTGTTTTTTGAGGTATGTCTGTTGACTGGAGCAAAAGTCAATGCTATGGCTTATAGGGATTTCTTTTGAGAGAGTCACCAATGGGCTAAATGCCCCCTTTGTAAGTGCAAAAAGGAAAAGGGGGGGCAGACTTCAACGGATTCAGAGAAGCCTTTATTCCTTCACAGACTCGGGTGTCATTCGGGTCCACTTTACTGATAGAAAATGGCCCCCAGTTACAGGGGGATTCTGGTTTTATAGGGTTTGAGGAGGATGATGTAATCATTGTGTACGTGCAGTTTCGACCATCAGGGGCTAGTTGTACAAGTTAAAACCAGACCCCGAAGGATGAGTATTCAAATCTTGCCCAATGTCATTAAGGACTAGGTTGACATGGGGAAGGTCAAGGTTTAGGGCCTAGCATTCCATATCCGCCCTTTTCCTTTAGAGCTCATTGTTTCAGGAATGCACTGAGAGAGGTTCAATGTTCCACAATTTCCTTTCCCACTTCTCGAGTCACATTGTCCATTTTCTTGGAGAGTTATTTTATAGGAATATTATTTTCCATAACCCTTCACCCTTTAACCATGAAGCAAAAAAGAAAGTGTCTGATGAGACAGGAAATGAAAGCAAGATAAAGAATTTTTGTTTACTAATTTATTTTTTACAATTTACATAGATCAGGCATAGCATTCCTCCAGGTCAGGGACAAGAGAGTTATAGTGTTATACCCAAAGAAAATAAAATCATCCAAGTTGATCACGTAAAGTCAAAAGAAGCCTTTATTTTAGCTGGCCAGCGATGATCACCCTTACACCTAAGGGTAGTGTGCCGGGAAATCCTGCGATAGTTCTTTTGTTGCCAGCATTTATAGGGCAGGGGAAGGGATTAGGGTAGGGCTATAGGGAGGGGGATTAGGGTGGGGCTGACACTCTCCTGATGGCACTGGAGAATCTTTTTGGGAAGTATAACAATTAGATGCCCACTAATAGACTGTGTGTCAGATTTAGAGTTCAAGAAATCAAAACAAAGTCTGCCACACATGCAGTGAGCAATAGGGAAGAAAGGAAGATTATAGAATGGAGAACAGGCATGGGGGTCCATGCAGTTGGGGATGGATGGGGAGCCTTAGTTAATCATGGCTGCTACTAAAGCAGAGGTTCAGGTAACCACTTACCATCCATGAGGCAGATCCACACCAACCTCAGTCCTGTTTGTACGCCTCTGTAGAACCCTCTAAAAAGGAAGATTTCTTTCCTTCTTTATTTTTTTCTGTTTTGGTCACAGATTTGTTTGAGTTAATTCTTATAGACCTGCTTTTCAGGTCTGGACTGGTTGAGATAACCTGTGAGTAACAATTTTATTTTTTTGTATTTTTTGGTCAAGAGAGAAAGAGAGTGAAAAGACCAGCTAAAAAGCAAGAAAACTTTATGTTAACTACAGTTAAGCTGTAGTTAAACATGAAGTTTAAGAACCTTCTTGACTTTGTATTTAAGAAATGTTTTAGGCATGTTAACCAAACAAAAATGTTGGGCCTTCTTTTTTTTTCATTTTTGTAGCTTCTATTGAGGCCATGCAGTGACATAAACAAAAATAAGTCTCTTTTTTCATGAGACCATTGGCCTTAAAGTCACCCCAGCTGTTTAAAATGAAACCCAAAGGGGATTTAACCTCAATAGACAGGGAATTACTCATTTAGAGAGAACAGTGTTGAGTGTGTTTCTTTGGTCTGAAGATACAGTAAGAGAGAAGAGAGGGAGGGAGGGAGAGAGAGAGAGAAAGAACATTAGATATGAACGTAGGTAGTCCCAACTAGTGTCTTGCATTGAAAAGGCTGAGTGTGCTCACTTCTAACTCACTGCTTCTGGGCATCCCCAGAGTCCCAGGATCTTTGAGCCTGCTTGAGGTCCCATTTGAGGGTAGAAAGACCTTCTGCCAATGATGGGGAAAATGATCTGCTCTCCTTTTATCATCCCAAGTGGTCTTGTTTAAAATTAGATGAAGGAGAGCCACAAGGCATATCCCTGTAGGCTATCCCAAACATTTTGGGTAGAATTTCTAAACTAAAACCAGAATAATTCCTCAAGGGCATACATTTTGTAAACAAAAAGCAAATAGCCCTCAGGCATCTGTCAGTAGGGGCAAGCTATCTAGGAATAGAACTGTGTAAAAGGTGATGGAAAAGAGGCACTGGGAGCCTTAGAGGGGGAGGGGTTCTTGCTGATCAAGTTTGTCCAAATTTTGGAATATTTTTCTCATGGGGGCATAGAGGATGATGAGTAAGGAGTGGAGAGAGGAAGCAGCAGCCGTGACAGTGCTGTGGATGAAGAGTAGCAGATTGCCTGTGTAGAAAGCTCACTTGTGTTTAGAAATAAATACAGTGGTTGTGGTTGTGACAGAAGAAGATGAGCACAAGAATCAGGGTTAGAAAAAAGGATTTCTTGCCATTCCCCTAATATCTAGGGATGCTAATATCTAGGGACCTGAATGTTTTGGATCATTTCATTTGCTAGTTTTGGAGGTTACATTCATAGGTGTCACCCCAAGGCGGGTTTTCTCCACCATGCCTTAGAAATGGCCTGCATGTTTGATAAAGCATGATGTTGCTCAAGAAACTGGGTGATCAACCCTCATATGTGTCACCCATGATGAACTTGTTAAAGTCCATCTGACCCTGTGAATAGGTAGGATAGTAAGAGAATAAGACACAGGCAGATAGTTAAGGCATCAGGCCCCCTGAAGGCTTCTCATCTCAGGGGTGTCTAACCACTGGGCCACATCCCCAGCCCTTTTTATTTTTTATTTTGCCACAGGGTCTCCAGAGTTTCACCAAGATGCTGAGGGCCTTGCTAAGTTGCTGAGGCTGGACTTGAATATGTAATTTTCCTGTCTCAACTCCCAAGTCACTGGGATTATAGGCATGTGCCAACCACGCATAGTCCCCAAAAGACTTCTAAGTAAAGATGGAAAGAATGGACAATGCAGACTGCTCCATGGAAATGGACTGCTCTGTAGAAAGATTCTAAATATTCCAACCACCTATGGGAGGAGGCAGAATGGACCTGAGAGGAAACTATAGAGAATTTCAAACTCAGTGGCTAACAGGGCACAACCAAACACAATGTCATAGGCCTGACCAATGAACAAGTCACCTTTTGATACCTAATGATCATAAAAGTTAGGACCAATCAGTCTGGTGCATTTTGTACACCTGATTAGCATAAATATTGAGCAACGTTCTGCTCAGCAGCAATATGAGACCCTAGACTAGTAAGCTTGAGTGGAAACCCACTCTCAGGACCCCTCTCTTTAGGTGAGAGGTCGGTTTCCGTTCTTCCCACTTGAAGAATCTTTGTCGTTCATGCCCAACCTCTGTTGACTATGGATTTCATTCTTTCAGTTCATGAAACAACAACCTGAAAGGAAATTGCTGGTGGTCTGCTGCTGACCGTTAACACTAGCAGGTGTTCCCTGCTGTGGAATTGAAGGAGCCAAGCCCTGCCACCACAGATTCTAACAGCAGGAAATCCAGTTTCATCAGGAATAGGATATGTTCATTTTGGGGCATTCCCTCTGAGTACTTCACTTATCCTGGGCTGCACCCTTGACATCTCCGCCTAGTTAGGCTGAAAGGAATGAGTGTCTCTTATCTTTGGTGCCTTTATAATTAGATACTCATTGTCTCTCTAAGCTACAAAAAAAGAGAATCTTTAGATATTTTAGGAGGAGAAGAAAAGGGGAGAAAGGGATTCAGGAAGAGAAGGAAGGAAAAAAAGAAGTTTCCTTGAGCTTGAATGTTTCCTTGCCCTTGAATGCTTTAATCCTGCTACTAATCCTGCTTCCAGATACCTTTTTGGTTATTTTGTACTTTTGTTGATTTTTTTTCAATTAACAAGCTGCTTGCAAGGATGCAAATCAGGCTGCCTGGGAGTTGTTGGTCTTGCATTTCAGTAGTCCTAAGTACCTCCCTTTTGAGGTACTGATGAATTCTCTCTCTAGACAGCACATTACCTTATCCCATATGACCTGTATGTCTCTGATCTGAATACTGTTAAAGGACATAATTAGAACAAATATAGTTTTACAGAACTTAATTGGCTTTGTTTGTGACTCTAGAACTGGGCAACATTTTGGACCCAAAGTGGTTTAGAATGCTCTTCCTCAAAACCTGGGCATGAGCCAGGCATGTTGACGCATGCCTGTAATCCTAGCCACTCCAGAGGCTGAGGCAGGAGGATCACAAGTTCAAAGCCAGCCTCAGCAATTTAGCAAGGCCTAAGCAACTTATCAAGACCCTGTCTCAAAATAAAATATAAAAAGGCTAGGATGTGGCTCAGTGGTTGAATGCCCCTGGTTCAATCCCTGTTGAACAAACCAAACAACAACCACCAAATAAAAAAAAAAAAGAAAGAAAAAACTCTGGACATGTTATCTTGGTAGCCAGAGGAAAGGAAGTGTTTTCAGAAATTGGAAAAGCGATACAAAGACAGTTGATTTGTTATAGTTTCTATGTGTCTTATTTGAACTGGGTTTGAACAATCAGCTCTTTATGATTAAGACAGTGACTATGTGTTTTAAGAATAGGTTAAGGCCTGTTTTCACATCAAGTTAGGTTATAGTGCACTATCTATCCAGAAACCTTTATTTCAAAATTAAAATTTGTATGGAGGCAGCTTGAGGCCAAACAATTCAATTTAACCATTCTGATTGCCCTTTGTTCCCGTGCTCATGTTTTTGATTGCTGAAGACAGGCATGTGGTTTGTGTTGCTCGTTGTGGCATCACAAGTGCCTCATATAAAGTGGAGGATATGGTTGGTGCTCCATAAACATCCATAATATGAGTGGCTTCTAGTTAAAATTTGGAAGCAGTTTTGGCTCCTTAGAATTTATTTTCAGGAATTTCAGTGAAAGGTATGTGTCTGACAATGCAGAGAAATTCTGATATTCCCAATGTTCAATAAACTAATAATGTCTATGAAATTACAAATACAAAGTTTTACCCCTATTCCAGTGTGTGACAATCCTATGTTTAACCAACAAACCTAAATTCAATATTGTTCAGTTGAATGACCACTTCAAAGCGCATTTCAATGCCTTCTCAGAGTCCAGCAGAGCCTTATTTGCTGAGGATTGAGAGATGAGTTGAATACAGTTTTTGGAGCACACAGTCCATTTACAGCGACATGTTTATGAATTAATTCCAAGTATTCAGGTTCACAGAAAGTGGTACAAGAACACACAGAAGGAAATAAAATTAGCAATGGAGTTGAATAAGCCCAGGATAGGCTTTTGTTTTGTTTTGTTTTGTTTTGACTGTTTGTGGGTTTTCTCAGAGTGAGCAAAGACAGTGTGGGCATTGATTATGGGAAATGATGTTCCAATTTTACTCAGTAGGTCAATAGGAGGTGATGTGCAGTCTTAAAGTTACTTCATTTTCTTTTTCCTAGAGCTATGGCTTCCAGAATCACTAAGGTTTTGGTTTATGGAAAAGCATCATTCAATATTGAATGTAGAAAAGGCTGAGAGTTCGTGTAACATCTCTTTTTAACCAGTATATAGGACTTGGATTTGGCTTACAGATTCAATTCAAACTTCAACATTATTTTGAGGTCTGTATTCCTATGTAGGATTAAACATGCCAGAATCAGGCATGCTGAGTCAGGAATATAACTGAACTATCAATATCTCATCTTGACAAAATCCATATCTACTGCAGACATTAGCATTCTCTGTGGAGAATGGAAATTTGTTGCAGACATTATATGGTAGAGTAAATTAAATATAGAAGAGTAATGGGAGGCTGCCAATTCAAGATAAATGGTGCAGAAATCTAGATATGAAATTAAATATTTCACTGAAAATGATGAAGTATTATACATTTGCTCTCTCTTGATGTATAAAAAATTGATTATCTAACTTTCAAATTTATAAGGTAACCAACTAATACTCATTTTGCATAATTTCCAAAAGGATTCTCAAGATGCATGACAAAAGCTGACCATGTTCCTACCTCAAAATGTAATCTCTTGCCTGTATTTTTACATGTGAACAATGAGGGTGCAAGAATTATGGGTAAGCAGTGAGATCACTTCAAATGCCATATCTGTCTTATTAATGATTTGCTCATTTTCAGTGACTTCCTATTCTATTAACACATGTTATAAGCAATGTGGGTATGAAAAGTCAGCATTTTTGGTATAACATTACTTTACAAGATATAGCTGGTAACTATCAGGTTGTGGGATAATCTCTCCACTATTTTTTTAAGAGATCTCCACGAGTAAGATAATGATTCTAGAGCTAGTCCTACAGAGCAAGGAGTTTGGAAACTGCTGATGGATATATAGGGAACCAGGGGTCTCCTTACTCTTCTCCCTATACGTACTTTTAGATAAGGCAATTTGAATTAATTTATTGAACTCCACTATTTCCAAGTTTCTTGTGAAATAAGTAAAAAAAAAAAAAAAGTGAAATAAACATGAGAACAAATGTACTGCTAACAAATGATTTTAGATATCAAAACTTTGCCCCATGCTTAGGACCTTCATGCTAAGTGGTAACCCTCCACATGATAACACAGGGCAAAACCACGTGGATAGGAAATTAACAGACTCCTCTGGTGGATCTACATTCACAGGAACAAACACATTGGAAGCAGCAGGAGCTCTGAATGATGGGAAAAATTGGGGCAGTGAACTGAAGGTAACTTGAATAACTTGAACAGTTCCTAACTGTACCACACCACAACAAAACAAGGTATCCTGGCACAAATACTAATTATTCTTTAAGATAAATAAGTAGGTACATAAGCCTTTCAGATTGTTATAGTCAACTGTTCAAGAAGTTTTAAATAAGGGCAGCTCAAGAATCAGGCTTAGTTTGTACTCTCCAATTGTGCGTACCTATACCCCCAACCTACCTCATGTTCTACACAGCCACGTGGAATAACTACAGACT
This sequence comes from Glaucomys volans, assembly GCA_020662805.1. Classification (NCBI taxonomy): domain Eukaryota; kingdom Metazoa; phylum Chordata; class Mammalia; order Rodentia; family Sciuridae; genus Glaucomys; species Glaucomys volans. The sequence continues at coordinate 104,955 of JAJEJO010003860.1, forward strand.
AGCTACATAAAGCCACAGTAAATATCAGCCCTACCGTTTTCCATTTACAATTCAGCAAACTGCATACAAGCACCAAATACATAATATAGTTAAGAAGTAAAAGAGCAAATCTTATTAAGATTGAATAAGGATCCAGTCTTCCAGCACCATTTTACGGTGTCTCCTGAAGAGAGCTCCCGCCTGCGGTGGCCTGAATCCCCAGTCCCAGCGGGGATCTTAGGCACTTTGGTGCCATTTTACAGCTTCCACTGGAGAGAGCGACCACCTACAGCTGCCTGAATCCCCAGAGTGGAGCTCCGGTCTTCTGGCACCATTTCACAGCGTCTAATGGTGAGAGCTCCCGCCTGCCCCAGCGGGGATCTTAGGCCCTTCGGTGTCATTTTACAGTGTCCCAGGGAGAGAGCAACCGCCTGCGATTGTCTGAGACCCCATCCCGGAGCTCAGGCCTGCCTGGGTCATCAAGCCCAGTGTCTCCATCACTGAGCACAGTTCTGCACAGCCACTGCAACTTGGGCTAGTGCCCAGGCCCACACCCTGGCCTGGTATCTAGCACCTGTGCTGCATCTGATCATCTATCAACACCAGGCCGCCTCTGCCCTGAAGCATTGATCATTCCCAACCTGGAGGTAGTGGGACAGCATCCTTCTTGGGTCACTGCTTGATAAGCACCCCTCAAACATCAGGTCATTGAAAAATAAGAGGTTTGAACTGTACAGTATATTTTTATCACAGAACGTTTTTAAATTACTTGTAATACTATGATTATTCCTAATATACCCACTATATTCCTACCTTTTTCTTTTATTAGTATGCTATTCATTCTGTCTCCCTCTTATATATCCATATCCTTGGAGAATCTCTTTTTCTCACACTAACAAATTATTTCTTTTAATTCCACTTCCACTATTCATATGACATAGTATATCTATAGACTCACTTCTTATCTCATTAGTGTTTTGTCCTATAACCCTCCTCATACTCCCTGTCCAACATTAGGATTTGTAGTCCTTCTTGAAAACTTATTGGTTATGCTATAGATAATAATTGGAACTCATCTCTGTTTATTAAGACAACACTGTTAATATCTTAATAGGAACTATTTAGATTAAGAACACATTGTTTATATGGTGTGCTGCAAATATTGGTCTCTCAATTCAAGGGGAGGTATTAAAAATAGGCAGGAACCCTATAAGTCTTTAAGGGGAAACTGCAATACCTAGGATTCACACTCCTAGAGGGGAAGATACACTAACAACATGACAAAACATGGGAAGAAAACATCCCAAGCAAACCCAGATACTATGCCAAAAGAACCAAATGACAACATGGCAGAAGCATTGTCAGAAAGGGAGTTGTACATAATTAAAATGATCCAAGAAGTGAACAAAGAGTCAAGAGAGCAAATGCAGGTAATGCTAAAAGATCAAATGCAGGAAGCAAAAGATCATTTCAATAAAGAGATAGAGATTCTGCCAGCATGGTGGCACATGCCTGTAATCCCAGCACCTGGGAGGCTGAGGCAGGAGGATCATGAGTTCCAAGCCAGCCTCAGCAACTTAGTGAGGCCCTAAGCAACTTAGTGAGACCTTGTTTCTAAATAAAAAACAAAATAGGGCTGGGGATGAGGCTCAGTGGTCAAGTGTCCCTGGGTTCAATCCCGAGTACCAAAAAAAAAAAAAAAAAAAAAAGAAGGAGATTCTGAAAAAAAAAAAAAAAACAAAAATCCTTGAAATGAAGGTTACAATAATACAATAAACCAAATTAAAAACTCAATAGAAAGCTTAACCAACAGGCTAAATCACTTGGAAGACAGAACCTCAGACAATGAAGACAAAATATTTAATCTTGAAAACAAACTCAATGAGACAGAGAAGATGATAAGGAATCATGAACAGAACCTCCAAGAGTTATGGGACATCATGAAAAGACCAAATTTAAGAGTTACTGGAATTGAAGAAGGCACAGAGACACAAACCAAAGGAATGAATAATCTGTTCAATGAAATAATATCAGAAAATTTCCCAAATCTGATGAAAGAAATGGAAAATCAAATTCAAGAGGATTACAGGACACCAAATGCACAAAATCACAACAGATCCACACCCAGGCACATTATAATGAAAATACCTAACATACAAAACAAAGATAGGATTTTAAAGGCTGCAAGAGAAAAACATCAGATTATATATAGGGGGAAACCAATATAAATATCAGCAGATTTCTCAGCCCAGACCCTAAAAGCAAGAAGGACCTGGAACAACATATTCCAAGCATTGAAAGAAAATGGATGCCAACCAAGAATCTCATACCCAGCAAAACTTACCTTCAGATTTGAAGATGAAATAAAATCCTTCTATGATAAACACAAGCTAAAAGAATTCACAAATAGAAAGCCTGCCCTAGAGAAAATCCTCAGCAAAATATTCCAAGAGGAAGAAATGAGAAACAACAATGTAAGTCAGTAAAGGGAGGACTTACCCTAAAGGAACAGCCAATTAAAGGAAAAAGCAAGTAAGATTAAAGTCCAAAAATAAGTCAAAATGACTGGGAATACAAGTCATCTCTCAATAATAACCCTAAATGTAAATCAAAACTCATCAATCTAAAGACATAGACTGGCAGATTGGATTAAAAAGAAAGACCCAACAATATGCTGCTTTCAAGAGACTCATCTCATAGAAAAACACGCTCACAGACTAAAGATGAAAGGTTAGGAAAACACATACCATGCACATGGTCTTAGTAAAAAAGCAGGAGTTTTCATCCTCATTTCAGATAAAGCAGACTTCAAGCCAAAGTAGTCAGAAGGGATAAAGAAGGACATTTCATACTACTTAAGGGATGCATAAATCACCAGGACATAACAATCATAAATATTTATGCACCAAACAATGGCACATCCATGTACATCATTCAGATCCTTCTCAATTTCAGGAACCAAATAGATCAAAACCCAATAATACTAGGGGACTTTAACACTCCTCTCTCACCATTGGACAGATCTTCCAAGCAAAAAATGAACAAAGAAACCATAGAACTCAAAGACACAATCGCTAATTTCGACTTAACAGACATATGTAGAATATTCCATCCATCAAAAAGCGAATACACTTTCTTCTCAGCAACTCATAGCTCCTTCTCTAAAATAGACTATATGTTATGCCACAAAGCTACTCTTAGCAAATACAAAAACATAGCGATACTACCTTGTATTCTATCAGATCATAATGGAATGAAATTAGAAATCAACGATAAAGTTAAAAACAGAAACTACTCCAACACCTGGAGATTAAATAATATGCTATTAAATGATGCATGGATAACAGAGGTCAATGAGAACAAAGATACAACATATCAGAATCTCTGGGATACTGTGAAAGCAGTGCTAAGAGGAAAAGTCATTGCATGGAGTGTATTCAATAAAAGAATGAGAAGTCAGCAAATCAATGACCTCATATTATAGCTCAAAGCCCTAGAAAAAGAGGAACAGATCATCACCAAAAGTAGTAGAAGATAGGAAATAATTAAAATCAGAGCTGAAATCAATGAAATTAAAACAAAAGAAACAATTCAAAAAATTGACAAAACAAAAAGTTGGTTCTTTGAAACAATAAACAAAATTGATAAACCCTTAGCCACATTAATGAAGAGAAGGAGAGAGAAAATCCAAATTACTAAAATTCATGATGGAAATGGAAATATTACAATAGACACAATTGAAATACAAAACATAATTAGAAGCTATTTTGAAAATTTATACTCCAACAAAATAGAAAACCTGAAAGACATCAACAGATTGCTAGAGGCATATGAGCCACCCAAACTGAATCTAGAAGACATACACAACTTAAATAGATCAATTTCAAGCAAGGAAATAGAAGAACTCATCAAAAGCCTACCAACAAAGAAAAGTCCAAGACCATATGGATTCAGAGCCTAGTTCTACTAGACCTTCAAAGCAGAGCTCATTCTAATACTCCTCAAAGTATTTCATGAAATAGAGGAGGAGGGAACCCTTCTAAACTCATTCTATGAAGCTAATATCACCCTGATACCAAAACCAGAGAAGAACACATCGAGGAAAGAAAATTTCAAACCAATATTCCTAATGAACATAGATGCAAAAATTGTTAACAAAATTTTAGCGAATCGCATACAAAAGCATATTAAAAAGATAGTGCACCATGATCAAGTGGGTTTCATCCTGGGGATGCAAAGTTGGTTCAACATCCAGAAATCAATAAATGTAATTCATCACATCAACAGACTTAAAGTCAAGAACCACATAATTATTTCAATAGATGCAGAGAAAGCATTTGATAAAATACAGCACCCCTTCATGCTCAAAACACTAGAAAGAATAAGGATAGTAGGAACGTTCCTTAACATTGTAAAGGCTATCTATGCTAAGCCCACAGCTAACATCATTCTAAATGGAGAAAAATTGAAAGCATTCCCTCTGAGAACTGGAACATGGCAGGGATGCCCTCTTTCTCTACTTCTGTTCAACATGGTCCTTGAAAATCTAGCCAGAGCAATTAGACGGACCAAAGAAATTAGAGGAATATGAATAGGAAAAGAGGAGCTCAAACTATCCCTATTTGCTGATGATATGATTCTCTATTTAGAAGACCCTAAAAATTCCACCAGAAAACTTCTGGAACTCATAAATGAATTCAGTAAAGTAGCAGGATATAAAATTAATGCTCATAAATCTAATGCATTTTTATTCATAAGTGCTGTATCCTCTGAGAGAGAAATTAGGAAAACTATACCATTCACAATAGCCTCAAGAAAAATAAAATATTTGCAAATCAATCTAACTAAAGAGGTGAAAGACCTCTATAATGAGAACTACAGAACACTAAAGAAAGTAGTTAAAGAAAGTCTGAGAAGATGGAAAGATCTCCCATGTTCTTGGATAGGCAGAATTAATATTGTCAAAATGGCCATACTTCCAGAAGTGCTATACAAATTCAATGCTATTCCAATTAAAATCCCAATGACGGACCTCATAGAAATAGTGTAAGCAATCATGAAATTCATTTGGAGGAAAAAGAGACCCAGAAGAGCTAAAGCAATCCTTAGCAAGAAGAGCAAAGCAGGGGGTATCACAATACCAGAACTTGAAATGTACTACAGAGCAATAGTAACAAAAACAGCATGTTATTGGCACCAAAATAGACAGGTAGATCAATGGTACAGAATAGAGGACACAGAGATAAACCCACATAAATACAGGTATCTCATACTTGACAAAGGAACCAAAAACATACAATGGAGAAAAGATAGCCTCTTCAACGAATTGTGCTGGGAAAACTGCAAATCCATATGCAGCAAAATGAAACTAAACCCATATCTCTCACCCTGTACAAAACTCAACTCAAAATGGATCAAGTACCTAGGAATTAGACCAGAGACCCTGAACCTAATAGAAGAGAAAATAGATCCAAATCTCCATCATGTTGGCCTAGGACCAGATTTCCTTAACATGGCTTTCAAAGCGCAAGAAATAAAAGCAGGGATCAATGATTGGGATAGAGTCAAACTAAAAAGCTTTTTCTCAGCAAAGGAAGCAATCAGCAATGTGAAGAGAGAGCCTTCAGGGTTGGGGAAAATCTTTGCCACACACACTTCAGATAGAGCACTAATCTCTAGAATCTACAAAGTACTCAAAAATCTTTACACCAAGAACACTAATAACCCAATCAATAAATGGGCTAAGGAAATGAAGATACACTTTACAGAAGAGGATCTATAAGCAATCAATGGATATATGAAAAAGTGTTCAACATCCCTAGTTATAAGAGAAATGCAAATCAAAACCACCTTAAGATTTCATCTTATCCCAACTGGAATGTCTTTTATAAAGAATACAGGCAACAACAGGTGTTGTGGAGGATGTGGGGAAAAGGGTACACTCATACATTGCTGGTGGGAGTGCATGTTGATTCAGCCACTCTGGAAAGCAATGTGGAGATTCCTTAGAAAACTTGGAATGGATCTACCATTTGACCCAGCTATCCCACTCCTTGGCCTATACCCAAAGGACTTCAAATCAGATTGCTACAGTGATGCAGCCACATCAATGTTCATAGCTGCTCAATTCACAATAGCTAGATTGTGGAACCAACCTACATGCCCTTAAATAGGTGAATAGATATAGAAACTGTGGTATATATACACAATGGCATATTACTCAGCCATAAAGAAGAATAAAATTATGGCATTTGTAGGTAAATGGATGATGTTGTAGACTGCCATGCTAAGTGAGATTAGCCAGTCCCAAAAATCCAAAGGCCGAATGATCTTTCTGATATGTGAATGATGATGCATAAAGCGGGGTGGAAGGGAGGCAAGAATGGAGGAAGGATAGATAGCATAGAGGGAAGGGAGGGGTGGGGTCAGGGTGGGGGTTAAGAATAATAACAGAATGAGGCAGACATCATTGCCCTGTGTACATGTATGAATGCACAGATGGTGTGACTCTACTTTGTGTACAACCAGAGAAACAATAGCTATACTCCATTTGTTTCAATGGATCAAAATTCAATGAATAATAATAAAAAAAAAGAAGCACATACTCTGTATCTATGGGAAGTGATGTGGTCCCTACAGCTCTGGGCTAGGTTATAAATATAGGGAGTATTAAGTGATAGATAAAAACAGAGCCTATTTGCCTATATACTCTGTGTACCCAAAGGATAGGCAGATCAGTTTTTGTTTCAAGTCTAAAACCATTGATTATGGAAAGACCTTTACTTAGGGATGACTTTTATTTTTCATCAGTATCAATAAACCTGGAAGCACCAAAAAAAAAGAAAGAAAGAAATGATGTGACTTGGCTATCTTTTGATCTCTTCTTTGACAATCCTTAACTCATGACTTTTTGATGTGGGATTATAAAACAGTCAATGCTACTTAACTTTAGTCTAAATGATAGCATCATGGGAAAAGTGAGGGCTAAAGAGCAGTGTTAATATAATAAAAACTTCTATAAACTTCTATTCATAAAAAAAAAGATTGAATAAGACTTTACACTTTAGGGGTAGAAATAACAAAATCAGTCAAAATCATCTCAGAGATTAAAAAGTGATTGAAATTTTAAGACAGAGTTATAAACAAGGAGAAACTGAAAGTATATTTAGGGAAGCCCTGTGGATTACATCCTCCCTTTATCACCTGTGCAGCCTTCCAGAATTTTCCTTCATGAACCTGGAGTCTACTTTTAAGCTGCTCTGTGTTTTCTTCTTGTCACTCTCCAACATGCAAAGTATTTAGTGTTTTACTTGCCTTATTGCCTATCTTCTTCAAAAAAAGGGAGAACTGTTTTTGAATTGTTCACTTTTCTTTCACTCTGTTATCAGAACCTTCCATCACCACATTGTGACTGCTCAAAAATTATCTGTAGGATAAAGGGCTGAAAGTTAGTGAGAGAGCACCTTTGACCACAGAGACATTCTTAACTAAAACCATTGTATCAGCAAAGGGGTTACTCCTCCCTTAATAAATGAAGCAACTGCATTTTTTGGAAGTATGTTTCAAGAATGATTAGATTATAAATAATACCCATCTATCTTACCTCAGTTATTCAGAAATTATCTTTCATGTTAAATTATCTTGAACCTCTTAGGCAAAAATCACATATGCTATATTGAGTTTTCTGTGCATAAAGCCCTGAACTTCAAGTCCCATTCGTACCTTTAGAATTGCTTTTAGAATCTTTGCAATGGTAATCTTTACCCTAAATGCACATCAAAATCACTTATGAATAACTGACAAAATTACAAAGGTTCAGGTCTTCCTTACATGAACTGAAACCAAATTTACAAAGTAGGAACTAGCTATTTGCAATTTTTAACAGTTTCCGTGAAGATCCTGGTAAGAAATTTATGCTGGAATCCATTGCCTTATCACTTTTTCCCCTTTGCAAAACAGCTAGTGTTTCCTTGTATTACCCATGAAAGATGCTTGATCTCCATTCTCTTGTGTAGATATTCCAGTATTAGTTTTCTAACATGACTACTGTGAGACAATAGAAATATGATCGGGTGTGCCTTAAGGATGCTAGGTTCATAAAACATCTGGTTTATACAGGGATGCATTTTAAACAATTTCTGACCTTAACTCAGAGTGATTCTATACACTTTAGTCTGCTTTCAAAGTAACAGCAATAAACAATTCTCTAATGCCAGGTAAAGAGCTCAGTGGTCTTCAAAGCTCACAAACTGGCTTAGAGTTTTAGTGGAGCTGACATCTCAGGCTGTGTCCAGATGACCAGTGACCAAGGAGAGAGAATCTCATTTCCATGGATAGGAAAAGATGAGTGTGATGCCAAAGCTAGGCAAGGTAATGGCCCTAGTCACCTGGAAGTCATGTAGGGAATGAAATCCCTTTGGTTAGAAGTCACCTGTGAGGAGATGAGGTCTACCCCTGGGCGTGACCTTTCTTACAGCCAATGCATTTTATTCCACTGAAGTCTCAAGAGGCTGCCATAGGTGATCACAAGTCAAAACAAACATTTGTTTTTGACTTCCCATTTTCTCTTTAGAACCCTCATATGTTCCCTTGAATATAAATGAGTCCTTCATTCATTGTATTTGATGATAGAACAAGGCTGTGGGAATGCCCCAGATCCAGACACACAAACATCATTTTTAATTTATTCCTGGGAGAGTAGAGGGAGAAGGGAGCAAAGTTGGGTATCATCATTTTACACTTGATAAGCCACCTGACTCACCATGAAAAATTCTCAGTAAGCTACTCCACCAGTAAAGCTGTGGAAACTGTTTTAGTCAGCCTTTCATTGCTGTGACCAAAAGACCCAACAGGAACAACTTAGGGAGAAAAAATTTATTTATGGTTCACAGTTTTGGAGGTTCATTCCATAGTCAGCTGACTCTATTGCTCTGGGCAGCATGAGGGAAGAGTCCAGCAGAGGAAAGGTGCTCAGCTTCAGGAGGGGTCAGGAAGCAGAGAGAGGGAGGGCGAGAGGGAGGGAGGGGCCAGCGAGAAGATGAAGAATGCCTCCAGTGACATAGGTCCTCCAACAGAGTCCTATCTGCCTGCAATCACCACCCAGTCAGTCCATTCGAACTGGATGGACTGATTAGGTCACAGTTCTCACAATCTAATCATTTCAATTCTGAATATTTCTGCATTAATCCAAGAGTTTTTTGGGGGGGTCACTTTATATCCAAATCATAACAGGAGCTACATAACCTGCTACATGTCTAATAATGTATATTACAATTCAGTCCTATGTTGGCTTACACATTTTGTTTAATCAAAGAGGGATATCCCAATGGGGAAATTCATGTACGCTCCCTGAATCACCCAGGGTGCTTGTTACAGTGAAGATTGTTGGCCATGAAATACAGAGGAACTGGAATCTACAGGGATAGAGGATAAGAATTTTACCCTCTGTGGATTCCTATCATATGAGCTTCATTGAACTAGGGAAGGATACAGGAAGGACATCAAAGCATAAGTTTATAGTTAAATGCATTGGAAAGCAACGTCTACTCCATAATCCTTAGCAGAAATGGTTCATTTGGCGAGCCTGGTGCAAAATGAAAATGCAGTGCCACTTGCTTGTGAATTATTAAGGATGTTAAAACTGTGATAGAAGAGCATTAAAACAAGTGCAGAGCACTCCCAAATGTGGGGTAGTGTGACTGCATGGGTGGCATGGCCACAAAGCTGACTCCCAACTTTGCACGATATGTCCCACATTCCATTTAGGTCAACTTTAATTGTCTTCTATGGCAGTTATCTTATATGTTACTTAATATGTAACATCCATATTGTCGCTTGTTTTATCAGTCATGATGACATACATGCTAAAATCTGTGAGGATTACTAAATTGCGGATTATAGCATTCAATTCACCAATCCATTATTTTATACCTTAGACATTATTTTATTAGGTACAAACAACTTCAGAATTGTTATAACTTTCTTATGTATTGACCCTGTTATTATTATGAAATGTCCCTTCTTGTCTCTCGTGCATTTTACATTACATACTGGTTTTAATTTGGGCACTATTTTCGTAAGTGTTTTCCGTTATTTGTTGCAACAATTCTGTGCCCTTAAAATGTGTCTTGTTTAGAATACATAGATTATATAAATATACACATGCATGTGTTAATCCCACAATACTTTTTAATTGGAAGAGTTAGCTTATCCACATTAAACATAATCATTAATATAGTTGGTTTGAAATCTTAGAGTTTATTATTTGCTTCATATTGATCTTACAATTTCTATAATTCTTTTCATCATTTCTTGCTTTGGATTAGATCAACAAAGTAGAATTATTTCAATTCTTTCACCTTTTGGGCTGCCGATTTTTCTATTTTATTGTTCCTTAATGCTCCCACAACCCCCACTTGTTAAGAGCTGTAATTTTTCCTGTCATTTATCCTTCCCATCTCACGTTAACTGGCAGAGGTTTCCTCAGTTTTTCTCTTCCTAAAAGCTAGATTTCATTCGAGAGACACAGAAAAAGCAGCAAGGGTTCATTTAGTGAAAAGGAAGTACACTCCAGAGGTGTGTGGAGTGGACCACCTCCAAGAGAGGAAAGGGCCTCTAGTCTTCTCCACTGTGGGATTTTATGGCCAGCTTGGGATCCTTCTACCCCATGAATGATTCATTAGGAGTGGTTGTAGCCATTTCCTGCTATGGTTTAGTACACCTGCACTAATTTTGCCATGCTGTGAATTTTTTTTCAGCATAGACAGTATCCATTTTCTCTAGACTGAGCCCTCTGACCACAAGAAAGTGGACCCTGGGCAGTTTCTGAATTTCCTTCCCCACCTTGCTTGCTCATGGCTGTCTAGCTACTACTGTAACAACTCTAATATGTAAGTGTCAGAAAAAGCCTTCTTTCTCTCTCATGATTTCCAAGCAGAGAACTTTTTCTTAAGCACACCTGTGATCTATCAATCTTATACTGACTCTTCCCCAGGAAATTGTTCTATATGCTTACTCTGCCCTATCTCATTGTTTTATTTGGATAAATAATTTGCCATGCCTGATTCATCAGTCATTGTTCTTCATGGAAATGGTGCCTTCACACCAAAATACAAGTGCTCTTCTCATCCTCCAGATTTTAATTTGCCCAGAAGCCCCTCATCATATAGGGAAAGACCTGCCTAGTAATTGATAGAATGCTGACTGAGTAAATATGATTCCATTAAACTATATTTAATATGATCTTTATATAAACCATTTGGACTAGATTTCAAAGGTAGAGTGAAAGACAGAAGGAATGAACATGACTTTGAGATTGTGAATTTTCACAACAGTGCTGCTTGATCGCTCCCTCAGGGAGAGCAGCTAACTGGGAACTTAAATTCTCATGAGGATACCATGTCAATTCAGTATGATGTTATTGTTCCTTGTTAGATTAAGGCCTCACTTATATGGAAAGAAAGGCGTTTCTCCTGCCAAACCAGATGAGTAGTACAGTGAACACCTCTTGGGGTGTGTTTCTAGACTGTTCACTATTCCTTCATGGCTGGCTCATCTTGGTCATGTGACTTCAGTGCAGTACTTCATAGACTGTAGCCTTTATCTCCCCACATATTTCTGAATGTTGAAAAGACAGAATAACTCTTAGTTTTTTGAGAACTATGCTACTATAGGTAGCATACTACAGGGAAAATACACAAATTCCAAATGTTGGAATCCTTATTCTAATTGTCCTTTAGGTTTCTTTTCCTCTTCTTCTCTGCATTTGTATTATAATTTCTAATGCATTACTTCCTCTGTTTTTCCTAGGCTGGTTCAGGTTAATAATCAATACTGCAGAAATATTGGAGCATTCTGCTTTACCCTATTTCATTTTCTAGCTATTATAGAAAACATACTAACATACTCTACCAACCATAATATGTATGTGTGCATGTATGTGTGTATATATGTATATATATATATACATAAATATATCTAGTCATTTGTTAGTGTTTTAGATATGTCTCCCAAGAACTAAAAGTGAGAAAATTCAAGAATTTTCAGATGTGAATTGATTAGATTGTAAGAGCTTTAACCTAATGAATGAACTGAATGGAACTATAGGGTGTGGCTGGAAGAGGTGGGTCACTGGTGGTGTGTCCTTTGGGGTTATATTTTGTACCTGGTGAGTGGACCTCTCTCTCATCTGATGGTCCTATTCTGAGCTGCTTTCCTCTACTGGACCCTTCTGTCATGATGTTCTGTCTCACCTCTGGATCAGACCTATGGAGTTGGCCATCTATGGACTGAGACCTCTGAAACAGTGAGCCAAAATACAATTCTCTTCCTCTATGTTGTTCTTGTCAGGTCTTTTGGTCACAGAAATGAAAAAGGTAACTAAAAAAATCATTGATTTAGTACAAATCAGAAATTTATAAACACTGTCTAGAACTTTCATCCTTCAAACAGAAAATTTGAAATTCTTTATGTGGGTATATAAATAAATAAAGCAGGTGGGAAGGCATATATTCAAGAGTCTTAGGCTCTTTATTTTTTCATTCAGTGGATTTAGTGAATTTAGTGATTTAGCTAAATTCTAATAATTTCCAACTATGAATACTTAAGTACACACTTGTCTTTTAGTACATCTCTCTCTGTGTGTATTAGCATATGTGTTTTTGTGTTTGTGCAACATATAATGTGTATATTGAAATAACAGTGAATGTAGGACACAAAAGAATATTAAATGAAATTCAGATTCTCTATATTGGCTTTGTGCAAGTGTGTGTCTGCATGAAAAAAAGCAGCAAGCTATATGCACATATGGTACACATGGCATCATGAGATGCTGGCATTAATTGTTTAAATAATAGGAGTTCCTTTTCTAGATCCTGAATTATATATTTACAGATACTGAAAATAGATGAAGACAAGCAATTAACAGCACTCTGATAGCTTTAATGATAGAAACAGATGTTCACATTTAAGGCATCAAATCTGAGTGGTTATCATTGAACTGCTGCTTGTGAGTGGTATTATGGTCCTCTTTTTCATAGGAAAGAATATTGTAATGCAGATTATTGTGATTGTCTGAAAATATCTCCATGGTTGACAATACTCCTTTTTTTCTTTTTCTACTCTTTTATTTGATAGTTAAATGAAGACTGCATTTAACAAGTACAATTATGGCTTCTCTTGCCTATTATGCTGCATTTAATCACAATTGCTGGAAGAAAGTCTACAGAGGCACCTTCAAGCTGAAGTTTCTCATTTCCACCAAACCCAAAGGAAGATATTCTACACATTGTGTTTCTTAACATTTCATTACTAAAAAGTAAGATAAATGATAATGATAACAGGATTAGGACTGAGGTTTAAAAAAACAGACTAAGAACTTAATTTGAAAATCTGGCTCAGTTTAATTTTTTTCATAGAAAAATAAAATATTCACTTTATCGCATAGCTTAGTTTTAGGAAATAATATTTCTGCTTTTGTACTGTATATTCTCTGATACTGGGGATCAGACCCAGATTCTCACATGTGTTAGGCAAATGTTTTACCACTGAACCACATCCCAATAATAGTTTTGCTATATGCAATCCCATTCATTTTCAGTTTTTACCAGGAAAGAGTAGTCTTTTCCTAAGTGACTGAAGAATTTCTTTCCATTTCTGAGTTCATGTGTTTTATAGAAGTAATGGATAAAGAGTTTTAAAAATTAGAGGAATATATTATGTAACAGTTTTATTTTTATCATTGAGTTTAAATATAAATATATTTGTATATACATTAAGAAATGCATAAAATAAAGGCACAAAATAAGTGCACACAAAATAAACTTGTTTTTCTGTATTAATTATTCACCAGTAACCTAATTGTTAAAGCTTCATAGAATATTTTTATAAGTGTGGTAAATTTAGTGAGCCACTTTCTTCCTCAGTGAACATTTAGTTTGTTTCCATTTTTCTTTATTATGAATCACACTAGAATTTGGTTTTATATAACATTTCTTTAATCTTGATTATTTTTTCAGAGGGGACTTTTAGCATTGTTGTGGAGGACTAAATGTTATTGACTTTAAAATTCCCTGATGTATACTCAACAATTATACATAAAGAGGAGGAAGAGAAGAGAAAAGGGGAGGAGAGCCAGAGGGTGGAGGAGTCTCCCAAATGGGAGAGGAAATGGCAATTTACAAGATGGAAAACTGTAACATTATTATTTAAATTCACATTTCCATTGAGCAGACTTACTATATTAATGAGCCATTTGAATTTTCTTTGAGTTATGCTGCCTCCCCCCTTTTTCTTTTGACAATTTACTGTTTACCATTGTTGGTTTTACAAAGAATAGTGATACCTCTGAGTATTACATGCATGCAAATATTTTTCACAGGTAATAGTTTGCCTTTTTATTAGCTTAGCATGTTCATTTGTATAAATATGTATGGATAATTTCAATTTTTAGTTAGCCAATTCTGTTGCATTTATTGTGCATTTTTCTCATGGTTTCTGTTATTAAACATCCATATTTTTACTGTTTTCATGGAAACATTTACATTTTAACACTGTATTCATTAAAAATTTTATAACTGGGCCAAAAAATTCTGATTTCTCCTTAAACTTAAAAAAAAATCAAGGTTTTCATAATAAAAATGTGAATACTATTATTTAACATGACTTTGGTAATTATGCAAAATACACCTAATAACATTTCTACATAGAATAAAGGTGAATTTTTTTTAAATGTCACCATTAAATATGTCCTTTCACAATTTTAATAGTCAACATAACTTTGTAAATATCAGAGTTTCTATTTTAATAGTAAAACGCATTTTTGTTTTCTGTTTATTTAGATTTAGAAACAGATGTTAATTTCTAGTGTGAAAAACAAATGCAGTAGATAATTAAATTTTTATTCTGGTTATTGCAATAGGGTGAATGTTCATGAATGAGAAACATGAACAGGGCCCTGGGAATTTATAGAGGCAAATATATAAGGGAGCTTACTTACCATTCTGGTAAAAGTCATAAGAAAAGATGGAAACAAGTTGTATCTTGTAATATGGTAGGGCTAGCTAATGCTTTGTAGTGATTAGGTGGCTCCAACATACAGAAGAATGGGAAGGGAAATATTTCTCATCTTTTCCCCTTTCCCAAGAACATGGATCTCAGGTAAAGCCCATCATTGTCACTTAATGTGTGATACTGTGTGGAACAAAGACACATTTAAGTGTGGACTGTTGGATCATGTGATCATTTGCTATGGTGAAAGATCTGACCATTAAGCCACAAGCAGTGAATTCTGATATCTCCTGAGTCAAAAAAAAAAAAAAAAAAAAAAACCACTAAAATTTTCTATCCACAAAGCAATAGCTTAAAGAAGGTGTTTTAAAATGGAGCATAGCTATTTAGAAAACATTTTAAACTTTCATGAGTGGGGGAATTATTTCCCTAACTGTTGTCCAAGAGATTCCCTGGGGTACTCAAAGTACTTTGCTGAAGCACCCAAGTGAAGAAAAAGTATGCTCAGAAGGCAGGCTCATTAGCAGGCAAATTGTAGAAGGAGAAGCTATCACATTTTTTTGTTTGTATGTTTCTCGTGACAATGAAATTGTGCCTGAAAAATAGAGCCAAGTGACTAATTGTGGCTGAAATTGAGCAATTACTCCTCAAATTAGCCAAATGCAGGTGTAATTGTTATTTTAATAATACCAATTTCTCAGTGGTAATTTGCAAAGGGGAGCTTACACTTGGTAGAGACCCAAGAACTCCAGTTACTTGACATAGCAAATATAATTTGATTAAAAAGTATGAATTGAATTAAATATATTAATGTATAATTTATATAATATAAATATATTTAATTTATAATATGCACACACATATATCTGTGTATGTGTGTATATACATATACGTAGAGAGAGAAAGAGAAATGAAGAAGATTAACTGCTAACATCACCACATTAAATTTTCTATGAAAACATCCATGGAAATTGTCAAATAGGAAAAGTACTGTAGATACTGAAGTTGGAAAATATTCAGTGTATATGAGAATCTAAGCAAATTTCTTAAACCAAAAATCCAAACATCTTTCCATGGCTCACTACACTGATTGCCTTACCTAAAATAGAAACATTTCTATAATAACTTGTATCCCATATCAATAAGTAATGCTTTACTTTTTCTTCATAAGACTTAAAAAGAATCTGTAACATTTATCTGTTTCTTATTTGTTCACCATGCTAGATGCGTGTTTGGAAACTGAACAGAGAGATTTGATCAGCTCTTTTCATTGCTATATTTCTATTTACTGTAACCATGTCTAGAATATTGAAAATTTGCAACATGTATTTATTTGAAGAATACATAAATTAATTAATTCAATGTGACCCATGCTATATGCTTTTAATGTCTTGAAGTTGGAAAAGGGAAAGACAGACTTTTGTGTTGAGCAGAACTGTGATGTCCAGAGAAGCCGGTTGAAGGTAAAAGAAACTTTCTCAAAGAATTGTCCCAGGGGGAGCCGAAAGGCACAATATGAAGCTCCACATTAGCATTATTAACCCAATCCAGATCCAGAGTGATATTCAAATAAGGAACGGGGATCATTTATTTACCTAACAACCCAAGCAAGACCTGGGGAGGGAATGATATAAATAGAAAATTGCTATTAAAATAAACAATAAATAAGGCAAAGAAGACCAATGAATATGATAATATTAGATTAGAAATCTACTGAAGAGCATGATAATGCTGACATATCATCTGCAGTTGTCCAATGAAAAGACATGTCAGTCATCACCTTTAGCAAGTCATCAAATTTAGCATTACTAATCGAGAGATAGCTGGATACCATATGCTTCTTGATACAATAGAACATGAAAATTTACATAGCACCCATGATAAGCAAGAGAAGCCAAATTCCACCTCCAGGGGAGGAATTCTGCTCCTGGAGGTTAGCGAATAGCATCGCTAAGTCTGCCATTTGAAGAAGAGAAAGAGTAAAGTCATTCATTCATTGTGAATGTCTATCTCCCATGTCCAGAGAGTCCTGCCCCACAGTGCAGCCCATGTAGGGACATAGTCTGCATATACCCCTCTTGAGATGAATGTGAAGGATCCTGTTTCCTCGTAACTGGAAAGAGATACAGCATTATGTTCCTTGTAATGTACGTGTTTAAGCAAATAAAGGTTATATCAAATCCAGAACTACAAAAGTATTCCAAACAGTAATAACCAGCAGAGACTGTTAGGGCCTCTGTGCAAGGGTAATACCCTGTGCAAGGGTCTAAAGACTGTGCACATGTGAAGACCTTCCAATAGTTAACACCCTCTGGAGCCTCTGGACTTCCTCCCCACAAACTGGAAACACAGAAGATGGAAAAATATTCAGCAATCAGAAAAGAAAACAGAATCTGGGGCATTCTACCAGGAAACTGGCTGGACTTATTATTTCTAACTTTAGTGACTTTATTTATTTCCAAATCTCTTAAGTTCTCCTAAAATGCTCCAGTTAACTGGCTCTTATTCTTATTATCACATTTTAAAAAAAAGTTTCTTTCCTCTAAATTCTATATAAATGAAAGCAATTTTAAATAGACATTGAATATTTTGATTAATACATACCATATTGATTTCTGTGAATGGAAATTCTGTTAAACCACAAGTTATATTTCCAGAAAAATATAGAGAGCTCTTCCTAGAGAAAGCATTTACATTTATTTATTTTTTGTTATTGTTTTGCTGTTGTTAAAAGTGTTCACATAGAAGCAGACCCCAAAGAGGACATGTTCCTGCTGTGAAGACCCTCCAACCTATTTCTTTAGATGAGAGGTTGGCAAACTTAAAGCCTTATAATGACTGCCTACGCTAATTATAGGAAATATTCTAAACTTAAGGTCATGCATAAGATTGCCCATGATCTGGCCCCTGCCTCTTTTGCAGCTTCCACTTTTGCCACTCTCCACCTTGTGCTTTCTGTTGGGATGATACAGAACTGCTCTCATTTTATGCTTTCCACCCACAGGCTTCCTCCCAGTATACCATCAGTATAAGCCCAGCAAGCTAAACATCTGTAAATAAAGTTTGATTGAAAAAATGGTCACACTCGCTCATTTACATATTGTCTGTGGTTGTTTTTGAGTTACCACAACAGAGTTGAGGAGTTGCTGCTGAGAGTACATGAACTACAGAGTCTGAAATATTTACTATGTGACCCTTTACAGAAAAAATATTTGCTGAATTCTGCTTTACGTTCCATAGCAAGGGACTTCAGAGCCAAGTCAACACATCATATAAGTGATGGCAACTTGGCCATACTCAGCATCTACACAACTTATTGTCACAGGTATTTTGTAAATGTTTTACATACATCATTCCATTTAAACTAGGTGTCAACCTTTTGAAATAAACACAGTCATTTTCATTTTAGAAATGATGTAACTAAGTTTTAGAAAGATGGAATAGCTAGATAGAGGTCTACCCCAGTGTTGAATCAATATTTGGTTAAAACCCTTGACATGAGCAATTAAGAAAGGAAAATACTTTGTTTTTGTTGGTTTTTTAGATTTATGTTTTGAAATAATTGTAGATTTACAGCACACAGCTAATGAAGGTAGAGGGAAGTCCTGTGCACTTCCATACCATCGACCCTATGCAATTTTAAGTCTAAGACTATAGTACTGGGGAAATTCAAGATGGTGGTTTAATGAAAGGCTGCATTCCTATCTGTTCCATGGCTCAAGACTCAAGCAGCAAAAGTACTGCCCCTCAGTGAGGTGGGTGAAAGAGGGATTTCACTGCAATTCAATATTGACAGAGTGTCTTAGAGTCAGAATATTGGGTACATTAAATAAATAAAAAAGAGTGCAGTGGAGCTGAGCTCCTTATGGCAATGGCAATTGCAGTGGTGCTGGTTCGCAACAGAGGGAGGGAAAACACAGAGTGTGATGGTTTGGGTGTGAGGTGTTCCCCAAAAGCTCACATGTGAGACAGTACAGGAAGGTTCAGAGGAGAAATGATTGGGTTGGAAGAGTTTTAACCCAATCAGTGAATTAATCCCAGATGGGATTAATTGAAGTGGTAAGGTGCAGCTGGAAGAGGTGGGAATTGAGTGTGCCTTTGGATAGTGGAGTCTTTCTCTGCTTCCTGATGATGCAAGCTGCTTCCCTCTGCCACGCTCTGCCTCCCCTCTAGCCCAAGGAGTGGAGCCAGCCTTCTATAGACCAGACCTTGAAATAAACCTTTCCTCCTCTATAATTGTTTTGGTCAGATCTTTCAGTCACAGCAGTGAAAAAGCTGACTAAAACACAGAGTAGTACAGGTTTAGTATGAGACTAGAAAAGATTCCTGAACTTAGCTCATCCAGAGGCTGCACTTTGATTCTTGAAAAGTGCTCTGTGTTTCTCAGCAGGCCATGGAGAGCTCTGGTAGAGCCCTCTTGAGGCAGCCATGCTGCAGCTGCTGCTGCAGAGCTGATAGGTCATAGTGAAAACCACCACACTGTCCCAGCAATCACCTGCCTTGTCACCTAGGGTTTACCCAGAAGTATAGGAGTGACACAGGCACAGAGAAGATTGTACCCAGGGGAATTCAAGTCAGAAAAGTGAGGGGGAGCCTAGCTCTCTTCCCTTTGAGTCTGGTGGCTCTGGTGATCAGCTGAAGCAGGTCAGCAATAGGAGAAGGTGAGTGTGAATACTCTCAGGAACTATATCTGGGAAGACTGTGTTCCCTGGCAGCCCACTGTGTGGAGAATTGGCTCCCTTGCTCCATGAATAGAATTCTTGGGAGGTTCCTGAGATTCAGACCCCTGACCGAGATGGCCAGCCTCAGGCTGTAAGGGTGTATTGGTCTAATCACTCCAGAGTAGCACCACCCAACAAGGCCCCATCCACCAGAACTCCACTCAGAAATCTGCAACAGCCTCCCCCCGGGAGTGCACCAATCTGATCTTTGCTGATGACACTCCAACGGATACTATGTTCCACTACATCCCACCTCATACTGATGAGCAGGGAAGCTGAGAGTTATTGCAAACAGCTTCAGGCTTAGGTCACTCCAACTTGCAGTTCAGAGTGTAAAACAATAGAGGAGGAGGTTAACAACCCCAGCCCTCACTCTTGATCTTAGTGCATAGCTCAAGAAGAAAACAAAAGAAAGACAGTGGGGCGTAGACAATGACCATTTATTCCCATTGACTCTTTCCAATACCTCAGTGGAGACGATTTCATCAGTTTTCCTAAACAACCTTTTTCTTTTCACTTTTTTAAGTTTTTGGATTTTTTTACTTTTGGATGTGTATGTGTGTATGAATTCTTGATATGTTGATTGTTTGGTTCAGGGACATATATACATACATATACATATTTGTTTCTTTTTTCTCATTTTTAGAATTTTTTAATGTAGTTGTATTTCCTTGCCTTGTATTTTGAGCATTAAGTTTTTGATTTGTATATTTTGGATTTGTTTTGTATTGTTTTCATTTGTTTGTTTCTCTTTCTCTCTTCTGCTACAGCCATATTCTATTGTTCTCTTTTCCTTCTCCCTTTACTTTGTTTTTCCTGTTTTTTCTCTTCCTTATAACCATAACCTGCTCCACCTCCTCTGCTGCATTCTCCCCAATCACTTTTTGGAATTATGAACTCTTTTCTGTCTTCCTAGCACATTTTCTTTTCTCTTAATTAATTGTGATTTTACCAACTTTTAGAATTAGCATACATAACCCCTGCCCCTACCATTAGGGCTGACAAAATTATTACTTCTGTGAATGACACAGTTGACACCTGATGTTTGCTTTAAAACCAGATATGATTCATAATTATTCCTTTTATGGTTGACAATTGCTGACCCAACTATTCCTGTTTATATTGGTAATTAATGTTGTAGATGTCATAGTAGAAACTGGGTATTTATTTTGTATCTATCTATTGTTTGCATCAGTTGTTGCTATTGTTTTTTTTACCATATTCTCTGAGGTGCTGGGAACCTATAGGTACACTACAAGTTCATGGGGTGTAGGTCTGCACCTTACTCCACACACAAATTAATGATACTCAGTCTTCGGCTATACTTTAATACAAAGAATGGAAAAGACAAAAACACAAACTAATGACCAGGTCCCAAATAGAAACAGATAGGGGTGGCCCCCAGATCCCACCGATAGACATCCACTGCTAAGCAAAAACAGAATTAATACAAAGGCTCTGGACACCACACATGCAAGGGGGTCGCAATCTAGTTCACTCTAGGATACTTTGAGAAGTGAAGACTGTACCCTAAAAAGGACCACACGTAACAGCAGAAAAGAAACATTTCCCAACAGATGCTTAAAACCTAACACAGAAACACAAGAAATATGAAAAAGCAAGGTCATATAACACCTCATAATTTTATAATTCGCCAGCAACTGACCCCAAAGATATTGAAATAGCAGAAAAGAATTCAAAAGAATTATTATAAAAATGATCAATGAATTTGAAGAGAACACAGAAAAACAACTGAATTAATTAAGGAAGTCAGTACAGGATATTAACGAAAAATTCAATAAGGAAATAGAAATATTAAAAAAGAACCAAACAGAAATCTTGAAAATGAAAGACACAGTAAATCAAATAAAATTCAGGTGAAAGTCTCTCTAATAGAGTAGACCATGCTGAACACACAGTCTCAAAACTGGAAGACAAAGTGTCTAGTCTTCAAAATTCAGACAAATATGCTCTGCCAGAACATAGTCAAGAGAACATAGAAAACTTAAGCAGACCAATAACTAGCAATGAGATAGGAGCAGTAATAAAAATTCTTCCAAAAAAGAAAAGCCCAGGACCAGATGAATTCTTAGCTGAATTCTACCAAACCTTTAAAAACCAACTAATACCAATATTCTTCAAATTATTCCATGAAATAAAACTGGATGGAACACTTCCAAATTCATTTTATGAAGACAGTATCACATTCATACCAAAACCAGATAAGAGCACATCAAGGAAAGAAAGCTACAAATATTCCCAATGACATAGATACAAAATGCTTAATAAAATATTAGCAAATCGTGTTCAACAGCATATTAAGATGATAATACACCACAATCAAGTTGGTTTTGTCCTAGAGATGGAAAGATGGTTTAATAAACACAAATCAATAAATGTAATTCATCACATAAGTAGAATTAAAGACAAAAATCACTTAGTTATCTCAAAGGATGCAGAGAAGGTCTTTGACAAAGTTCAGCACCCATTCATGATAAAAACACTGAAGAAATGAGTAGAAGTAACTTTTTTCAACATTATAAAAGCAGTTTATAAATAAAACAAAACAAACCTCATTGAAAGCATTTCCTTTAAAATCTGAGATAAGACAAGGATGTCCACTCTCACTCTTGCCTAATATGTGGCTAGAAATTCCAGCCAAAACAATTAGGCAAGAGAATAAAATAAAAGGCACAAAAACAGGAAAAGAAGTCAAATTATCACTGTTTGCAGATGATACGATTCTGTACTTAGAGAATTCAAAAATATCAAATGATATAGGCAAAGTTGTTTTGTTATATTGTGTACATGTACAAAAATGTAAGAATAAATCCCACCATTATGAACAAATATAATTCACCAATAAAATTACAGGAAAAATTTTTAAAAAGACTATACTACCTTTATACCTATGAGAATCCAAGTTACATACATGAAAGTTCATTTGAAGCAGCTACTGGAAGGAAAGGATTGTGTGCTTGCTCAAAGTCTTCACTAACATTTGGCATTATTCATATTCTTATTTTAGTCATTTTGATAGGTTTTTACTAATATTGTGATTCTAATTTGTATTTCTATAATTGCTAAAATATTATAATTTTAAAAAATCTTTATTTGCCATATATTCTTCAATAAAGTACCTGTGCAAGTCATTTGCCTATTTCTGTTTGTTTTTTTGTTTCTTAACTTGGGTGTTGACATTTTTATTTTTTTCCTGACTACAAGTTTATTCAAACAAAAGAATACCCTCCAACTTCACTGAAGTGGCTGACCAGGTCCACAACCAAATCCGCCTCTAAACTGGAATTGAGTTGCTGACCCAGCCCCAGCCTAGGTTTTCTTGTCAGCACCAGGGGGCACAGCACTCTGTAGGTGTCTGTCTGCTTCCCCTCTGTGAGCCCTGCAGGTCACTTGCCCTCCTGACCTTTGGGAGGAGCCTGCCAGTTTCTGGTCGGCTAAGGCGTAGAGAGGCAGGCACTATCTCAGGCGGCAGGTAATCTCAGAGATACTGAATGCCCTCATTGGTAAGGTACCAGCAGAAATGTCTCCAGGCAAACTGTTCCTTCACACAGCCTTGAGACTTGAGACTGCATGGCCTTCATGACTTGAACGTTGGGCACATTCTTATCTGCCAGCTCTGGGTGCCTGGGCTTGTGGACATCCTTCTTGGCTACCATTACTCCCTCCTTAAAAAGGAGTTCAGAAGTGGCACTCCCATTCTTCTTGGGTATCAACACCGCGGAGGCAGGGGCAGCACGGTGTCTCCTCCGTGGGTGTTGACTTTTTAAGAGTTTTTGACATATTTTAAATGTAACACTTTTGTCAGATATGTCATTTGGAAATATTTCCTCTAACATGCAGATTGTTTTTCATTATTTTCTCAGAGCAAGTTTTTAATTTAGATAAGTTCTAATTTATCAAATTTTATACTAATGGATTATGTTAATCTACCTTCTCACTCTAACAAAATATGTGAGATAATTAATTTTAAAAGAGAAAAGGTTTATTACCGCGCACAGTTTGGGAGGTTTCAGTCCAAGGTTGGTTAGCTCGATTGCTTTTGGGCCAGTTGCAAGGCTGCATATCAGGACAGAAGCATGTAGCACTGCTTACCTCATGGCAGCTAAGAAGTGAGAGAAAGGGGAAGAGATTGGTGTCACGTAATCCCCTTCGAGGGAAAGGGCACATCCCCAATGACCTAGATCTTTCACTAGGCCTCACCTTTTATTTTTTTTCTTTTCTTTCTCTCTCTCTCTCTCTCTCTCTCTCTCTCTCTGTGTGTGTGTGTGTGTGTGTGTGTGTGTGTGTAAAACTAGGTATTGAACCCAGGACTTTGCACACACTGGGGAATCACTTTACCACTGAGCTATATGTGGCTCACCCTAGGCCCCACATCTTATAGGTTCTACTACTTCCAATAGTGCCATGGCCCAGGGACAAAAACTTTAACATATAGACAGTTAAGGGACATTTTATATCTGTTATGGTTTGAGTCTAGAAATGCCCATCAGAAGCTCATTTTTTGAAGCATGATCCCAAAGGCAGCAATATTCAGAGGTGGGGCTTTTAGACAATAATGAGAGCTGAAACCTCATCAGTGTAATAATTCATTTCATGGATTAATACCGTGAAGGGATTGCTAGGTGATAACTGTAGACAGGTTGGGCGTGGCTGGAGGAAGTAGGTCACCAGGGGCATGCTCTGGGGAATTACATCTTGCCCCTGGTTCCTCACTTTGCTTTCCAGCTCCTATGAACTGAGGGTCTGTCTCCTTCTGGGCCCTTTGCCATGATATTCTGCTTCCCCTTGGCCTCAGAGAAGCAGAGTCAGCTGACCATGGATGGAGTGAGTCCCAAATAAACTTACTCCTCTAAGTTGTTTGTGTTAGGTATTTTCGTTATAGTGATGAAAAGCTGACTAACATAAGATCCAAGCTATAGCACGGATCTTCTTTGGATATCAAGACTAACAATTCTTTGGTAACTCCTAGTTCCCAATTAGTTTCTACTATGTACTTTCCCTAGAAATTTTATAGTTTTAGGTTTTACATTTTAATCTAAGTTCCAATTTTGCTTCACACTTACTATGTTTTGGATCTGGAATGTTCCCCAAAGGATCATGTGTTGAGAATATGGTCTACAACTCAACATTGTTCAGAGATGGGACCTTTGGGAAGCAATTGGTTCATGAGACCTTTGAACTCATCAGTGTATTTATGCATTAATAGCTGAATGGAATGCTGGGGGTGGAAGTTGTGGAAGGTGAGTAGTGGGACCTAGTTAAAGGGAGTGGGTACTTAGGGGCATGCCCCTAGGAACTGTACCTTATTGCTGATATCCCCCTACACACACACACACACACACTTCTGAGCAGCTTTCCTCTGCTATTCCGTTCCACCATATTTTGCCTCACCTCAGGCCCAAAGCAATGAAGCCAGCTCATCATGGACTGAAACCTCAGAAATTATGAGCCAAAATAGGTCTTCTCTCCTTTAAGTCATTCATGTCAGGCATTTTAGCCACAATGATGAAAATGACTAATACTGCACAATTTTTAAAAATTAACATTATTTTGTCTAACATTGAACTTTGCCTTCCAATATATATTTTAAAAGAAATTTACCTATGTCTACAACAAACATATTTTTTGTAAGTATTTGTATTACTAGTAGATTAATTAAGGGAAAACTGACATCTTTACTATGTTGAGTGTTCCATTTCATGAATGTGTTCTGTCTCCAAATATTTAGATATTTGATTTCTTTTATCAGCATTTTATATTTTTTATCATACAGAATTTGAACATGCTTTGTTAGAGTCATATCTCATATACAGTTCCTCTGGAAAACCTGTAAATTGTATTGTGGTTTTGATTTCTGCTTATACTTGTTTGTTAGCAGTGTCTACAAATACATTTGACCCTTGTTCATCCATCACATTGTCCTGTGACCTTATTTTACTAATTTCTTGAGGTTAAGTGGTTTTCATTTTTGTAGATTCCTTGGGTTTTCTACATAGAAAATCATATTGTTTACTGAAAGATATTTTTATTCTTCCTTCAAATTTATATGCATTTTATTGCTTATATCATATTAAGTATAGAATTGCTAATACCATGTAAAAAGATTGGTGAGGGAAGACATCCCTAACTTGTTTATTATCTTAGAGGAATGAACTCTGTCTTTCAATATTGTTTCTCTCTATTCCAGAATAAAAATTTGTAAGTAGGTGTAGAATTTTGTGAAATATAATTTCTGCTTCAATTGGTGTGATAACATGATCACACCAATTCTTTTACTTGACCCTGTTCTTCTTTGTTTCTTTATTTTTGGTACTGGGATTTGAACCCAAGGACACTCTACTTCTGAGCTACATCCCCCTTTCCTATGGAGTTTTTATTTTGAGACAGGGGACTGGGACTTGGTAAATTGATGAAAATGTTTCCTAATTTGCAATCCTATTGCCTCAACCTTCAGAGACACCAGGATTGCAGGCATGTGCCACCACATCTGACTTAACCTGCCTCGTTGTCACTGTGAAATACATGATTGTTATTAAATATAGAACTAGCCTTGCATACTTTGAATAAATGATTTGATGTATTTATAGTGTATTAATATTTTTGTACATTACTAGATTCAATTTGCTAAAATGTTGGAGGGTTTTGGTTTCCAAGTTCATGAGAGATGCTGATTTTGGTGTTAGGGTAATACTGGCCTCATAAAATAAGTTGGAAAGAATTCTCTCTTCTTTGGTTGTCTAGAAAAGTTTGAATAAAATTAGTGGTAATTTCTTTCCTAAAATGTTTTATAAAATTACCCTTTGAAATTATCTTGACATGGAGATTTTCTTTTCTAGAGCTTTCTAATTAAGAATTCAATTGTTTTAAAAGTTATAGGACTATTCATTTTATTACATCTTGGCAGTTTTTTGATAATATGGTTTTTTTTTTTTTCAAAAAATGTAATCCTTCTAAGCTATAATATTTTAAAATGTAATTTTGTATGTAGCATTTCTTTACCATCTTTTTAATGGTTGAAAGAACAGTTTTGAAATTCTCTGAGTCATTACTCATATTGTTGAATTGTATCTTATTTATTTTTATTGTTGTTGGTATTTCTAGATTTTATGAGGGGCCTATCTGATACAAGCAGGAAACTAACGTGTGTGATAATATCACTTGGATCAAATCTTAGATTAAACTTGGGTTTTGGTCTTTTGTGAGGTGTGCTTTGTATAATCTTTCTAGTATCCCAAACGTATATATGCATATACCACTATGTATGTGTGTTGGTTGCTTGGATGAAGTTCTTTTTAGTCTGTAGTTTGGATGATTTTATAATAAACTAATGAATACATACTAATTTTACAAGAGTAATGAGATAATATTTCTTAAAAACAATAGGAACTCTTTATTGCTTTCAATTGGCATGTAGTTAGAACTTTTTAAATAAAATGCTCTAAAATAAGAACTTTAAAAATGTTGACTGCATTTTATTTTTAAAGTTGGCATAGAGTTTTCAATTTTAAAAAGTTGCTGACTAACATTTGGGACCAATTAGCAATCAGGCAGCATGTAATTTGGAAGTGAAATCCTGCTGTGTTAAATTCTGATACTTTTAATAAGATGCGTCTAGATGAGCTCAATTGTTCGCTATCAAAAAGGTCAGTATTTATTATGTAAAATAAATATGAAATGTGACTTGAGAAATCCAAAAGGTCAACCTGACCAAAATTCTATTTTCCTATCAAAACTTTAAATCCCCAACATTAGAGTCCTTCCAAAGATGTAATCGATTTCCACTCAATAAGATGGCTTTAGGTAAAGTGTGAGCAAATGATGTTAATTGAATAACAAATTACCTCCATGACATTCATTAGCATTATCTAGTGCAAGAATTTAAGGTCTATTCATTACCTCCCAGAATAACACTTAAGGTTTGTTTATTACCTCCCAGGGCACACTAAGCTCACAACTGATATCTCTTTGGGCCTTAAATGGCAAATATTTCCCCAAAGGTCTTCTGTGTCTTTAAAATGTTCTAAAATCTTCAAAAATTATACATGCTGTTATCCTTTCAAGACTTCCACAGCAATCTCAATATTTAACTGTATCTAAAAATGTGAGATAATGGTGGGAGTCACATATTTCAACTATGCAATGATTTCATAGTAGGATAAACTAAACATCTTTTGTCACAATTTCAACCCTCATACGAGTTAGACTCTTATGTAAAGCACCAGCCTTAATAATAGTGGGTCATTATTAAATTTTTTTCATGAGAACATTCACCAAAATTAACTTTTTGTTCCTTTTTATGGCAAAGATGGATGATATAAGTTTTAGCGTACTTGTATATTTGTGTGACCACTACCATTAAAATAGAACTTTCCATTACTCAAAAACAGTATCTTGTGAGAATCCTTCATAGTCACAATCTCCCCCAAACTTCTGGTAACCATTCATCTGTTTTCTATTACTGTATTTTATTTTTTGTTTTTTAATGTCATAGAGATGGAATGTACTGTATGAAACCTTTTCACTCTGGTTTATTTCACTCAGTAAAATGTATTTGAGATTATTTTCTAGTCCCTTAGTACTGTTGTAACTAAATACCTGGGGCTGAATAACTTATAATGATAGAAATTCAATTTTCATTGTTCTGGAGGCTGGGAAGTCTAACTTCAAGGCACTGCCAGGACTCATCTGGTGAGGGCTGTTCTCTGCTTCTCACATGGCACCTTGTTGCTTCATCCTCCTGAGAGGAAGAATGCTCTGCTTCTACATGGCAGCCAGTATGGAAAGGCAAAAAGGACATAAATTATTAGCCTCTGGCCCTTTCATAAGACACGAATCTTTCATGAGGATAAAGCCCTTGTGGCTTACATGCCCAGAGGCCTCACTTCTTGATACCACCAAAATGAGAATTAAATTTCAACATACAGGAGATGCACATTAAAAATGTAGCAAGATGCATCTCAGTGGTTGAGCGTATCAATTTTTCATTGTGTTTATTGTTGAATAGTGCTCTGTATGACTGTGTCAAGTTCATTTTTCCTTTAAGCCACTGAAGGACTCTTGGATGATTTACAATTTTTGATAACTATTGAGATATTATTATTTTCTAAACTTTTCAACTTGGTGGCCAAATTTTTAATTCTATTGTTTTCTTACTTTTGAATTATAATAGTTCTTAATAGCTGCAATATTTATTTACATATTAAAAAATGGCATTGATCAGATACGTGTGTATGTGTATATATGTTCACACACATACATATGAATATACTGAAAACAGATTCTTTGTCAGACACGTGATTTAAAAGTATTTTCTCTCAGTCTGTAGCCTAGACTTTTCATTCTCTTAACATACATCTTTTGTGAAATATAAAATTTAAATATCAGTGAAGTCAAATTTATCACTCTTAATGGATTATTCTTTTGGTGTCATGTCTGATCATTCTTTGTTTAATCCTAAATCATACAGATGTTCTTGTGTTTCCTTATGCAACTTTTGTAGTTTCGTGCTTTACATGTATATTCAGAACCATTTTGAGTTAATGTTTTATAAAGAGGAAGATACATATCTATTGTTTTTTTTCTCCTTGCATGCAGATGTCCAATTTACCATATGGGCATTTCTTGAAAAGAACACTTTCTTCTATCCAATTGTCTTAGAACCTTTATCAAAAAATTAGCAATTTGTGTGTGAGTTTGTTTTTGGAATTATATTCTACTCCATCAATCCATGTGTCTTTCACATCACTAAATCCATACTATCTTGATTACTGAAGCCTTATAATAAATGTGATTCTCCAACTTTATTCTTTTTTCAAAAATTATTTCGGGTACTCTACCAAAGTAGGTTTATTTATACCAATCACATTTTCCATGTCTATAAACAATTCTGCTTCCATTTTGATTGAGCTTTGTTGAATACATAGATATGCTTGAGGAGAATTAATGCATTTACTATATTGTCTTTCAAATGATGAATATAGTCTCTCCATTTATTTATCTTTAAAAAATTCTTGCAAATACTGTAGCTTTCATTATATATATCTTATACATGTTTCATGAGATTCACACCTAAATAACTATATTTTTAAGGACTGTTGCAAATTATATTTTTTCTTAGATTCCATTTGTAATTTTTTCATTACTAATATATAGAAGCTTCATAAATTTTTATGTGTTGTCTTTGCACTGCTAAACTCACTTCTTAGCTCAAGGAATTTGAAGGTTCTAGGAGATTTTTTTCAACAGGCAATCATTACATGTGCAAATACAGATTTTTTTTCTGATCTATAGGTTCTTTCTTTTCCTTCCCATAATAGTACTGGTTACACCTCCCAATACAATGCTGAACAGGAGCGAAGAGAGTGGCACCCTTGCTTTGTTCCCTGTCTTTGAATCAGAACTTCTATTTTCACCATTATGTCTGATACTAGCTTTACATTATTTTTAGACACGCTTTTCTTCAGGTTAAGCAAGTTGTGCTTTCTTCCTAGTTTGCTGGTAATTTTGTCATGAATGAATGTTGAATGTGCCAATGTTTTTTCCTGTGACAATTGACATGATTGCGGTTTTTCTTTCTTCTTTATATCATTATTATGGCAGAATATATTGATTGATTTTCAAAAATAGAATCAGTCTTAGATTCCCAGAATAATTTCTGCTTGGTCTTTTTGGATAGGATTGATTTTTCTTGTACAGATTTTGCTTGATTTTGCGATAAGTAATGCTAGCCTCATAAATGGGTTGGGGAATATTTTATCTTCTATTTTCTAGAAAAGGTTTTATAAAGTTTGTGTTATTTCTTATGGGCCAGGCAATTTTTGCTTTGGAATATTTTTACTGCAAATTCAATATTCTTTAAGAGTTAGGGGATTGTTTAGTTTACTCTACGTGGATGAGTTGAGGTGGTTTTGGTTTCCAAGAAATGGTTCTTTTCGGCAACCTCCAACCCTGTGCACACAGTGCTCCTGCCCCTCCCTGCTCTGATTTGACTTAGCTTCAGGACCATGTGACTGGAGACACTGCAAATCCGCGACTGGAGCATCTGAGGTGGTGAAAAATAGCTCTTCAAGTCTGCAATAAAAAAATGGCCTCCAATAAAACTACATTGCAAAAAATGGGAAAGAAACAGAATGGAAAAAGTAAAAAAGTTGAAGAGGCAGAGCCTAAAGAATTTGTAGTGGAAAAAATACAAGACTCACGTATAGTAAATGGAAAGGTGGAATATTTCCTGAAGTGGAAGGGATTTACAGATGCTGACAATACTTGGGAACCTGAAGAAAATTTAGATTGTCCAGAGTTTATTGAAGCATTTCTTAATTCTCAAAAAGCTGGTAAAGAAAAAGATGGTACCAAAAGAAAATCTTTATCTGACAGTGAATCTGATGATAGCAAGTCAAAGAAAAGAGATGCTGCTGACAAACCAAGAGGCTTTGACAGAGGTCTTGATCCTGAACGAATAATCGGTGCCACAGACAGCAGTAGAGAATTGATGTTTTTCATGAAATGGAAAGATTCAGATGAGGCAGACTTGGTGCTGGCAAAAGAAGCAAATATGAAGTGTCCTCAAATTGTAATTGCTTTTCATGAAAAGAGACTAGCTTGGCACTCTTGTCCAGAAGATGAAGCTCAATAACTGTGTGCATTGTTTTTTTATATGTTTATATATATATACACACACAAATATATAATATATTTGTATATATATACACACACACAGTATCTGGGTCTTGGTTTTTGATTCACTAGTGTGAAAAGATAGCTACATTCTAATGAAAATAAAGTTTGATATGTTGATTTCGAAGTAGTATTAGGGGAGTTGTTGGGTTTTATTTTTTGTTTTGCATCAACAGCACTGGTTACTTTGAACAAATAAAAGCTTTCTGTAGTTTCTTCCTTTATCAGGAAAGAGCATTCAATATGATGATACATTTCCTTTCTTTTCTAAAAGTTGGGGAAATTTTCCATAGTCATTATTCAGACTTGTTTCTAACTCATATGCCAAGGGGCCATTCTAGGGGTTTTGTTGTTTGTGTGTGTGTGTGTGTGTGTGTGTGTGCATATGTACATAAAATACTTACATAATGGTTTTTGTTTTTTAAACATTCACCGAAACAAAAACCATGGGTGGTAAATCCATGTCCTCTGATGCCATCATTCTCTACAATCTGTAAGTCCCTTCAAGTTAAATTGAAATTATGCCTGAAACCATAACCCTTCAGATTAAATAAATGATTCTGTAGTTAATTGGACAGTTTAAATCAAATAATTAAAAGCAGCCACATTAAATCTGTATCTATAGTCACATAAATGCAAGTTTTATTTACAAAATTCCTGAAAGGTAAAATACTATCACTGTCAACAACTTCTGCACCCAAACAAGTAAATTAGATAAATCCTTGTTTGTCTTAATTGGCAAGACTTAAAGTGGACATTTTAAGGGTTCCTCTAGTTAGCAATTTCTTTTTTAAAAGTTGAAATCAGTGTTCTAAAAGGTCATAATTCATGGAATGTCTTAAGATTTGGGTCAGGGAAACCTCATCAGATGGCTAGAGATGTTGGCAATTTACAACCTGCTCACATAAATGGGTGAGGAAATTTTTATAGTCTATATTGTTGACCTGCATGTTTTTTCTTTACCCCAATTCATTCCTTACATGTAGCCTCAATCTTTTCAGTATTTGGATTACTTGTTCAACACAAGCCAGGAAAATAACTTTGTAGTAATCAGAATGTTACCAAACTGTGTATTATTTACTTTATTGTAAATGCTGGTGAACAATCGTCAATAAATAGTTTTATATTCCTTTAAAAAGAAAAAGAAATGGTCCTTTTCATTGAAGCGATTAAGTCTTTCCTCAGGGTTATCTGTTCTGTTGTCTTATTGTACTTTAACCTTTTCAATGTGTATAGTAAAGTTCTCTCCTTCAATCGTAACATAGATTTAAGAATTTAAAGTCCACTTTCACTGATAGCTCTTTGACTAGATTATAACAGTACTGTAATTTGAAGGCAAAAAGTATGAAAAAATTTTGGTATTTTAAAATGAATAGTTCAAGGAGGCATTGCTTTCCAAGGTTTTCTTATAATTCCTGGTCCAGTTACTGATAATTAAATGACTTTTAGTTCTATCAGCTTTTAGTTTCTATTAGAAGAAAATGCTTTGTTAAAATTTTGGTTGTTCCATCTGGATTTTTAATAAAAATATTTTTTTAAGAATTCAGAAATAACTTCACATTGTAAATATTAAATAGAACCTAGCCAAATGCTGTGAACCAGACTCTGGACCAATAAATATTACCAAAACTAATGTTTTTATAAAATTGTCCAGCCTACAAACCAGAGCCAATTAAAACATCACTGGTGGTATACAAGATTATCTGTTCAGAAACTAGAAAAGGCATTTAAAACATTACAATTTGACAATCATTTTATTTTTCTTTGAATAAACAATGGAAAGGAAGTTGTACTTTGAATGACTTTATTTCAGTTTTAATAATTTTGCATATTTTATAACAATATCCATTTGTGGCAAAATATATTTATAAGAATAAAACGCTTTCACTATATACGGTATGAGAGAACCACTCCTGATAAACTGCCCACAAATCTATCACTGCCTTTTATTTAAAAAATGGTACAGTGAATGCATTTGTTTCTGTTCATTCTTCTTCTGGGGAATCATTTCCATAGTTAAAATGGAAATGCCATCTCTCAGCATGTATATTTCATTTGAATACTTTTTTCTTTCTTGTAAAAATGGGCTCCAAATACGTCCATTCCTGGCTTACCTTATTTCTGTATCAGGTATTGCTCTACATTGCACTTCCTCTGTCATCTTTGATTATGGATTTTTAGCTACTGAATTTTTGTTTAGTCATTCTTTGATTTTCTTTCAATCATGTCACATCATATCCATGAAATCATCCTTGTATTATTTCTAGATCAATGATATCAATGACAACCTTTGTAAGTACTTTAGTCCTATTTAATTTTGGTATATTTTTAATTAAAGTCCGAAGTATGAAAGTTTACTGTCTCTGCAAAATTTACCATCTCAACTACTCCATCTATAATTTTCTAATAGTTTGTGTGTATAATAATTTCCAATTACAAAATTACATTTTCCTTGCATTGCTTTCTGAAAAATTGAAACTCATGCACCATAAGAGATTAGATTATGGGAGTAACCTGACCAAACCAAATAACTTCCAATTTAGAAAAAACTTTAAAATGCAATGAAGTAGGAAAAAGAATCAAAGATATTAAGTAAAATGAGGATTTTTTTTTCTTGAAGAGAAAAAGTGTGATTAATGGTACATGAGGGGGTAATTATCTCCATGCCAGGGAACACTTAGCAACATCTGGAGAAACTTTTGTCAAATCTGGTATGAAAGGAGTGAACTCTAGTTGGGCAAGTTTGGGATGACCAGGAAGATCCTATAATGCACAGGACAGCACACCCCAGTAAAGATTTACTGAACCTATAATGTTGACCATTCCAACATTGAGAAACTCTACCTATATAAAGGGCATCTGGGTGCTTGCTTGACTAGATGGAATGACTATTATGGATGGAATAGTCCCCTGCCCACTTTCATTTGGTAATAACTCTGAGACTTGAATCATTATTGTATTAGGACTAACATTTGATTCTTTTTCAACATTATCTAATATGGAGAAAATGTTAAATAATTTGTTTAAATGTTTGATTATAACTACCCCATAGGATTGTTTAGAAGATTTTTTTTATACAACACTAGGATAGTAGCTGGTATGAGGCACCATCTCAGTGTATATGGTTAAATAGAGGGGTGGTTTGTTGTTCTTCCATGACTTTCTCCTTGTATAGCAGCATATATAAATACTAATATTTTTATATTCCTTTCTGCAGATGAGGAAGTTAAAGGCACAGAGAGATTAACTAGGCTGACCATGTTCACAGAGGTTATAAATAGTAAAACTGGACAATTTGACTCCCAAGTTCATGTCTTAAATACTCTACTACAAGTGTCTCTCATGTGAAAGGAAAAACAGATCTCACATATGTAGTACATTTCACGTAAGTTTTCCTCTCCGTGTATCAACTGATTATAGAGTCAACTGTCCTTGGCAGCTCAACATTAATGAGAAGTATATTATACAGAAATTCAAGTGTTTATAAAAAAGATCTATAATATATCCAATATCATGGGGTGATGGCAAACAGCCAGAATAAACAGAAAATTAGACATCAGAATCTTGTATTTCATATAGATTCCCTAAGCAAAATAAGTAAATATGTGGAAATGTGGTTTACCTGCTGAGACTGCTCAGTTACCTGGCTGCTGGATCAGTGAATGAGTGATTGAAATGTACAGAAAGCATCCCTGTAATTGAAACTCTGAGAAAAATATTCTGACAGATTCCATTGTAAGTGTGAAAAAAAATAAAAGTAGTATATATTCATTGATTTTGGGGTAAAAATACCACTCACTCTAGCATAAATCTCTATTCAATAAAAAGTGTAAGAAGATAAAGTAAATCACTAAAGAGATAATAAATACAGTAGTGTGTGTGTGTGTGTGTGTGTGTGAGAGAGAGAGAGAGAGAGAGAGAGAGAGAGAGAGAGAGAGAATGGGAATGAGTATAGGTGAGCAATCAGCATGAGCTTCTCTATTCTTTTACTCAATGTAGTATAATCCTTTAGCCTAACAGGAGGATAACTAATACAGAATGTAGCAATCACAGTTTAGAATAATGAGTTCATAGGATGGGTAACTGATGGAAAAAGTGCACAAGCCTTGGCATGTTAAAAAACAGACATGATGACCACATTAAGGTTGTTGATTTAGACCCATTTGATTATAGACCTGCAAGCAGCCACCTTGCCTGTTATGTAATGAAAGCCTCTATTCATTTACTTATTCATTGAATGAACATGTTTTGAGTGATAAGTTTTTGCTAGACACTCCTATAGTTCCAAGGGATATTGTAATAAATAAAACAGATGAAATCTAGACCCCCTTCAAACTTAACTTTCTAGTATGGGAGAGAGGTAATAAATGCATAATTTGAGGTCAGTTTGAGTTAAATATTGTTTTTCCTCAACTAAATGGGAGATGGAATATAAATTTGGGCAAAGTAGCTTGGAAAGCATAATCAGGGAAAGATTTCCTAAAGAGAAGACATCTGAGAAAATATATAAACAAAATAAGAGAGTAAGCAAGAAAAACATCTGGGGGAAGGCAGAAGGAATTATGGATGTAAAAACTTGAAATAAAGGATGTACATTTTTTGTAGTGTGTGATGAAAAGGATGAAAGACTGTGGTTGAAGCAGAACGAATAAGAACATTTATAGAAAATGCGGTTGCAGAGATAGGGACAAGAGCATGTATGGCTTTTTAAAGTAAATAATGACTTCCAATTTGCTTGTGATAGAAGGCCATGTAATGATTTTGCTGAATGAGTGATGTGATGAGATATATGGCTTTGCACAGGGAAAAAGTTTTTGTAGGCAAGAGATTCATGTTAGGAGGATAAGAAAGATTACAGGAGAAAGATGGTGCTATTTGTATTTAGTGGTGACAGAGACAACGATGATAATACAACAGATATGTTGTGAAAATAGAGTTGATGGAATCTGGCAGAGAAAAAATAAGGGGAGCCAAGGTAGATCAGAAAAGTAAAAAAAAAATGTCACAATGTGTGTTTAAACAGAACTAAATCAACAACCACATGCAAGATCAATGGCCTGAATATCTCATTTGAAGGACAAATATCAGATTGTTATATGTTATTTACATAACAATATATGGGCACAAAGTAAATGAAAGCTAAAAATATATTATGCTAACACAAATCCAAAGATTAATGGAATGGCTACCTTCATATAAGACAGATTAAATATCAGAGCCAAAATATTGCCAGTAAAAGGAGAGTCATTTTTTTCAGCTGTTTAAAAAATTGTTCAAATTAATTATACATGACAGTGGAATGCATTTGGACACATCCTACATAAATGGACTATAACTTCTCATTTTTCTGATTGTACATGATGTAGAATTACACTGGCTGTGTAATCATATATGCACATAGGGTAACAATGACCGATACATTCTACTATCCTTTCTAACCCCAATGCCCCCTCCCCTCACTTTCATCCCCCTCTGTCTAATCCAAAGTACATCTATTCTTCCCTAACCCCGGCCCCCCATTGTGAATTAGCATCCACATATCAGAGAAAATGATAGGACTTTGGTTCTTTGGGATTGGCTTATTTTGCTTAGCATAACATTCTGCAACTCCATTCATTTACCAGCAAATACCATAATTTCATTCTTCTTTAAGGTTAATAGTCTATTGTGTATGTACACCACATATTATTTATCCATTCATCTGTTGAAGGGCATCTTGGTTGGTTCCATAGTTTAGCTATTGTGAATTGAGATGCTATAAACATTGATGTGGCTGCGTCACTGTAGTATGCTGATTTTAAGTGGGATAACTGGATCAAATTGTTGTTCCTGTCCAACTTTTCTGAGGAATCTCAATACTGCTTTCCAGAGTGGTTGCACCAATTGGCATCCCCACCAGCAATGTATGAGTGTACCTTTTTTCCACATCATCACCAACACCTATTGTTGCTTGTCTTCTTGATAATAGACATTATAATTGGGGTGAGATGAAATCTTAGGGTAGTTTTGATTTGTATTTCTCTAATTGCTAGAGATGTTGAACATTTTTTCATGTATTTGTTGATTAATTGCTTTCTTCTTCTGTGAAGTGTCTGTCCAGTTCCTTAGCCCATTTATTGATTGGGTAATTTATTTTTGGTGTTAAGTGTTTTAAGTTCTTTAAATATCCTGGGGATTCATGCTCTATCTGAGATGCATGTGGTAAAGATTTTCTCCTACTCTGTAGGCTGAGAGTCATTTTTCAAACAATAAAAATTCACTTAAAGAATGGACATAAAAATCCTAAATCCTAGTTGGGCAGAGGTGTTACACACCTGTAATCCTAGTAACTTGGGAGACTGAGGCAGGAGGATCTCAAGTTCAAAGCCAACCTCAGCAAAAGCAAGGACCTAAGCAACTCAAAGATACTCTGTCTCTAAATAAAATACAAAATAAGGCTGAGGATGTGGGTCAGTGGTCGAGTGCCCCTGAGTTCAATCCCTGGTACTGCCCCCCAAAAGTCCTAAATCTTGGACAACCTGCTGTTTAGTCCCCTCTCTGCTGTTTTTTTAATCTCACTTAAATAAATCATAATCCCTTCACTGTCAGAAAGCTAAGTGAAACAAAACATCTTAAAATTTTATGAATATAAAACAAAGTGTGTATAAAGAAAACACTAGTAAATGCAAAGGAGAAATAGAAAATTTCAATATTAAACTATGAAATATAAACACTGCCAACCTTCTAAATACCTCCTAGACAAAATAAGCAAGCAAATAAATAAATAAGACCATAGAAAGCTTGGACAATATCAACCAATATTTACAAAACATTTCATATAACAAAAACAGAAAATATATTCTTTTCAAGTGCACACTGAACACTTATCAAGAGGCACCATAAAGAAAGTCTATTAAACATACGCCAATAATTGTTGATGCATTCACATCACAGAGAATATATTTTTGAACACACAGAATAAATAAAAATAATCAGTAAGTCAGTAAATCATTATCAATATCATCAAATCACCATCATCTGTAGTATTTGGGAAATTCAAAAGGAAATTTTATGCTTTAAAACCTGAGTGACTGATAAAACCTGATACATATTCATCATAAGCCCAGTACCTTACTTAATGCAGAAACACTGCAGCTATATATATAATGGTCAGAAACGATGTGAGGGTGTCAACTGTCTGCTACTCTTCAACATTTTACTAGATGCAATCAGACAAGAAAAATTAGACACATAACAATGATAAATGAGTAAAGCTAACTATATTATCCTGGAAATCCTAAATAAGCCATAAAATTATTTTGAATGATAAAAGCAGTGTGTAAGACTGCAGGATATAAAAACACCAAAAATCAATGACTAGAGATCAATTTCCTGATGACATTGTGAAGAGCTCTACTGATCACTCCCTACTAAGACTGATAAAAATTATCTTAAAATAAATAGAAGCCTCTGAAAATGGCCCTATGGGCAAACAGCAAATGAAGAAACATCTATCCATGAAAATTTAAGAAAATTCGGAAGAAAGTGAGTCTGTGGGATTTGAACCAAGAGCTTTCCTTCCCAAACCCATCCTAGCTCAGTAGGACAAAAATCAACTCCAGATTAATATAACACAGAACACAGAACACTTTCTATTCACAGATCTCAATCAGAGGACTTCAGTTTTTTCTTTATTCTACTTTTTATTGGCTCTTTTTAGTTATGCATGAGAGTAGAGTCCATTTTGACATAACTATATAAAGATGGAATATATCTTATTCTAATTCAGACCTCAGTATCTCTCCTTCTCCATCTTCACCCAACACACTGCTCCCTTCCCTCTATTGATCTTTCTGCCATTTACCCATTAATTTCTCATGGATGTACAGGATGATGAGATTCACTGTGATATATTCATTATGTACATAGGTCTTTTTTTGTTTTGTTTTGGTATCAAAAATTGATTCCAGAGGTGCTTAACTGAAGCACATCCCATCCCTTTTTTATGTTTTCTTTCAAAAACAGGGTCTTGCTAAGTTGCTAAAGGCCTTGCTAAGTTACTGAGACTGGCTTTGAACTTGAGATTCTTTGAACTTGCCTCAGCCTCCCACATTGCTGGGATTACAAGCATATGTCACCACATCTGGCCAGATATCTTTCTTACTGGGCTGAATTGTTTTCAAGCATTTTTCATCCTGACCCTAGGTGTATTTCTTAGATTAAGTCCTACGTAAGTGTGGTCCATAGCTGGTGGATACCTTTTGCCCAGTCTACTTCCAAATCTACTCATGGAACTGAGACTCCATCTTGGTATCAGCCCACTGAGAATACTGGAACCACAAAGGCCTTCCTACAGTTCCATGCCAAGAAAAGCAAGCCAAGAAAACCACTAAGGGTGGTTATTAGAATGGAGTGCCAC
Organism: Glaucomys volans; assembly: GCA_020662805.1. NCBI lineage: Eukaryota > Metazoa > Chordata > Mammalia > Rodentia > Sciuridae > Glaucomys > Glaucomys volans. The sequence continues at coordinate 144,753 of JAJEJO010003860.1, forward strand.
TCAAAGAGAAATGTGCCATTGTCTTCATCCGTACTCCCTATCCCAGGACCCTGGTCAGTGATTTTTTCCTCAGGCAGAGTAAGAAGCAGGCTATAAGACTGATAGTGCTTTAAGAAATACCTAATTTAAAGAAGAAATTTCATTTTCCATAGAGTCTAGAACATTATAACCCTAAGAAACTTGACAAAAAATTGGAACTTGAAAGTTGGTGGAATGAGACAGACATCATTGCCCTATGTATATGTATGATTACATGAATGGCGTGAATCTACATCATGTACAACCATAGAAACAAAAAGTTGTACCCCATTTGTGTACAGTGAATCAAAATGCAATCTGTAAAAATAAAAATTAAAAAAGTGTAAAAATCAGAAGGAAATTCATGGATTTAATTGAACATACAACCATAGGTAACTGGCTATTCTCAAAGGTGTACCTCCTTAAGGAGCAACATCTGAGACACAGCACTGGGGAAGGAAATTCATTAAAATTATCCAGCCAGTCTCTAAAAATTTAAGAATCACATAATAATAACAAGCCCTGGGTGAGAAGAATATCCAGAGATGCAACAATACATTGTATACAACGTTCAACCACTCCCAATGAGGCATGCACATATGAAAAAAATGGTCCATACACTGGAGGAAGCAACAGAAGCTGCCTTCAAGAACAAATGTTGGTTTTTAACAGGAAAACATATCAAAATAGCCACCAAAATTATATTTACAGAAAAAAAAGAAAGCTTGATTAAAGAAGTAAAGTGTCATTACAATATCACATTGAATAGATAGAAAAAATATAATGAAGAAAAACAAACACCAGAGTGACTTAATAGTAGATGAACTAGCAAATGGAAGAGTTAGCATACCTGTAGATCAAAACAGATTATGTAAACTGAAGATACAGGGAAAATATAAAGAAAATGAAAATAACTTGAGAGAAACATGGGAAATACAGATACTATTAAACACATCAACATACACATAATGAGAAATTCAGAGGATTAGAGAAAAAAGCACAAAAAATATTGAAAGAAATATCTGCAACCCTCCCAAATTTATTGAGAAATAACAAATTTGGGCATATATATAGTAAATAATATAATTAAATACAGGAATCCTGATAAACTTCAGAGACCCACAGACATGTCATTGTGAAAATAATGGAAATTAAAGACAAGAAGAAAATCTTGAAAACAAGAGAAAAATCATGTTTCACTTACAAGGAAGCCCCAGTAAGATTAATGTCTAACTTCTCAACAGAAATAGTGGACGCCAAATGTATCAGTACAGCATATTCAATATGCTCAAAGAGAAAAGAATAATCTAGAACTCTATTTCAAACAAAGATATTGTTCACAATAAAGACACAAAAGAAGAATTTCTCAGAATGAATTGAGAGAATTCTAGTTGGCCTGAGTTACCAAAAAAAAAATAGTGAAGGGATTTCATCAGGGTGACAAGAAGTGACAACAGAGGATTATTTGAATCCACATGAAAGCAAAAACATTAACAAAGCTAATTAACTTGTAGAGTATACAGCATGCTAAATTGGTAAATCTTAGTCCCTAAAACAAATAAGCAACAACAGAAAGGAAACTATGTGAAATGATGGGTATATTCATTTGCTTCACTATAGTAATTTTTTATTATCTGCATATCATAATATCTTTCACAATAAAATTAGTTTTTTAAATGTTCAATCTATTAAGATAAAAGAACTATAAACATATATGAACTCAATAACATAGAACCAAAATCCATGCAACATTCTAAGAGAAATGAAGGAAGAAATAGGGAAGTCATAAGGTTGAGGCTTCGATATGTCAGTTTCAATGACGAATTAAAAACAACAGAAAGGAATCATAAAATAGAGAGCTATCTACTATCTAGATCAGATAGACCTCAAAATGTACACTTCATCGAGATGAACAACAGCATGGTAGTTCTTGTGCACACAGAGCACATTCTCTGAGACAGAACATTTACTAACAAATAAAACAAACTTCAATGAATTAAAATACAGCTAGATGTTGCTGTGGTATTGCTCAGGCACTGTGGCAGGACAAAGAAGAAAGAGAAGAAATGCTAAAATCCCTGAGCAAAGGCAGGAGTGGTTTGGAGCTGATCCTTCAATCCCAGGAGATTGTGTCCAGGGTGGCAGCCCAGTCTCCATGCAGGTTTGAAATAGGAGTTGGGGTGGCTGGGTGGGATTACAACCAGGAACTGCCACAGGAGCACTATGACATTAACTCTCCCAGTTTAGCAGCCCCCATGGAGACTGACTGCATTCTTACACAGAAATTAATTGAGACTAAAGCCCTGGAGATTTTATAAGAGAAGGAAGGGCTGGCTGCAGCACAGGATTTTAATTTTGGGAAAATTAAATAAGCTGGTGAAAGAGTGGGTAAGAAAGATAAGTGAACACAAGTTATTTTGAAAGCAAGGAAAACTGAATTGAGCTTAGTGACTTTTAATCTGTGGTCTGTGAATTAAAATATTGGAGGAAAAATCATTTACATTTGAATTTTACAGATTAGGAGTACATACAAAAGATGCTGATATCAATGCATTATGTGCTGCACCAAAACATCTTAATTGGAGTGTTTTTTTTTTCACTTCATTCTATAATAAATTGAAACTACATGAAGAAGCAAAAGATTTAGGAGCTGTCAAAGAAGCATTTCTACCAGTTATTAAACTGTTTCAATGGGATAGAGATTAATAATTTATTTGCAAGATTATCCCTGCAGACTACTCCAGAAGACATGGACCTATGAGATGATGGTCTACTTAAAAATTATAAATATACAATGCAAAAGAAGTCTTAATGATTGCAGGGTAACTGATGGAATTTTATTCTAGTATCAGATATTGACAGCTTCAGGTTAGCTCTGAGAGCTATCCAACTAGGGACCAAATGCCACAACATCCATTCCAAGATATTAGATTTCCTTAGTGGTATTTCCTGAGTTATACCAGTAGCAAGAACTTGCCAGCTTTATCCAAATGTAACAGCATCCACTGTTGTACAAAAAAATTTTCTTGGTGTTTTCCAAATGGGAATGGTCAAATCCAGTGCTGTTGGAACAGCCTGAAGAATGCAATCTTATTTTGCCTGTATGGGACACAAGGGTAAACTCCAGTAATAGGTACCAGCTTATGTCTATAATTACACCAGCATACACACAACAAAATTCTACATACAATGTGTCCATTTCAACATGGTGGATCATAGTTGAGAATTTTTAAAAATGTCTTGCTGTCACAGATGAAATTGTGCTAAGTGAAGGTATAGTGTAGCCCAAATTATTTGGAGCTCCAAACATTTTTCAAAATTACAAGCATTATACTTTACTTCTAGCAAATGAACCAGTGGAAAAACAACACCTAGAATGGGTAAGCTTGGTGGAATAAAAATCTGAATCCTGGTTTGAACTTTGGAGAAGAATGAATTTATTACACTTGGTTCCTGTGAATCCCCAATCATTTTTGGGACCCCAAGAAAATCCTGACAAGGAAAAATTTCCCATTATGTGAGTGATTGTGTTAGGGTTTTAAAAAATAGAAAACTCTGAAAATCTCAGTGCTGATCTCACCTGTGATATTCGGTCTTTGACCAATACAGTTTGTAAACAATAAATAGCATGATGTTTGAGGGAGATACGAAAATTGCTTCAATACATGTAATAAACTGCACTTTTATGTATTTTTTATTAGAAAGTAGAACTAATTTTAGATATTGAGCTTGATAGACTTCTGTTTTTTCCTAAAGGATTTACTTTACTATTAATTATCAAATTGGATACCCTTGTACGGTGGTATACTGTTACACTTCAGAGAATGACAAAAGTACATCTAGTTTGGTTCCTGAAAAATGAAATGTCAACTCTAGGGTATACATTTGATATTGAAAGTATAATTATAAAATACTTGTTTTTATTGGGGGTATGATTAAGGAGTGATATTGACTTTATTTATAGAATTGTTTTATAGTGTGTATAAATCAGTGATCAGCCAGCAAATATATTTCTTTGAGCTTACTGCAGCTCCTTATTTTTACCTTCAATATATTGTCTTCAAAACAAATTTAAAAAGCTTTTAAAGGTTCCCCTACTTTCCTTTTGTTGTGTGAACAAAGTGGAGCTCAAAAAAACCAAAATGCTAGTATTTGGTTTCAAAAAAACCAAAATGCTAGTATTTTCTTAAGTTATGGTGTGAAACCAGTGACCCTGTTACTTCATGGCACAGAGCACTAACGTCTGGTCCAACTACTAAAACTTCAGGGTGTCTAAAAATAATGTCTATGAAACATGATATCTATCTGCGATGGCCATTTGATCTCTAAATAAGAGAAATTTCGTACACTCCACAGAACTTCTCTTCCTGTCTATAGTAAACTGCTTTTCAGTTTAAAACGTGGGCAAAAAGGTATTGTCTTCCATATTTTTATTTTTAACTGTTTTACCAAAATTTGTCAGTAAATTTCATGTACAAAAACATTTTGAAGAACATGTCTAGCAAGCACTTAACATCTAATCAATCAGCTTTCTACTCATTTATTAATTTTGTTTTATTCTACCAAAAGATTATAAATTTCCTTCCTTTAAAGAAAACATTTTCTCATAATTGAGCAGCAAAATCCATCTTTATGAAGTACGAGGGATGCCAGATAGTCATAAACTTACTAGTTCTTAATCTGGACACAGAAAACCCCCAAATTTTGCTGATGAGCATGGGTTATGAATCCTTCATTGTACTCCATTCTATCACATGTGCATTATTCACGCTGAACTGCAATTACTTAAATTCTTCCCTTATCCATCTGAATTAATTTTGTGAAGAAGTTGGACTATAGTCTTTCCCCTTTAGGCTATGCATTAATTGAGGTTTTTCTTTCTACCAAGCCTAGTGCACAGTATTTCTTCTTCCCACATCTTTGCTCTGCACAATCACCTTGCCCTTCCTCCTACCACCAAAAAAAAAAGAAGATGGTCAACTAACCAGTGAAGTGCACATGTTGTCCATGTGTTTTGCATCCCTTCAGTGTTGAGATTTCCAGACACAGACTTAGTCTTGTCATTTTGTTAACACATTGGGGGAAAAATTAGTTTATTAAACTTTTCATGTAAGCATCCAAGTTTTTCCAGGCTAGAAACTTGGGCCTTTTCTGTGTAGTAACTCTTTAATTCTGGTTTTTATAACCTGGAAATCAGACTGTTGTCTTCACAGGATGAATGCAGTGTCTCATGACTGGAGTGAACTTTGATTTTTAGTATCTGTATTCATATTTTTCAAGAGCTATTTTGTAAACAGATGTTGTATTTCTCCATCAAAATACAAAAATATTTTAGAAAAGAGCAAAAAATATTTGAAGATACAGAAATAATGTAACATATATTCTGTAGCTACAGTGGCATAAAATTAAGATCCAACAGAAGATGAATTGGGAAGTTCATAAACATGGGAAAATTAAACAAAACACTCCTGAATAACCAATGAGTCAAAGAAGAAATTAGGAACTTTGAATTATTTTTGAGATTAATAAAATCGAGATGTCACATCAAAACATTAAATTTTGCATAATTTAGGAGAAAATTCATAGCTATAAATGCTTAGTTAACAAAAGGATCAATAAATTTACCTTCTACATTAGGAAGTGGATAAAGAAGGAAGAACTAAACCTAAAGGAATCAAAATGAAGCAAATTGATAAAGAGTAGAATGGTTGTTAATAAAAGAGAATAGAAAATAAAAAAAGTTAATTTAAAAAATCAACAACATTTACAAGGCTTTACTTTTATCACAAGAAAACAAAGTAGAAGACTCAGATTAACAGAATACTTTTACAGTAAAAACACCAAAAAAAACCCCAAACAAAACAAAACACTAGGAACAGAAGTTGTTTTAGGCATGATTTCCAAGAGAAATAAAAACAGTAGACTGTTCATACACTAACATACAGTGTGTGTGTGTGTGTGTGTGTGTGTGTGTGTATGATGTGCACATCTATAAAATCTTTATATATTCACATAAATATATAATACATATTTTATATTATATATGAAAATATAGCCATATACGTAAATATGTCAAACTGCAAAGAATCATCTTTTAAAAAAAATGTTGTGACAATTAGATGCTCACATGCAAAAAAAGAAGGAAGTTAAATCCCCACCTCATACCTTAAGCAAAAATTAATTATAATGGATTAAATGCCTAAATATAAAATGTAAAGCTATAAAGTCTTAGAAGAAAGCATGGGGTAAATCTTCATATCCTTGGATTTGGCAAAGGATTCTCAGATGTAACACACTATGCTCAGGAAAAAAAAAACACTGATAAACTCTACTTCAGCAAAATTGAAAATGTACTTCAAAGGACACCATTAAGAAAGTGAAAATCCACAGAATGGGATATTTGTGAATCATGTATCTAATAAAGGATTTGTTTCTTGATATGTAGAAAACATTTAAGGCTCAATAATAAAACCATGAAATTCCTAGTTTTAAAATGGTCAAAATATCCTAGTGGAAGATTTCCAAAAACTATACATATGGGTCAAGAGAATTGAAAATATATGTGCACACAAAAATTCTATACATAAATATTATAGCAGCATAATTCATAAGTGCCAAAATGTGGACACCAACCAAATGTCCATCACTGGAAATATGCATAAACAAAATATGGTACATTCCTACAATGAAATATGTGGCCATATCAGGAAGAAATACTGTGCATTTTATAACATTGATGAACCTTAAAAACATGCTAAACAATTCTAGATAATCACAGAAGATCAGGAATTATATATGATTTATTTGTTGGTGGGATTGTAAATTATTACAACCATTATGGAAATCAGTACCGAATCTCCTTAAAAGACTGTGACTGGAACTACCATATAATTCTGCTATTCTATTCCTCAGTTTCAATCCTTAAGAGTTCAGGTCAACACACTATAGTGATTCATGCATGTTTATGAATCATGGCCGTTTCATGCGGCCATGTTTATAGCCGCAAAATTCACAATAGTCAAAGTATGGAACCAGCGTAGGTATCCATCAGTGGATTAATGGATACAGAAAATGTACTACATATCCACAGAGGATGAATTTATGTCATTTGCAGGAAAATGGATGAAATTTAGGCAGATTATGTTAAGCAAAACAAGCCAAACTCAGAAAGTCAAGGGTCATGTATTTTCTCTCATATGTGGAAGGTAGAGAGGAAAAAGGAAAAGAAAGATGAGGGGGATCTCATGAAAACCAAAGGGATATCAGTAGAATAGAGGAAATAGACCAAGGTAAGGGTGGCAGGGAGGGAAAGGGGATTTGGGGAATGATATTGGCCAAATTATGTTATATTGTGTTCATGTATGAATATATAATACTAAATCCTACCATTCTGTACCTTTATAATGCACCAATAAAAATACAGGAAAAAAGAAACTCCACAATAGGCAAATCATATCAACAGAAAGTAGGATTGATTTGGGGGTTAAGAGGTGATAGCTAAAAGGCATGAGTTTTCTCCTTAAAAATGACAAAAAAAAAATTTAAATTCTGGTAGTGGTTCTATACATCTATGAGTATAAAATAAACCATTGAATCATGAACCATAAAAAGGTGAATTATATGCTATATGAATTATATTTAAATATATTTAATTAAAATGACATCACATAAACATAATAATTAGTTGTTACATTAACAACAAAGAGCATTAAATACTTAGCAATAAACTTAAGAAAAATAAGTAAAAATTTATGATCACTTAAGAAAATCCTAAAAGATATAAAAATAGACTTGAACAAAGGAAAGGCATCTTTTGTTCTCAGGATGATTCTATGTCATAAAGACATAACTTCTCCTGTAGTGAATTTAGGAATTTACCTAAAATTATTGAAAATGCTGAGAGATTAATTATGGAGTCATATAGGTTGACACTATAGTTCTTATGGAAAATAAAATATATAAGTATATCCAGAAAAGTTCTGAAAAGTAAATGAGTACAGACTAATATTTACAAGATATTACACATACTTTAGGGCATCTGTAATTAAAGACATGTGCTTCTGGTTAATGAAAGGAAAATATATTATGCAACAAAATAGGAAATTTACGTATGAAATTTTTTATGTGGATATGGTGACATCGTAAGTCACTACAGCAAATATGTACATTTTTAATTTTAAAAATTATTGGGACAGGGTTATATCTATTTGGTGGGGAAAGAAAAGGATAAAATAGATCTAGTTCCTGTGCTGTTGCCAAGAGTCAATTTCAAGTGAAGTATCCAAATGTAGCATACCCAACTTTATACATGTTGGAAGTAAACACGGGTCATGTACTCTTTAAATTTGGTATAAGGAATAGCTTTCTAAGTGTGATTCCAAGTTCAAAGACAGTTTTTTAAAAAATTTGAAATGTATAAACATTTTAAAAATTCATGACAAAAATCTCCATGAACAAAGTTAGAGAATTGACAAACTTGGATAAAATATTCTCGAAGTGCTAATATTCCTAATACTTAAAAAAACTCTTAAAATTGAGATTCACTCATTAAAAAGAGAAAAAAATGATTTAAAAAATTCCCAGAAATGTATGAAATTCTCTCTTCAACCTATAGAAAATGTCCACACACTTTTACACTTTTACAGAGAAATACATATTAAAATATTGATACTGTATCTCATATACCAGATTGACAAATTAAAAAAATGCATGTAACATATTCTGCTGTAAAAGCTGTGAGGAATAAAAGCTTTTCATGGAATCCTGGCAGGAATATAACAACTCTGCATTGGGGGAATTTGGAAATACCCAACAAAACTACATATTCTGCTTTCTTTTGGCCCTCCAATCCAATTTCTAAGAATCCTCTCTGGAGCTGGACCTCCATTAATAAGAAACATACATGCATATTTAATGATTGCAACACTGTTTGTAATTATAAAATAATGGAAGCTACCTAAATGTCCATGAAGGATAACTATTTAATAAAATACAGTCAGTCCATACATTGAAATAGAATGCAGCTATAAAAAATGAGGAGGATATCTTTAAATTAATATACAGTGATATCCAACAGTCTTTAGGAGCTAGGGATGTTTTGAAGCCAACAGCAAGAGAGGGCTGACCACAGGCTGAGAGTAGGAGTCACATGTGCAAATAAATGGATTTTTCCGACAACTGGAACGAGTTCAGAAATGGATTATTCTGCTACTAAATCTCCAGATGAAAATTAGAATGGAACCTGAACCTCGCCTACAGCCTTGTGAAACTTGAGCAGAGGATCCTGTTAAGCAAATATATTCTGATCTCTGGCAACTGTAAGATATAGCCTGTGGTTATTGCTTGTTTTGTTTTTGTTTTTTGATACTGGGGATTGAAACCAGAGATGCTTTACCACTGAGCCATATTTCCACTCCTTTCAATTTTTTTATTTTGAAATAGGGTCTCACTAAGTTGCATAGGACCTCACTAAATTCCTGAGGCTGGCCTCAAAACTGCCTCAGCCTTTGGAGTCCTGGGATTACAGGTATTACTTGAAGCCACTATTTTGTGGTGATTTGTTGCAGAACAATATAAAACTAATTCAATGGTACAGGAAAGGGAGTAAATAAATAAAAAAATAAATAAATGAGTAAGGGAAGAGACAGTTCTTCCTGATAGAACAATAGATGTAAGAAGAATGGTGAAAATAGAAAGTAACCATTAGGCAAATGCCACAGTTATAATTATTTCCAGCAAAATTCATAAATGAATGCTAAAATTAGTGAGCAAAAATATGGCACAGAATATTTACATAGTTTCAAACAATTTCTCCATTAGACACCTATTAGCCATAAAGGCAAAGGTCACAACTGCACCGTGGATGCTACTAAATTAAGCGATCAAAGTTTATACCAGCAGTAATGAGCCAGAGACTGTCATGTTCACCTCCAGAGGTTACACTGAGAAGGGAAAATCATCACTTTTGTTGTAATATTACCAAAATAGACAACTTTGATGTAATTGTAAAAATATTAGACAAATAGAAATGGAGAGAGAGAGAGAGCATACAAAATAAACTGCAATTATTAAGTCCCAAAAGCCAAAGACTGAGAAATCACTACAGATTGGGAGTTATAACAAATGTGGGTGCTATCAAATCAATTTGTTTATTTTTTATTTATTTTTGGTACCAGGAATTGAATCCAGTGGTGTTTAACCATTTAGCCACATCTAGTCTTTTTTGTTTATTTATTTTTTTGATACAGGGTCTCGCTAAATTGCTTAGGACCTCCATTACTGAGGCTGATTTTGAACTAAATCACAGTCCTCCTGCCTCAGCCTCAAGAGCTGCTGGGAGTACAGGCAGTGCACCTCTGCACTAGACTAAATCAATTTAAAGACAAAATAATTACTGTGGAAGTTAGTAGAGTTTGACTGAAGTTTGTCATAATTAATAGCATTGGATCAATATTGTGACAATTTCCTGGTGATGGTTGTTTTTCCATTGCTATATCAGACATTAACAGTGTTTGAAGGAAAATGGGAACTTTTTGAGCAGTTTCTATGTTTTCTGTAAATGTAAAATTATTTGAAAATAAAAAATTGCAGAAAAATAAGACAAGATGTATCATAATCATAATAACATCAAGTCGTCAGCATTAGTAGATGCACAGTAGGAAGATAAATCATAGTCACAAAGGAAATCAAAATCACAAAAGCAGAACATGGTGATGAGAAGAAAGAAAAATATCCATAAGTGCATAAATTAAAATATGATTGTAACACATTTTAAAGTCATCAGAGTAGATAAATATTAGGATGGCTTTGGCTGAGGAGGTAATTATAGAGCTGGAAGTAAAATGTCAAAAACAGAAAGTGATAAAGTGAAGATACTTGAAGGCCAAAGAGACCATTGTCAAATGAGGATGTAAAATAAGTAAAATATGTATATAGAGAGGGAATGAAACTATCAATAATTTGAAGAAACTTTTTCCATCAATTGAAAACACTTGTTTTGGATTGAAGAGTCCCACTGATATCTGATACAGATGCATAAAGTGACTTAACATTGAGAAAAGTCAGGTGATATTTTAAAATTTTAAAATTACAGCAGCAGAGAGGAAATTCTTAAATACTCCAAAGGAAAAGAAATTACAATTTAAAAAGAAAGCAAAATCACATTGGCATTAGACCTTTCAACAGCAGTATTTTGAATATTAGAAGAAAGTATGAAAGACACTAAAAGAAACATTTTGGTGGCATTTTATACAAGTAAGGGCTTTGAAATAAGGGGTCAAAGTAAACAGGTTTTTAGAATTTAAAATCTATTTTTGCAGTGAGAATCTCTCTCTGCTATGGTGAATAAAAAAATAGAAAAAAGAAAGTGAAAACAAAACAAAAGAAATCTGCTTGCAAAATAAAGTGTTCAGAAATACAAATACTGTATATGAGACACAAAATCAGTAATGAGAAAAAACATCAGCATTGATTTTAGTTGGCTCAATAATTTTTGACAAAGAAGTTAGAAAGAGAGAGTGATTATTTCATCATGAAAGAGTGGGTAAACACAAAGCAAAAATTGCAGTGCTGGAAATAAGTTAAAATACATCATCAATCATCATAATGTCTAAAGAAACAGATTTAGTGGAACATACAGGAGATTTATAAAAGTAATGATTAATATCCTCATGAGAATAAGAAAAGATATTAATTTCTGTCAAGAAATGTTCAGGAGAAGGAAAATTAAAACATGGTAAAGTTTTTTGTTTTCCATTTGGGTAGTTGACATATCCTGTCTGCGTCACAAACTAATGTGTCTTAAAATTAAAGTATAAGTTACCAGAATAATAGCAATGTTTTTGATATATTATGGCAAATGTTTATATTTGTAATATATACTTATATAAATTGTATATGTATTTGTAATATGTGATATTTATATTTGTAATATAAATATATATTTATACATGTATATATAAATTTTACAAAGAAAAAAAGATTGGTCTAGCAAAGGCAAGATGTGATAATGTCAAATAACTAATCTCTCCTATTTCTAGTATGGGCATTTGCATAAATTACCTCTGTTGATTCCCTGTGTTGAGTAAATATTTTGGTGGCCTGTTCCGCATGGTGGTGGCAGCACACGCAGGAGAAATCAATCAAGGCTGCATTCTATCATGATTGCACCCTATGATGACTCGAGTCAGCTTACAAAAGCAACCAATCATGAGGCACTTTGCCTTCTTCCAGACCTGGAATTTGCTCCCAAGGATCAGGATCTCAGGCACAGCAAGTAAGGCATGGTGGATGCATAAACTTCTTGACTCATTTACATTAATTAGCCATGCTATGGTGAGAAGAGGCCATTCTGAATTGAGTTCCTTGAACATGCATTGTCTATAAACTTGAGACCATACTTCTGTAGTTTCACTTGTAATTTTTGTTAATCTGGATATTAAATTTTTTATTTTACTTTACAAGGTTTTGATTGCTTCAAAAACTTTTAATTTCAGTATAAAGAACTCTTTCTTCTGAACCCTTTGTGGATGTGTTAATAATCTGATACCTAATCATCCCCCAGGTTTTTTGGCATACTTTTTACAAGTAAGAATGTCCTCTTATATAACTAAAATAAACAAATGATATTAGGAAATTAGCCTTGTACTATCCAAACTTCATGCCCCAACCAAGTTTTACGACTTGTCCAATAATTTATGTGAATAATTTTTATAATTAATAATCACTGGTTTTATTGACTTGATATGTCTCCTTTATTCTCTTCCATCTGGAACAATCCCTCAGTCTTCAGTTTCCATGATTTTAACCCCTGACAGATTACAGGTCAGGTATTTTTAGAATGATCCTCAGTTTTCATTCTATTTATGGGTTGTCTTCTGATGAAACTCAAGTTCTATATATTTGGCAAGGATTCCACAGGTGTGATGTGATGTTCTTCTCATCAGTGCCTGCCTAGGAAAAATAATATTTAAATTTGTCCCATTACTGATTATTTCCCCTTGGATCAAGTGATGTTTGCCAGAATTCTTCACTATAAAACTTAAGCTTTTGCGCTTTGTAATTAATAGGATATTATGAGGGAGATACTTTAAACTATGATAATATTCTATTTCTCACAAACTGTGAACAGTTTTTACATTTACATGTGTGCTCATGGATTGCTATTTTAGTCAATAAACTATAATTCATTACTCTCATGATTTTGATAGACATATTGTTTATGATTTCTCCAAGAGGAGATTATTGAAATTGACTCCTCTGTCCTTTTGAAGTGTTTCAGTTGTTCATTGAGCACATTCTTTCTAGCATGAAAAGTGTTCCATGCAGATCTTGTAGTTTCCCTTTGTGGAATTAGACATTTCTCCAGAGCCCTGGTTCCTTTTAATGATGAATGATGCTTAGAAGGCAATATCTGGATACTGTACAGTGTCACTGCTATTCAAATATCACTGCTTCCAGGTCCTGACAGAGTCATTTCTCTATCTATATACACACTGAAAGTCATGTATTTACAGTGATAACTTCAGTCCAATCCCATTCTTTGGGGCATAATTTGTTTTTTTCACCATTTCTACCTTTCCTTTCTCATATTTGTAGCTTATTTTTGTAACAGATGAACATAGAACTTCTATTATCCTTACGCTTATTTGTTACATTCCTGACAATTTTCTTATACCTCTTGTGACCTCTGATTCACCATGCTAGGTATGCTTCAATGTAGATGACCTCCACAAACTTCTTGAGCTCTGACACCACACGCCAGGCCAGCCCTGCATGTGAACCCATCCATGCTTTATGCCCGTGGGCTTTGCTCACCACACCAGCTACTCCGTGTGTGGAAGTCCTCCACCTTTTGCTCATTCTCTGACACTATTTTATTTCAAACTGCTCATCAAGGGAATACTTTGCTCTCTGATCAAGATCTTACACCTTGCTCTGTGCCACTGTTCTCTCCCAATCTCTAAGCAGTCACCTACTTCAGTCTCTCCTGCCTAATGGATTTGTCAGGCCCTTTAAAAAGGTAAAATTTTTTAAAAATGATCATTTCAGTTTTTAAATTGAAAATGCATTGATGTAATTGTAGATGCACATGCAGCTCTAAGGGCAACTCCACAGAAATTGTGTGTACCCTTTATCCAGTTACTTAAGTGGTAGCATTTTGCAAAAGTGTAGTGCACCATCACAAACAGGAGACTGACATTGATAGAATAAACCAGTATTACTCAGTTTCCCAGTTTTAGTTCATCCATTGTGTGCATGTGTGTGTGTGTGTGTCTGTGAATGAATAGCTCTGTAAATTTTTATCACCTGTACAGGTTTGATCCTTCATTGCCAAGGTGTTGTGTAGTTCCATCACCATAAAAGCATCTCTGGTGTCATCCTTCCATCATTGCACCTAACTCTGTCCTGACCCCTCCTTCTATTTTATTGCCAACCCATGGCAACTGTTCTTTCTTCATTTCTAAAAGTTTCTTATTTCAAAGTGTTTTATAAATAGCATCATGCAATAAATAGCCTTTTGGGTTTTGCTTTCTTTATTCCATACAATTTCAATAAAATTTTCCCAACTTGTTGCACATATCATTATTTCATTCCTTTTTGGTTTTGAGTAGTGTTCCATGGTATGAATGCATCACAATTCACTTAACGGTTCATCAGCTGAAGCACATTTTTACACTTTAAAAATGTATTGCCATTGCTTTGTGTTAATAAGAATCCTAACTAGACTCTATATTTAAAAAAAAATATGTCACATGATTCAACAGCAAAACTTTATGCGTTGAATAATTTCAAGAGTCTTATAATGATTGAGAGACACAAATCCACGATCAGAGGGAGAACTCAGGGGATTGTCTTTGGCTTTCATTCTGAAAACCTCAGGACCCACGATGGAAAACAAACAACAGGCAAACTGAGCTTAGACAAGCTTTCCTAAAACCCAGTCTCATGTCAGCTCAGCCTCTGACTAGATTAAAACGATTAACCTCTATTTTATCTGCCTATCAAAGGGAAGAATAAGCTGTCTCTGCAAGAACCTAACAACATTATAGCACACAATTTCATTCACAATGTTCAACATTAAGTGTGAAAAGACACTAATGTTACCAAAGACTTCATGATCAAAACATGTTAGAGACCCAATCACAGACGATCAGGTAGACGGAACTACCTGATAAGGAATTTATATTTGTTATGTGTAATATGTTCAAGAAAATTCAGCATAAGTCAACAGACAAAAAGATGTAAATGTTAACAGAATACTGGAATCCATAAAAAAATATAAAAACAAGATTTCTAGTACAAAAAATATAATAGCCACAATAAAGAAATTAAGAGATAAATGATTAACAGTTATGGGGCATTAGAAAACTGGAAGACAGATCAATACCAATTTTCATACTGAATCATACAGAGATTGAGATAATTTAGAAAAAAAAGCGCAATTATATGGGATACATATGTGTATCTTCTGAAAAGAGAAAGCAATTTTTAAGAATAATCAAACACTTTCTAAAATTGTTAGAAAAGAACAAGCCACATAACCAAAAAAATTCTATGAATGTCAAGCAAGATGACTGCAGAAAATAATCTTTTATATTTAAGTGCATATTATGCAAATGGCAAATAAAAAGAAATAGAAAATTTAATGATATCAATGTTAGGTTTTCATAGAAAAAATAGGAAACAAAACAACAAGGAGCTAACATGCTTCATGTGCTGAAATTTAAAAAAAAATATCCCTCTGGGGAAATGTCTTATTCACTAAGATGTGTCATTAAACAAGATATTTGCACTCAAAAAAATGCTAAAGGGGATTTTTCAGGCAAAAAAAAAATCCCAAAGGAAACACAAATTAAAAAACTGAAGATAAAAATATATGGTTAACATTAGATAAATATGTTCATCAACTGCATGAAACAATAATAATTAAAGTTATAATAATCTAATGAGATTGAAGTATATATAGAATTAATATATATGACAGCAATGAAGGGGTAAATGAAACTAATGAATTTTTAAGTCAGTGCTTACAAGGAAATGAAAAAATAATAGCATTAAATTATAATGCCATCGTAATATTTAATGAAATCAACAAAAATAGTAGATCTATTAATAAAAAAGAGAGATAAGAAATAAAAGATTGAAAGATAAATGGTGATATCATCATTATTTGCTGATGACAATTGGTTAGATAGAAAATCTAAAGGACTCTATAGGTAAAATATGGAATTAATAAACAAACTTGGTAATATTTCACAGGATATGATTATAATAAAAATAAATTGATGTTTTTGGCTCATCAGTAAAGAGAAGATAAAATTTAAGTTAGCATCAAATGATAAAATATCAAAGACTAAATGCAATGAAAGACCTGCCCAGACATCTGTGGTGAGAACTACAAAACATTGCTGAGAAAATTAAAGAATACATAAATAAATGTGTAGATAGAACATGTTCATGGAGTGGAAGACTCATTTTTGTAAACTTGTGACATCTCCTCAAACTAATCACAGAATTAACAAACCCGGTCAGATATCCAGCAGATTTTTAAAAAAATGAAATAGATTTTCTAAAATTTATGTGGACATATAAAGGACCAAATATAGCTGATGCATTCTTATGTAGAGCAACATAGTGACTTTCATTATCAGAAGCCAATGCCTGATACGAAACTAGGTGGAATCAAGGTGGAATGGCATTAGCGTAAGTACAGAGTCCATGGCATAAAACTCTTCAGGAAGATGCTCACACAGATACATGCACTCGATTTATGGTAAAAGTGATGCTGAATTTCAGGGAAGGTGGGTTGCTGTTTGGTAATGTATTGTGTCATTTGAATATTGATATAGAAAAAAATTCTGACCTTATTTCATGCCATGCATCAAAATAAATTTCATATGACTTGCAAATCTACATATGAAAGATAAAATAATAGTGAAATTAAGTCATAAAAGCAAGGCAAACAAAATAACAACAACCAATTCCTCAGAAAATGTCTGTATGAACTGGGGGTTGATAAGAATTTCTAAATATGCTAATTACCATATTAATTTTACAAATTTTTGGTAATTATAAAGGAAAAATTAATATAAAAAGATTTTACTAAAATTAAGAACTTTGCTTAACCTTTTTATAGTCATCAGAAAATGGAAATTAAATAATTTGACACATCTGTTAGGAAGGTTAAGATGAAAAATATTAAAAATATTGATAAGGGTATGGAGTAATTTCTCTACCAGTTATTTATTAAGAGAAATGCATAGACATATATGCATAGACATAAATGCATGTGAAAAATAGGTAAAAATTGCAATAATGACTAAATGGAAGCAAACAACTCAAACCCGCATTAACAGAAAATATAAAATATTCTCTTTATGTTACAAAATGGATTATTATACAGTAGTAAAAGAAAACAGATTTGTACTGGGCATATTCAGGGACAAATCTCACTTGTAAAATATTAAGAAAAAATAAAAACAAACAAACATAAAACACACAATAGAATATATACAACAAAAATTCACTTACATAATATTAAAACACTGTTATAA
This sequence comes from Glaucomys volans, assembly GCA_020662805.1. NCBI lineage: Eukaryota > Metazoa > Chordata > Mammalia > Rodentia > Sciuridae > Glaucomys > Glaucomys volans. The sequence goes on from JAJEJO010003860.1 coordinate 162,326, forward strand.
ATATTTATGGATTTAAAACTTAGAATGGCCCTTATTTTTGAAGAAATGGATACCCAGAGGGTAAAAAACAGGTTCTTCTCCAATTCCAGCAAGTTCTATATGCTGTTCTGGATACTGGTTATATGGGTAGGTTGGTTCATTGTGGAAATTAACACAATGTGTCCTTATGATTTGTTCACTTTGCTTTTGCATGTTACACATCTGTAATAATGAAAATTTAAAATAACTATAAAGGGAAAATTAGAACATTCAATGGCTTAACAAAAATGTTCAATGTTCAAATTAAATCTGTTAATTAAGCAAGCCAGTTACAGTATTCTTGAGACAGTTTATTACATTATGTTTGAGGAATACCTATAAGTCAATTAGAATAGGAGGTAAAAGTAATAACAACAGTGTATAAGAAAAAAATAGAAAATAGTTACTTCTGCTTTAAAGAGTAATGGGAATCATAGTGGTTAGTAAATTAAGGATAAGAAATGCAGAAGTAGAACACTTTACAACATCACTAACAGACATAGTATAAAACTCTAGAAAAGCTGAAAGACAAACCATATTTTGAAGTACCAATAGCATCATCCCCCAGAGTACATTTGAAAAAAAAAATAATGGCAACAACTGCATAATTCTACATAGATGAGAAAATAAATATTATTTGTATATATGTATTCAGGCACATGCTACATATAAAATAGTGTAGAAGCAATTGTCAGATTCCCGAAAGTATCTATTTCTGCTTTAGAGAATTGTAGTGGTTTTATTTGTATGTAAGGAAATAGGGAAAGTTGAAATTTGAAGTTTTACAAGGTATTTTTACAAATTGGTAAAAATATATTACTTAAAATTGAAACATAAAATATATGAATATAAACTCACAAGAAAAATGTACATGCCAATTAAATATATGAAAGGGTATATTTAACACTTTCTAATTAAAGATGTGTAGCATTTTCTCAATAGCAAATATATCAACTAATTTTTGATAGGAGAAAGGAAAAGAAACGTAGGACCCAGTAGCAAACAAAATTAAAGAAAGACACTGTACAAACAAAGATAGAATCCTGAGAAAGAAAAGCAAAGGAAATCACACCAGAGACAAACTTAGTTGAAATTTGTTTCACCTTGATCCTGATCTGCCTAGATCCTCCAGGTACCCCTGCAAGCTCACAGACAACAGTTTTCCAAATTAAACTGGATAAAAAAAACTAATGAAAAGCCATACTTGTTAATAGTTTATCCAAATTTAGACTCTATAGACAACTCTACTCAAAGATTTGCAATGTATGAAAAATGTCATGTTAGCCTTATTTGTTACCAATGGGCAATTTCACAATTCCAAACTAATAGAGGAGAAAGAAACTATGAAGATCAGAAAATTCTAACTGAAACCTGCAGATCTACAAGAATTCATTAATTTGAAAAGGAGAAAAGGTTTTGCGGGAGGATGATGGTAGGAGGAGGTAAAATGTCACTTCAAAGTAAACCAATGTTAGAAATAGCAGGAACTCACTTTAGACAGTCTCTCACTTCCACTAGCTGGCTCAATGACCTTGTCCAGTTTTTAACCTCTTGTCTCTAATTTTTCTACCTGTCCCACTTTATTCAAGACCATTCTGATAATTAAATATGATTATGTCTGTAAACATTGAAGCTATCGCATTATCTAATTAGATTGTCAATGGTCACATGAAAAGTAAAATCCCCTATGATAAAAAATTCTAGTGTTACACAGTGTGAAGGCAAAGCTTGTCAGTTTGTTCAGTGACAAATGTAGTTACCAAATATAACTATTGATTCATCCTGAATTTAGTCACATTTCTTAATAATGTGTGCATATCTAATTTCTGTTAACTTGCAATATAATGGAGAATGGGGACAGTGTGATGTGTATGTTTTGATGTATATGTGAATTTGTGTAATGGATGTAGTAATCGTAGAATTTACTCTCATTTTGCTTAACTGAAATTAGTAGGTGTTAAGGGTTGGATATGTGATGTCTACCATATGTGACAAAGACTGTTGAAAAGAGATGAGAGTCATTCAGGAAATAATTTTATATAAAACTTTAGAAAATAAAATCGATTTCACATATTATTTCTCCATGTTCAATTATTATCAATATTCATCAGTCCAATTTTACCTGTACTTCTGCTCCCAATCTCTGATTAGAGTATATTAAAGCAATTTCCAAAGGTCACATAATTTCATAAAAATTTCAATATAGGCTGCTGGAAAAATATATATTATTTTTTCAACTTAACAAAAATACTATCCTTTTACCTAATATAAATGATAATAATTTTTGAAGTCATTAAATACGTGATTAGTTTTCAAATTTACCACTTAAATTTCATTTGAGAAATACTTGGTTTATTCACATCAGGATAGAAACCCAGGTAAACAATTTATTCTTGTTTGACTCATTATCTTTGATCTATACTCCAAGGAGTCTAGGGATGCTGGAGGACACTTGGCATCCCTAGATGCTGAAAATAAATGCCCTTTACCCAATCAAGATATCCTACAGTCAAGACAGGTGATAACTTTGAAGGATTTCAGGATCCTATGGACATCCAAAGGCATCCTGTCTAGTAGATGATTTTCAGCTAATTACTGTGAGAAATCTTATTTTGTTATTCCTGAATCTTACTAATTACCAAGTTTGGTGCCCAGAGAGAGAGAGAGAGAGAGAGAGAGAGAGAGAAAGAATTATTCACAACTGGATTAAAGATGTCAGAAACCAACACAGCAACTACATGAAGCCAAATAGTAAAAAATAATACTGAGTTCAGTAGCCCAGGGTAGGGGAGAAAATGGGTTCCGCTAGTCGTGCAACATGGAATATACAAGCAAATACTTGGAATCATGTGAAGGGATGTGTGTGAGTATATAGGCCAGAAACTAAGGACTCAGTGAGGGATCTTCTAGAGCAGGGAAAAGATGAGGAGTTGGGGGATGGAAAGCTCTCAGGTCCCTTAATAAGGTCCCTTAATATTATTCTTTATAATTGTGAAGCTTGAATATACATAGTCACACACCTTAGAAAGATGGTAGATCCTATTTAGGGATTTGTTGAAGGCCACACACCTGATCAGTTAGTGATAGGCTTTGCTGTGTCTATGATGGGGATTTGAGTTATTTTTACCAAGCTATATTAATTTACATATGAAACAATGCTTGGGATTATTTTTTAGGCATGTAAAATCACTAAATGTGATCTGTATCTCTTAGGTTTCCAGACTGCACTTCCAAATATAATTCTATCCAGTTCCTCCACAGACTGAGTAGCCACATGTGCTCTCCTTTGCCAAGGAAGGAGGTGCAGAAGCCATATCCTGTATTGGTTAGCCTTGCATGGCCTGGGTTCTACTGGCCTCATGTCCCAGATCCCTCCCTCTCCCTGCATTGTGCAATATCACAAGCACACCCACTGGACCAGGAAGAAGCCCATTTTGTCTCTGAGACTGAATATATAGTGCCTTCTCCTGAAATGCTATCTCCTTCCCCACATCTGGCTATTCAAATATTGATTATTTTTCAGTCTTAATCTTAAATATGGTCAAGGGCTGTGTGTGTGTGTGTGTGTGTGTGTGTGTGTGTTCACTGCATAGTTTTGAATAGAAGAGGTAATTCAGCCATTTTTTAATAGACCTATTTCATTCATCAGATGATACTGAACATCTAATAAGTGCCAGCATTGTCATAAACACCAGAGGTGCATTGATGAAAATAAAACTTTAAAAATCTCTGTCATCTAAATGATTTGATAGGTACCAAACCCCAAAAAAGACATACAAATGACCAGGAAGCACATGAAAAGATGTTCCACATTATTAGTCATTATAGAAAGGCAAATTAAAATTGCAAATAATATACTACTTCATGCCCATTACCATAGCTATTTTTTAAAAAACTAAAAATAATAAGTGTTTACAAGGATGTGTAGAAATTGGAAATCTTTTGCATTGCATGGGAAATGGTGCAACCTTATGGAAAGCCCTTTGGCATTTCCTTCAATAGTTAAACTGAAGTTTACCACATGATCTAGTGATTTCACTTCTACACATATTCACAGTGGATTGGAAAGCATGGACTTAAACAATATTCATGGCAGCATTATATACAACAACCAAAGTGGGACACAACCCAACTGATGAATGAATGGACAAACAAAACTGTGGCATATCCACACAATGAGTACTCTACATACTTAAAAAAAGGAATGAATGAAATTGTGATACACGTGAATGAACCCTGGAAAGAATATTCCAAGTGAAAGATGCAAGAAATGAAAGAACAAATGGTGTTTGATTTTGCTTATGCAAGTTACTTAGAATAGGCAAACCCATCAAGAGAGAACGTAGAATCATGTGTGCTTGTGCAACTAGTGCAGTTTTTGTTTGGGATGTTGAAAAAGTTATGGAAATAGTGGTGGTGGTTGCACAACATTGTGAATGCATTTAATGCCACAGAATTGTACCCTATAAATTGGAAATTTATGTTTTGTATATTTTTCCATAATAAAAACAAAAAATTAATAAATGTGAACTATGTCAATTGGAAATGCAGATATAATTTTATGGGTTCAATCACATTTGTTACTTGCAATTCAACACTTTTGTCAACAAAATGAAGACTAGATTAGCAGTTCATATTTTTGCGACATTCTCTTCAGTATGCTGAGAGCTTTTCTGAGATACAGCCAAATTGTCCGTCCATCATTTCTATGTTACAATAATAATACAGGAAGAAGAATGTGTGCTTTTTCCAAGCAGAGGCACATTTATAAAGATTTGAAATTATATTTTATTCACTAAGTTGCATTGAAATCAGTGAGGTATTATTCATGATTGTTAAAAATTGTAAGTAACCTGTTGCCCAGAAAAGGCAGTTATTAAGTAAACTATGGGGCATCAACTTGATGGGACATTATGTATCAATAAACAGCGAATATTTTGAAGACTCCTTAAAAAATTGAAATGAAGATGTGAAAAGGTTTTACTTTAGCAGGGATTAGAGAATTTTTTTCATTTTATTATTGTGCTATGTTGTTTTAGGAATTAATAAGCAAACATTAAGAAACAGAAGATGAAACTAAATTGGCTTAAAAATTTTTTGTGAAAAACAAACATGTCCACTAAGTCTGTGAACAGACATAATGAACCAGAACATGTCAATTCCAAGCTGAGTATGAAGTGACTTGACCTGAGTGGATAACCAGGCCTGATTTCATATGTCATGTCTACATCACACTAATGAAGCAATAGTAGCTATTTAGATAAATGGAAACAATTGAAGGCAAAAGGAATAAGTAATTTAACCAAATTGAAAATAATTTAAGCCACCTGTGTTTTTTTTTTAAAGTCCTCATTAACAGTTAAGAAAATGCATGGTTTAGATATGTGATATCCCCCAAAAGCTCATATGTGAGACAATGTAAAAGTGTTCACATTTGAAAGGACTAACTGACTGGTAACCCTAGGCAGGTAGGGTGTGGCTGGATGGCATGGGTCACTGGGAGCATGTCTTGGAAGTTTATATTTTGTCTTTGGTAAGCAGAGGTCTCCCTCGGCTTCCTGGTTGCCATGCTCTGAGTTGCTTTCCTCCACCATACCCTTCCACCATGACACATTTCCTCACCTCTTGCCCACAGTTATGAACTGAACCTCTAAAACCATGACATCAAACATTCTTTCCCCCTCTAAGTTGTTCTTATCAGGTCTTTTGGTGGAGTAATGAAACACTGACTAAAACAGGAATCCTAACATTTCTTTTTTTTTTTTCCTGATTTCAAATAACCTGGAATTTTGGACATTGAAGCAGTCTCCACCCAAATAATTATTGACAGCCAGAGTAAAGTTTCATTGTTTCATATATTTGGTGGTTTGTTCATGTGCTAGGACAGAGGTTATCTTAGGAAATGGATCATAAAGAGTATCATTGGAATTGAGAAAAGTCCCAAAATAATGCCTGTAAGGGCCAAGCAGTAGGATCATTCAGAGGTCTTAGCTGCCTTGGAATAGCATTCTTCTTCATTGCAGCTTCTCATCTGAGTTTCAGGGGAGACAGGAAACAGGAAAAGATGAGCTTAAGGGACATATTAGATGGACTGAGCTGTGGAACTGTAAAGAACCAGCCTAGGGGTCTGAACTCATAGAAGGTGCCACCTCTCAGACTCCTATCACAAGAGGGAGAACAAGGAAGAAGCTGAGTTAGACTCAGGGCCAGGATGGAGAGGGAGGGTAAGGACTGGCATTATGCAAATCCATACCTTGTAAGATAAGATTACAGCTGTGAAGCCAAAAGGACAGCAAATAATGAGGGCAAGGAGGAACATCCACAAATAGGGGTTGAAGTCTCTTTGTTTCTCACCCTTGTCCTCAATGATCTTATATTTAGACATTTATTCAAATATCTGGGAGCAGAGAATGGGTTAGACTTGAGTATGGCTTCTGGACTCTACCACTCCTTTCTATTTCAGTCACAAAGGGCCACACAATCTTGCAATAGAAATGAAAGAGCTTTTAAAATTCGAAAGAAAGGAAAATAGAAGATTAGGGGCAAATTCACCCTAACATATTTCTTCTTTGCTTCATCTACAATTGTCATTGACTCCCTGTAAAATTCTTGTTAATTACAAGTCCCACCATGTCATCTCTAACTTTTTCTCTTTTAGTACCTCCCTGTCCATTAGAATCTCCTCACCTTCTGTGCCCTATAATCCTTCTTTTCCTGTAACCCTTTTCCTGTGCCCTGTTCTCTGCAACTTCTTCAAAGATCCCCTTCAGCCTTTCTTACTGGGCCTCTTCTACTGCAACGACCCTCTCCCCTGCCCCTGAAACAATTCCTAAGTCTGAAGACTCTAAAGCTCCATAAAACCTCTACGTTTTACTGTAACACTGCTATTGTCGCCAAAGTAGCCTTCTCTTTCCCCCACGAAACACCCTAAAAACAAGATGCTCACATTATCACTTTTCATCTGTAATGCCTTCGCTATAAACTTATTATTGCCCTCTGAAATTCTTACCCTAGAAAACTTGGAAGTTCACAATAGCTTTGTCATGACCCTTTTAATAATACCCCCCTTTTCCCTGTGAATCCGTCATGGTCTTGTAGCCTTTACTCTTCACCCATAAACTCCTAAACTCCCCACCAAGCCTCTCACTTAGCTCCTCTAGGCATTCTTCAACCACCAATAAACTCTGACTCCTTTCCCTTTCTGTTCATGGCCTCTTCTCTGTCTCCTTATCAATCTGTGCCCTGACTTCCTCAAACCTTTCTTTCTACCCCCAAACCAGCTTGTTGACCCTTTCAATTCCAACCATTTAGAATAGCCTCCCTGTTCTCCTAAACATGTGCCCATCTAAATATGCCTCTGTCCACTTCTCAGCATCCTCTCTGCCCCTCATCACACCCTACAAGCCCCACCACTTGTTCTCCACACCTCTTCCTCCTACTCCCTGCCCACCTCTAGCATTAAGGGTAGGACTGATGCCTGGATTCCCAGCAATCGAGACCAACTAGGGATTGCCATGGAGACCAGACAGGCACCGCCTCTCATCCTGTCTCTCTACTCCTATTGGCAGATTGGAATAAAACCTGGGATGACTGTACTCTCTCAGGTGATTGGTCAATTTGGGAATCTTTGCTTTCACCTTCAAGAACTTGTAAAGACTTCATTTCTTTGAATTTCATGTTTACAGGTTCTTCCTGAGTGCCTTGGGAGGAAATGACTATTTGGGGCAAGAAGTATGTGGGCCTTGGAGTCTTGGATTGTTCCAGGTTCCCTTGAGCATGGGGATTTAACCTGGAGTTGGTTCATCAGCAGCAGAGGGTTATCCTCTCAGGGGTTGACATCTTTTCAAGTGCTCATTTGCCTGCAAAAGGTGTATCTCCTTTGGTGAGGAAGTGTCTGCTTAAGTCTTTCACTCATTCAAAAAACTTAGGTTGTCTCTATTAGAGCTAAATTTTAAGGGTTCTTATATTCTGAATACAAGTCCTTTACAAGATATGAAATTGCAAATACTTTCTCCTGGCCTCTAACTTCTTTTTCTTTTATAACAAATCTAATTTCTGGAACAAAAGTTTTAAATTTGAATGCAGTCTAAACTATTATTTCCTTTATGAATATGCTTTTACTGTTATGTCTAGGAACACTGCTTTAATCCAGAAAATATTTTAATGAAATGAATTTCTAAATGAACTAATTCCACTAATTTACCTTGATATCAGGTCTTGCCTCTAGTAAGTCATTTGATTACATTAAAAACCTCAAGAATAGACCAATATATCCTTCTTCTTGAAACTTTGAATATAATCTCACAGAGACCCTTCCATTACTCTCCTTGGTCCCATTTTCTTTGCAGTTTTCCAGTGCTCTCTTTATTTCTACACAACTCTTCCAGAATACATACACTATATATTATTCTCTAATTATAATCTACTAATATTAATGTTAATATATCACATAGCTTCTCCCTAAACATAATAATATATTCCTTAGGAAATTAATCCATTATTTTAAATTATGGTTTGTTTGATTGGAAGTGATCAATGCTCCTATTGAAGAAAGTTAGAAAAGTGGCATAAAACAGGTTTTATTTTATTTATTGTTTATAATCTGTTTGAAATCATCAGCTTTGAACTTGGCAAGGCAGCCTGAACCTCAGTTGCCATATGTCAGAGAGAAGCACATTAAAATAAGTAGACATCCTACATACCACTGAAAGTACCTCAATGCACTTTACAATTCCTGGTATATTCAAGAAAGTAAGGAACTGGATATAGGGCAATTGCAAGGTAGAGAAATTCTCTAGAGTTTTGGGCAATTTTGTGGCAGGATGAGACCAAAATCACATTTTCAGGGCTGCCAAAATAATCATGATTTAGGAGGACAAGGTCTGAAAGAGAAGGCAATGGCAGAGAAATGAAAGTGATATTCAAGTAGGTTTTCAGAGTCGGGCGTGGTGGCGCACACCTATAATCCAAGTGACTTGGGAGGCTGAGTCAGGAGGATCATGAGTTCAAAGCCAACCTCAGCAGCTTAGCGAGGCCCTAAGCAACTCGGTGAGACCCTGTCTCTAAATAAAAATACAAAATAGGCCTGGAGATGTGGCTCAGTGACCGAGTGTCCCTGAGTTCAATCCCTGGTTCCAAAAACAAACAAACAAAAAAAAACAAATAGGTTTTCAGTTTTAGTCATTTGCAATTAAAATCCAAAGGATTAGTAGCTAACTCATCAAACACAAAGGAGCAGAAAAAAGATAAAACTTTTCAATAATCTCATCTCTTAGTTTAAGTGAGATAAAAATTTTAGTTCAGACTCAACCAAAAAGAGTGACTCCAAGAACTGCTCCAGGTTATCATATCAGACTCCCAGAAAGTCATATCTAATATGAATAGGAAAAAACAGAAGTAAACACATCCTTTCAAAGGCTGAAAAGCAATTATGAGTGAACTAAATTCTGGATTGAGTTGAGATAATCCTCTGCTCTATTCCTGTCAGGAGCACAGAGTTAAGACTTTCTGTGGGAAGATGACACCCATGGCCCTAGAGTGTTTTATATATAATGATGGGCATTCAAAAAAGATTAACCTAAATATTGAGATTAACGATTGCAAAAATCACCCCAATAATGTTTCAACTTGAATCTGTGTTCCTTGCAATATGACTCTGCAATTTGATGTGGAGGTTGAGTAAATTACCACACCATTATATCAAGGTAGACTTTGAGATTAGTTTAGCTGGGATTGATAACAATATATTGGAAGTGATAATGCATGAATTCAAAGTTCAGGATTCAGGAAAATTTATGTGTCTCTCTCTCTCTTTCTCTCTCTCTCTCTCTCTCTCTCTCTCTCTCTCTCTCTGTCTCTCTCATTCCTGTTAGCACCAAATGAATAACCTGGATTAAATGTTGAAGAATAAGACATCACATGAAAGAGAGTCCATTTGTCTTGGTTAAGGCCATTCTAGATCAGTTTTTAGGTTTACCATAAATACATGAAAGAATCAAGTCATTATCAGATGCACCAGCCTTACACACAGCTGACTACTGGTGGGAGTGTGAGCCCATCTGAAATAAGAATTACAAATAACATGATTGATAGACTCAAGAACAATAGTAGGCACATTAGATCTGGTGTTGTTTGCAATGTGGGAGGAGCTAATTAAAAACTACGCATTAATAGAAAGTAAGAGACCAAACAGACAATAGAAACATAACTTTAGATGATGCAGTAATTGAAGATATTAGATATGGGCTTTAAAATTCTTGAAATTAATGTATCCATTGACATTCAACTAAAAGCTGTTGTCGACAAAAATAAAGGAAAAGAATATAATGAGAAAAAAACTTTAAGAGGATGAAAGTATGTAAGTGTCAATTAGACTCCTATGGTCACTGAAAATATCCTCTAAAATTAAAGTTGAAGTTAAAATTTTAGGAAATAACAAAATAAATTTGAAAAGAGAGAGATTATCACCTGTATAGCTGCAATAAATTTGAATCAAATATTAATGGCATTGTCATTCAGTCACTGCGATGTTTTTATTGAATCCAGATTGCCCCTCCCTCCTTAACGTAAAGAGAAATGAAGGCCAATAGAAAGTGTGACATGTGGATAAAATTATGGATATCAACTGCATAAAAATTAGAACTATTTATTTTGTGACTAAAAGAGAAGTAATAATACATGTCAATAATTATATGGAACAGGGACAAGTAGAGTTAGGGAAATCCAAAATCTAAGAACTATTTGGAAATAGATAACATTAACAATTACCCATGAAAGAGTAGTGTCAATATATACAAAGAGCTAACAAAAATACAATTAGCCCTCTGGATCCATGGTTATACATCTGTGAATTCAGTCAACCATGGATTAAAAAATAAAAAAGAAAACTGTTTTTATTTCCTCTACTGAATATGTACAGTCTTTTTCTTGAAATTTTTTAAACAATAGACTATAACAACTATTTAAATAGCATTTAGATAGTGTTAGGCATTACAAGTAATCAAGAGATGATTCAAAATATTTGAGAGTTGCACAGGTTAGATGCAAATCCTACACCATTTTATATAATGACTTGAACATAACAAGGATTTTGGAATCTGAGTGAGGGTGATGATGGTCCTGGAACCAATCCCTATAGATATCTTGGGATGATTGTTTTGAATAATTTCAAAGCAAGAAACATAAAAATTTAGATTAAATTTAAAAAATTATTTTAAAGGTAAGTTACTAAAATTGGCCCAAGATGAAGTGGAAAATTTTGAATTATTGTATTTTTATTGCTATAATTAAATAAATTGCTTTTAGCAACTTGAACTTCACATAGTATCAGTGATAAAAGCATAAACATTCATTTTCATTTCTTTCTGAATTATCACTTTTGAAATTTATTTCTGAAGACAATGCTGCAAGATGGATTCATCCATTTCAGAATGTAGGAGATTTCAAAAGTCTGAAAATTAAGATTAGATTCAACTTTATTAATAAAAACCAACATAAAGCTACTTAAACAAAATCAAGAAAAAGTTTGTTTTTTTCTCATGTGTATATACTGTCAATTTGATAACAGTGATATTGCTTTTGTAAGAGATGGAGTTTTATTAGATGATTTCTTAGGAATCTGCAATTCTAGCTGGAAGAAAAATCAAACTGTTTCATCCAAATGTTTTTCAGATAGTTTTAAAAGCTTCTTACATTTTACAGATAATTTTATTTAGTACATTTGATTATCTATTTCTTTAAAAAAAATAAGTGACTTACTAGGTAAGAAAAATGTAAGCATTCTGTATGTTTTTCATAAGATTTTCTTATCCACTAATCAAATTTATTGATTTCTATTACATTTTAGCAAGCTTAAAAATTTATTTTTAGTATTTGAATATTTATGTGAAATCTCATATGGATAGGAAATGAAAAGTATGGTAAATGTCAAGTTTTCATATGTAATTATCAATAGGCTATTTCCATAAAACAAATATTTTTTCTCAGAATCACATTTTTATAAAGATTTGGGAAACAAGTTCCATAAAATTTATACATTAAATGTGTACAAATCACTAGTTTTGGATGTATTTACAGTTATGCAGCCATCAGCACTCTGTAATTTTGAAACATTAAGTTCACCCCTTAGGAAACCCTATACTCGTTGGCAACCTCTCTAGTTTCCATCCAGATCCCTCCATCCTAGACTTCCATCAAGGCACTTTCTTCTTGTATAGATTTTCTTATTTGCAGATAAATTAGATTTTGTGACATTTAGTCTCTCGTTACTGACTTCTTTCACTCGGGGTTTTTAGGGTTTACCCATATCATAACTGTATCACACTGTAAACCTTCTATTGGTAAATAATGTTCTGTTGTATGGATAAACCGCATTCTGTTCTTATCTGTCATCAGGAGATATGCATTTGTGCTGTTTCCACTTCTGAGCTATTTTGAATAATGCTGCTAAGAACCTGTCTGTCAGTTTTAGTAGTTTTTATCTTTCTAGGAAACTGCCCATTTCATTTGGTTTTCTTAATTTGTTCAAAGTATTCTCTTGGAATTTTTACAATCTGTAATATTTGTGGTTATGCCTAATTTTCATAAGTTGAAATCTCACTGCCTCTCCTTGTCAGTCTCACTAAAAGTTTAGCAATTTTGTTCATCTTTTCAGAGAACAAAGGTACATTTGGCTTCATGGATTTGCTCTCATTTTCTATCATCTATTTCATTTACTTACCCTTTAATCTTCATCATTTCATTTCCTCTCTTCCCTTGCTTGGGTTCAATTTTCTTTACTGTTTTGTTTCTTAAGTTAGAAAGATAAAGTAATTAATTTTAGGACTTTGTTGGTTTTTTTCTAATATTGTCATTTACCACCAAAAAATTTCTCTGAATTGACTTTTTTAGATTCATGTCCTAAATTTTGATATGTTGTAATTTCCTTTTCATTCATCTCAAATATTTTCTAATTTCCCTTGCAATTTCTTCTTTTACATTTGGTTCTTTAGGACCATATCATTTGATTTTTACCCACTTTAATTGCCCAGTTTCTCTTCCACTTACTTCTAGTTTAATCACATTGCAGTTAAAGAATATACTTTGAATAATTTCATTTTTTAAAAAATTTACTGAGGCTTATTTTATAGTCTAACTCGTGGTCTATTTTGGAGAAATTCTTTTGTGTACTTGAGAGAATGAAGAGTCTGTTTCTAGCATGTGAAATGTTCTGTCTGCTAGGTATAGCTGATTTGTACTATTGTTCAATTCTTTTATTTATTTCTTAATCATCTGCTTAGTTTGTCTTTCAAGGTCAGTCTTTCAAAGTCATTGAAAATTCACAGTAAACAAAAAGAGATCATGCAAAATACATACAACATTTACACACAAAAAAATCAATCACAGAAGTAAGCAAAACTCCAAAATAAGTATTAAAACACTGGAAAAATAAATTCGAAAAAAGCATTCTTAAAACATGTTACTAGAGCCATCAGATTTCTAGAGAATGTCCAAGTTACAAAAGCAAACTGTTTTACCTGATGCTGATGATTAAGAAAATGCCAGGTCCCTCATATGCTTGCTTTCTTTTCTCCTCAGGAGCTGTGAATACTATCAATGAAGAATTCGTCCATATTCTTCCTTTTAGGAACATACAGTATTTTTAGTGTTCTGAAAGGTAGACTAAATAGTTCCAAGTTTGATTTTAGAAAACTTAGGTATTGTTATAATTAAACATTATTTTGTGCAGCTCTCTGACACTGGGTTTTATTTCAACTAAATTATTATTAGTTATCTGTTTTAATCATGCTGAGATTGATTTCATAATCAAATTTTTAATTAATCAGAAAGTAATTAGAAATAAAACCTAGTGTGTATGTATAACTTTTGGGGAGAACTAAGACAAAATAATATGGTCCTCTTAAAAAAAGCTAACATTGTCTGGGGGCCACAATCTTTCAGAACTATTAAGTGAATATCTGGCATTCGATAAAAATAGGAGCAAAATTACCCAAGCCCTTTACAGTGCATCATGATGCCACATACACCAGATGTTAGACCTAGTGCCAGAGGACTTACTTCAATCTTGCTTTGGTCCCATCCCTTCTTTCTATGCCTCTACTTCTTTCTCCCTATGGAATGGAAATGCTTTCTCTGTGCCATTATATATTGGACATATGTGACTTGCTTTTGATCCTTACAAGGGAAAATGTTCAAGAGTTTACCTTGAGTCTCTGATGAGATTTTGGAGTTAGACTTTTGGACAACGCTGGAACTATTAAGAGTATGGGAATGCTTAGAAATGTGCTGAAAATATTTTGCATTGTAAGATGGGTATAAACTTTTGGGGGACATGGGTAAAATGTTGTCCATAGGTAGATGATATCTCCCCAAAACTCATGTGTGAGACAGTGCAAGAATGTTCAGAAGTGAAATGATTAGGATATGAGAGATATAACCGAATGAGTGAATTAACCCACAGAAGTGATTTAACTGGATGGGAACTGTAGGCAGGTCGTGTGTGACTGGAGAAAGTAGGTGTGGGTTGGAGTTTTGTATTTTGTCTCTGGTGGGCTGAGGTCTCTGCTTCTTACTCTGTTGCCCTGTCCTGTGCTGTTTGCTCTGCCATATCCTTCCACCATGATGTTCTGCCTCACAGTTTGCCCAGAGCTATGGAATCTGCTGACCATGAACTGAACCTCTGAAATTGTAAGCCAAAATCATCTTTTCCTCTGCTAAGTAGTTCTTGTCAGGTGTTTTGGTCACAGCGATGAAAAGCTGACCAAGACAGTAAATATTGCCTAAAAATAAGCCCCATCAGTCCAAGATGTATAATATTTAGAAATATGGTGATAAGTACAGAATTAACAGTTAAAAGTACTTAAAGTTTCATCTAATTGAGACATAGAAATGATGGCATGGAGAACAGTGAATTAATTTCAGGGGGTAGAATCATTCTGTTAACTTTGTCTGCTGCATGATTCACATTGCATGTATCTGCTCTTTTATAAAATGGAAGTAGATGTTCAAGGTGTAAAGTAAAAATTAAATGGATTCTTAAAAAGTTATTTGCCATGAAAACACTATTAATACTTCAAATACTAATGTGCCAGGAGCCACTGAAGCACTCATGGTTTATTTCAATGAGCACTTCTTCAGCTAATCTTTCTTGCTCTTTCCACTCTGTAATTATCCATCCTTCTCTATTTTCATGTCACATTGCTTCCTTTTCAATTAGATCAGTAACATGATTCTACCTGTAAAAAAACAAGTTTCTCAAGCCTGGCACACACAGGTACTCCCAGTGACTTGGGAGGTGGAGCCAAGAAGACCAGAGATTTTTGGCAGCTTTGGCAATGTAGACAAGACTGTCAGCAACTTAGGGAGTACTGTTAAAAAAAAGATTTTAAAAACAGAAAAAAAAAAAAAAAAAAAGACTGGGGATATAGTCCAATTATAGAGAAAGCTCCCTTGGGTTTAATTCACAGTACCGCCCTCCTCTCAAAATATTTCTTGCATACCTGCTCTTATAATTTAATCACAGAATTTTGTTTGGCATAGATTCTCTGAATTTTCTAAATACTTAAATTACTTAATCATTTAATCCACACTAATATCAGAAACCTACAATTAGTTTATGTTTGTGGGCTCAAAAATTAAATCAAATTGTATATTTGATTTGGGACTAGATGTTTAGTTTTAAATTTTAAATAGTTTTAACTTTTAGATAGAGATTGCCTGTTATTCTAGATTGGCCATAAATCTTTCTGCATTTGGCAACACATACATTTCACAAATTCTTACATGTTGTTAGAATTCTAAGGATCAAGAGTATTTCCATGACACTGGGATATAAATACACATATTTATTTCTACATTTCTGAAGACTTTAATATTTTCAGTTGATACAAAACAGAGAGTCAAATTGTGAGAGGGGAGAAAACCATCAGCAAATCATTTCAGATAAGTCTAGATATTCACACAAGGCTACAAATTCATAAATCTGATTTAAAAATCTATTTTATACCGAAGTTTAATGAGAAGAGTGATGAATAGGGTCCAAGTTTTACATCTTTCCATAAGTTCTATGACTATCGAAAAGTCATTTAACCTAACCATGCCTTGATTTCCTCACCTACCATGAAATTATGGGACCAGATGATTTCTACTTCACTACTTCCAAAACTGATATATAGTAATGACTTCAAACATGCTCCCCCAATAGAAATTCTAATAAAATATCATTCATTATGCAATTAATATATTAAATTTCATATGTATTTTGTATATATTATGTAAATACACATATTTTTATTTCTAGGACAAAATTGTTCTCATTAGTGTCTCAGGGTCAATTCCTTATTTTTTTAATTTGTTCTAATTAGTTATACATGATACTAGAATGCATTTTGATGTATCATACATAGAGTATAATTTCTCATTCTTCTGGTCGTACATGATGTAGAATCACACTGGTCGTGTAGTCATATATGTTCATAGGGTAATATCAGATTAATTCTAGTATCCTTCCTACCTCCACACCCCTCCCCTCCCTTCACTCTGCTCTTCCTAATCCAAAGTAACTCCGTTCTTTCCTAGTCCTCCACCCCACCTTATTGTGAATTAACATCCGCATATCAGAGAAACATTCAGGTTTTTTGGGATTGATTGATAGTTTAGATGGTATTTTCCAATTCCATCAATTTACTGGCAAATGCCATAAATTCATTGTTGATTTAGTGTCTATACATATCAGCTAAGCAAAAATTAATGAGAAACTCAGTGTGAGAAAAATATTTATCCACATATGTTTCTTCTAGCACCCAGTTTTAGTAAGAGATTGCAGACTGATTTTTTTCACCATAATTTTCTGTAATTTCTATAATTCCAGGTCCATCAAAAAAAAAACAATGAATATTTTGGAGTGAGATTTTCCCATATATGAGAGATACAGGTTGCTTTATGAAAGGCAATTATTCTGTATACAGCCACATACTATTAGAGGTAATGTATATAAGTTACTTCATATAAGTAGGTAATTGAGAGAGTTTATTAATATCCAATCCACTACATCACAATAATTTTGAAAAGGATGGCGAGGTTATTCTTTGAGTATCTATATGTGCAAAGCACTTGTGTATAAATATTGTATGCTATATTTAACTCTCAAAATAACCATGTGAAGAACATTTTAAAATACCAATTTGAAGTTGAACTAGTTATAAAACTAGATACTCATAAAGTGAAATTAAGCTAGGCTTGACTAATTCCAAATCCTTTGCTCTATTAACCACCATGGACTTTTCTTCTTTGGGAAATTTGACATGCTTTTTATATAACTCCAACTTGGTGAGACTTTTGCTTCAAACTAAAGTCCAAGTCCCTCATGCTCTATTGGAAATGGAAAGGTAGCTATGGAGGGGTTGCAGATTTTGTTACATATTACATCATCACAAAGAGTAATTTAACATCACACATAGTTTACTATGTTCAGGAGCATCTTTGATCACAGAGAACCCCATTCCAAATGAACTTATGGATAATCAGGTGGGGTTTTCATGTTTTGTCTTTGCAAGCCCTCAGACCTACTTCTCGGTTCTATAAATTGAACCATGAAGTCTATGGGAAGCAGTAAAGACATTCTGAAGTCCATCCTTTTAAAATATTTCTTTTGCAATTACATATGAACTATTAGTGGAGCACTTACCAGCCTATCAACACTTCCGTAAATGACTAATAGCTCTTTTTGTGGGTTTGAAATAAACAATCCCTAAAGATAAAAAATAACAATAATTCTCTAAGTTAAAAAGAGTATAAACACATGGATTAGATTTATAATCTCACCACAATGTGTACAACTATTTGAACGATTGTCATTTGAAAGACTACAGTGAAAAACTGCAACAACAAGAATAACCAACCCAGGAATTATAAAATCCTAACAATTCAAATAGTCAACACATAAAATAGAATGACAACACAAAAAAGTTACAATTATAAATAAGAAATATCATCCCCAAAAGTTGCATGTTGAAAACTTTTTAGAATAATATATTAATTAGAAGATTATTTTCTATTGTTTAAACTTTTTCTGGAGCATAGAAAGTAGTTTAAAACATGCTAATTAATACATTTTATAAAAATGACTAAGCAGAGACGTAAAACACCAGTAATTATCTTCTGAAACTATAAACAGTAATGTATTATCATTTTCAGTAGGTGTTAATTTAAAATGAATGTAAGATATTTTAAGAAATATGTAAAAATAATAAGTGATTTCAGTGAGGCTGTAGAATCTAATATCAACAACATCATACAAATATCACAATAATATCATACAAATATCAGATTTCTACATACTAACAGTGAAAACGAAGAAATCAAAATTTAAAACATATTGCCATTAACAATCAGCCAAGCAAAATGAAATAGATATGAAGGTAAAAACAAGAATAGGATCTATAGGTCAAAAATTACAAAACGTTGATGAAAGTAATTAAAGTAGATGTGAATTAATGGAGAGAGGTACCATATTAAGATTGGATAACTCAACAGTAACTATCAATTCTGTCCAAATTAATCTTTAGAGTTATTTAAATTTGTATCAAGATCTCAGAATGGTTTTTATAGACATAGATACCCTTATTCTGAAATTTATTTGGAAATACAGAAAACTAGCTATACCTTAAACAATCTTGATAAACAAACACAATAATAATTCATTTTCTATTAAGGCTCACTATATGTTTACAGTGGGAAAAAACCCACAAAGATCCATGGAAAATAATAGAAAACCTAAAAAACAGACTCTCAAAAACATATCTATTTGAGTTTTGACAAAGATGCCACAGTAGTTCACCAAATATTGCTGACATAATTCAACATCTACAGGCAAAAAATAACCCTGGAACTTTAAAACCCCATGTGCATGTTAGCTCAAATGGATCATGATTTTGAATGTAAGATGTACAACTATAACATTTTAGAAAAACATAAAAGAAAACATTTGGAACCTAAGGCACAATCGATACAGGAATATTAATAAATTAGATTACATCAACATTAAAAATTTATGCTTTGAAAAAATGCTGTTAAGAGGATGAAAAAGGAAATTATAGACTGGGAGAAAATACTATCAAATCACATCCAACCAAGAGCTAGGAAATAGAATACATGCTGTAGTCCATTTGGAATGTTATAAAAAAATGCAATAAACTTGTGGCTTACAAACTGAAGAAATTTACTTATACCAGTCTATGTGCCAAGATGTCCAAGATCAAGGCACTAGCAAATTCAGAGTCTGTTGGGGATACCCTTCCTTGTTCATAGACAATGTCTTCTTGCCTTGTACCCAAGGTGGTACATAGGGCAGGGTGGTTTTCTGAGCCTCTTTTTTAAGACCACTGATCCCATTTATAAGGACTCCATTTCCATGACCTAACAAATTCCACAAGGCTTCACTTTCTAATACCATTAAATCATGTAATTAGTTTCCACATATGAATTTTGGTGGGACACATTCAGATCATTCTATATACGTAAAAAATTCTGAAAACAACTCTAAAAAGAATCAATCCCTTTATAGGGGGAAAACATGAATAGATATTTCAGTTAAAAGGATGTGTAGATGACAAGTAAGCACAAGATTTTCTGCATCATTATTGACCAGGAAAAATCTAATTAGAGTCACTATGAGTTATCATCATGCATGGATCTGAGTAGCTTAAAAATATGACATCAAATACTGGTAAAGATGCTAAGTAGCTGAATGATTCCAACATTACTATTGGGAATATAAAATAGTACAGCCACTTTAGAAAACTCTTTAGCAGTTTGTTGTAAAACTGACCATGTAATTATCCTATGATATAAAGATTTAGCTTTTGGATATTTATCCCTGAAATGTGGAAATTTATGTTCACATGTAAATCTAAATCAGTTTATAGAGGTCAGTGAAAAGAAGTGGAATTCAAACAAGGTTACCAGTGGACATTTCTATTGAAAATGGGCCTAGGTGCATTGACTGTAAAAGTATACGCACCATGCTATTCTCTATTCTTGATCTTATCAGTGTCTTTCACCAAGTGGAATGTAGAAATGGTGGGCAGGGTGGATTTAAGGAACTCTCATCCAGTTTAAGTTTCATGTGTCACAGTGCTTGGCCATGCTCACATGGTAAATGGTGCAAGTGATGATCAATCTTTCTGAGTCCCTGAGGAGGAAAATAAGAGGTAGTCCTTTTCACATGCTTATTGAGAAAATGTACAGCACTAAGTGGATTCTATAAATTTGATATGGTTGAGATATTAAGTTTCATTTGCAAATGGGTCAGTCAGCCATAGTTAGGCAATCATCATCTCTGCTTCTTATCAGCTCCCCTTAAGTTTAGTTTGAAAATATTTTATGACATAACTTTTCACATTCAAAATATAGATGGAATTGAGAGCTTCATTTTGAGAGTGGGGGAGCCTAGGAAAGCATAATACAATTATTGGGAACTAAAAGTCTTCATAAAATATCTTACTTTATTGTTTTAATTTTCTACAAAAAATGTTATTATCTTTGTGTAGAGTAAAAATTTCATTTATATGTGATAGACAATAAACTCAATGTTATTTAAAAATAAAAATAAATCATCTTATAGGAGTTTTACTTCTAATAAGCTAAAAACTAGTCAAAGTCCACATATTCTTCAACAGGTGAATGATTAAACAAACTGTGGTACAGCCTCAGCAACCGTGATGTACACAAAGTCTAACCAAGATGTGAAGCATTAGGAACTCTCAACCACAGCTGGTGGGAATACAAAGTGGTATAAACATTTTGGAAGAGTTTTCATCTTCTTACAAGACTAAACATACTCTTAACCATATGGGTCTATAATAATTTCTTGGTATTTGCTCAAAAGAGTTGAATATTTATTTTCACACTAAAACCTGCACATGGATGTTTATAGCAACTTTACTCAAAATTGCAAACCTTGAAGGAACCAAAATGCCCTTCAATAGTAAACTGTGGTACATCAAGACAATGGAATATTATTCTGAAATTATTTTTAAAAAGTGATCAAGTCATGAAAAAACATTGAGGAATTTGAATGCATATTAATAACTGAAATAGGCCAATCTCAAAAAGTTAAATAAACTATGGAGACAGCACAAGGTTCAGAGATGCCAGGGATTAGGGATGAGAGGGATCAATCAGAGGATCACAGAGAACTTTAAGGAAGAAAATCCACTCTGTATGATTTCATAACGGTGGACACATGTCTTTATACACTTGTCTAAACCCATAGAATGTTCACTACCAATGGTGAATTCTAATATAGATTATAGTCTTCAAATGATGATGATATGCCAATAGTAATTATACAAAAAATCACTTTGCATATTTGTAAAACAAATATACCACTCTGTGTTCATTGATTGTAACAAATACACCAACCACGCTGATGCAGGATATTGATAACAGGGGAGGCTGTGTATTTATGGAGCCAAGAGGATGTGAGGAATGTCTATACCTTCTGCTCACTATTTCTGTGAACCAAAAACTTCTCAAAAAATATAAAATATATTTTTAAAAGTCACTTTTCTGTTATAGGATCAATTATTGACAAAATTTCAGTTTTAGTGAATATCGCCTATGAACATTTTCTACAGAATCAGCAAGTTCTCTGGTTTGAAGATGTCATACTTATTTTAAGTTAAAACGAGATACCAAATACTTGATAAAAAATTATTTGTTAAACACATATGACTATTTTGAAAGAAAATTCAAAAATGTTCAATGCTCTTAACAACTGGGTAATATCTATCTATCTCTCTCTCTCCCCCCCTCTCTCTGGTACTTATTTTTAAATGCCTATCTGTTACAGTCACATCAGGATGAATTATTTCAAAGAATTTGTATTTTTCAAGATCATACATATAAAAAGAGCACTTATATAGTTTTAAGTTTTAACTGACTGATTAGAAGATACAGTTGGTATTCACAGATCAAATTTTTTAATGCCATAACAAGCAAGAGAAGTTCAAAATTTTGTCTAGTGTAGTACTCCAACCATTAAGAGTGTGAAGTCCAAACAATACTATTTCCAAAATATGTAGTAATTATTTCTCAGTAGCACCTGTCTTCTGGGCCACACATTCTTGCAACCCTAGTGATTATGAGAATTAAGCTGTGTCTGTCATACATGCTTCTGTGGAGAAAGCTGCAAACCATGTGGAGGTGTACCATTTGGCAAAATACATACATTTTCAGCATCCTTGTTGAAGGAAATAAACTGAGTTTTGCAACTCTCCTTCAGTGGTTGAATGAAGACCAACATAAGGAAATCACCTGCTTTTACCTTCTTACATTATTCTGATCTCTAGTTGGTATATAGGCAGCTAGATATGGTTTCCCAACCAGTTTTCATTCTTTCCAGTTTAACTTTCATTTCTAAGTTCAACTGCTGTTCCTTCTAGCTAAACAATATTTGGTATTGACTTCCTTGGAATAGTTACTCAGTTCCTACTTAGGAAATCTCCTCAGGTTGGATTAAACATTTGCTACATAATTCTGTCCCCTCATCTGATCTTATTTATCTTGTTTTCCAGAAATGTCTAAATATCCAGGTCATTGGATGTCATGTGTCCTAAAATTGAATTAAATGAACTTAATTACAGTGTACACTGTGGATAAAAGTCATTACCAAATTGATTGCCCAGTGAATTGTAGGAACAAGGAAGGAATTTACAGATTAGAACTCAGTTTAGAAGTATACATTTGGAATGCAATGTGTAAAGAACAGGCAGGATTTAAGTGAAGGTGTCTGCTGCAGAAAGAGAAATATCAATGGAGACAGGAGCTGATGATCAAAGCTTTGATGAGAAGAATGGCAGTGGATTGAGTGGCGTAGGAGAGAATCCAAAGATTTTTAGATTACACAACAAAGAAATCAAACCCTTCAACTAATTAGAAATAGAGGGTTTGGAGAAATCCTAATGGTGAGAATAATAAAAGCTAACAAATTATGGAGAAAAAAACTAAAAGCTCAAATTGAAGGAAGTGGAGTCCAATCAAAACAGACAAAACCATAGGTAATATGATCCTCCAAAGATGAAGTGTGTTTCATATGTACTTGGATTGTCTCCTCTGTGTTCAGAATAATAAAGTCTGGGTACAAACTGATGATTTTACCAAACTGAGGAGAAAGAAGTCAAGATGTCAGGGGTGCAAGATTAGCTATGCAAGTGCAAGGTACAACTCTAAGAAATTCAATGCAAAGTCACAGCTGGAAAGCCAAGAAGCACAATGGAGATTTCAGATTTTGCCCAGCATGGGAAAGGAAATGTTTAGAGTTCAAGTCCTACAAAGTTGGAAGAGCTTTATAAACAACTCAATTAGTTTATTGAAAATTCAGCTTCAGCCCTAAGACTAAGGGCAAAATTAAAGAGACCAGCTCTACTGAAGACTGACAATTCTCTAAAAGATAAAGATCTTGACTAAAGATCATTTACTTTGGAGATAGAATATTTCATAATCTCTATAATTTTTAATCATGTATCTGACATCCTATAAGAAATTATAAGGCACAGTAAAATACACAGGGCTGACCGATTGGAAATCAACAAGAGAAGAAATCCCAGAGGAGATTCTAATATGGGAGTTTGCAAAGAAGGATGTTAAAATAACTATTTTAAACATATTAATTAAAATACAAAAAAGACAGCCAAAATGGAAAAAAGGCAGAATAGAAAAATTAGAATTATAAATAGAATTTCAATAGAAAAATTGGAATTATGAATACCATTGAAATCAACACTCAAAAAAGTCAAATGCACTGTATCTGAAATTAATAGTTCATTAAATGGGTTTAACAAGAGAAGATAGGATTAATGATATTGAATGCAGGTTGATGGAAAGTACCTAAACTGAAGCGAACTCCATCAATGATAACAGGAATCAGAACATTGGGATATATGTAGAATTTGAGCCACAAGGGAAACTCAGCTGATGCTAGAAATAATTTTTATCTTAACTGAATTTTCGTTACATAGGTTAAGACATATTTAAAAATCTATTGATTCTATAGTTAAAATAAGTGCATTTACTTACATCACGAAAATAAATGATAATCTACCAAAAACCAAAAAAATGCATCCCTAAGTTATCTTTTGCTCCTTCTCTGTCCTCATTCCCATCCCTACTCTTGCTCCTTGGTGTCACTTCCCACAATTAGCCACCAGTTTCTGCATTCTTTTTCTATGCTCCTCTTTATAAGGCAAATCAAGGCTGAATATAAGCCTTTTGTACTCTTTTTCTAAATAACTGAAAATGTTTTTATTTTGTCCTTGCACATGAATGTTACTGAGGCTAGTCAGGGATTTTAAAGAATGCTGAGGCTATCATGTTTTAATCACCATTCTCAATGAAATAAATATCAGATGACAATTTGGTCTTTATCCTCCTCATGAAATTTTGCCCTCTTCTTGCTTATTTTTTTCACCTTTAAGTTCTGGAATTTACCATACCATAACTAGATTTGTCTCTCTGATTGCTATGTTTTAACTCTGCCAATGCAAGTTTTTCCTTAATGCCAGAAATATTCATTATGTATTGTTTGTCTAATTATATGTACCACTTAAAAGTCTTGTGATTTTCATTTTCCTCTAAATTTTTGCTGGCATGGAAAGAGGCTTTCATAATTATGCTTTTTCTTATGAGAAAACAGAATATTTCATTGAAATTTTTATTTCATGGAAATTTATATTTCATAGAAACTGTTACAAATTCATGAAAGCTTCCAAAACTTGAACCTTCTCACTAACATGACCAGAAACAGCTTGGGATTGGTCATTCAGGTTTTCAATGTCAGGTTTTCTCTACAGACATTTTCATATGATTTCCATTCTGATCACCAAAGAATGTTCTATCATGTTTGGAGCTTATAAGAATTAACTTTGTTATTCAGACTCTCCCAGAGATTTTTTAGGGTTCAAGGTCAACCAAGGACCTTTATTTATTTATTTATTTATTTTGAGTGAATGCATCAATTTTGACCACAGAGTAAAACGTTTTTGTAAAGGGTTTTGTCTTTTTACTTGTTTTCTACAGTATATTACCCAGGATATTATAAATATATATAGCACTTTATGATATAGATCAATATGCGTATATACATATATACATATAAAATGTTTTAATCACTATAACTTAACCTCAGCCCACTTCAACATTTTTATTTATTTTATTCTTCATAATAACAAGCAGAAATGGAAAGACTAGACTTTAGGTACCATTTTCTTATATTATCTGGTTATTTTGGCATTGCATTTGAAGAACAGCCTTATAGAAATAATAAGTACCTTCCTTTTGGCTTCAATTATTTTATCCAAATGATCCTAATTTTAGTCAGCATTAGAGATTTTTATTCCAACTTCACTTTGCCTCTACCTTTACCTTAATTGAATGTCTAATTTCTGATTTGCTTCCTTTCCAAATTTTGTATTCCTCTTAACTCAAAATATACTCATATGGCTATTAATTATGTTTACCCATCAACACATGTTGTGTTATTCAATAGTGGCATCAGTCAGTGATATGTAAAATCACTTAACTTTAGTTAGAAATTAAGACCAAAGCAAGTATGGGTTAAGCTGTAGTATAAAAGAAATTTAGTTGAACTGATTTAAGCCAAGTTGTATTTTAATGCTCTAAAGCAGCCTCTTACACTTTGCTGCTGATTTGCTCTAATTTGCTAGTGGTCCCTCTGTGTATGAGTGTTTATGTTCTTTTCTCTAGTTAAATGCCTTCAATTCAGAGGTGCTACTTGTATTATAATACTAAGATGATGAAGAATGCATTGCCAGAAGTAGATCAAAGTGGTTAATTGCAAACTAACATAGTCGGTATTTTGCCCCTGTTTGTAAGGAGAGGAAAGCAGGTGGTGTGTGGTTCTCTGCCAGAACACTGCTATATAAATAATCATGCTCTTTGAAAAGAATACCTGTAAGTCAGTCATTTCAAGATAATTTCAGTGTTTATAGATGTCTCTTCTGCAGGAGCCTTGAAATATTTTACACTTGCCAACTAACGTTTAACCCTTTTGCACGTCAGTTTAATTGCATGATTCAGGTGCTTCAAGAATCTATTCAGCAGAAGGGTACCAGTCATCAAACCAGACTGAGTCAGAACTGGGTTCTGTGAATGGTTACTGTGTCTTACCAGTGCAGTGAAGAGTGTGAATATTTACACCCACTGGATGATATTTTGTGACTTAAAATATGTTTATTTTTGTTTGATTCCAGTTTTTATTTCCTCTTTTCACTTCTCCCCATAGAAGCTGGGAGTAGGTTTTGCTTTCCAGAAAGATATACTGAGTACAAAGTTATCTGCCTATTGGCAACACTGAGACTGAAGTCTGCATGAATCCCTCAGTCTGATACCCAATTTACTATTCTCTTTCTCCCGATAGACCCTTTTCTTTCACACCAAACTAAGAAGTTCATGGCCAAGAACAGGCTGCAATTCAAACTGAACATCCACTTCCCTCCAAAAAGCTCTAAGGACAAACCCCACTGTATCTTGCATCTCTGAAGTCCTTAGCCTCTGTGAGGAGCCGAAGCCTCCTATGTCAGCCCCATCCCCTGGGATTGTGGGCTGTTGTACCTCAAACTTTACTCTACTCTGCCCACTCCTGGATGGCTCAGAACTCTTGCAGAACTTGCTGGAGATGGGTGTGCTTATTGGCAGACCTTCCCTTTGTCCTTGAACTCTTCTCTGAACATGCCTTTACTCTTGGGTTTTCTCCGAACTGGGATACTTCCTGCGATTCCCTAATATATGGCTGTTTTCTTTCTACTCTCTCCTCCCTGTTTTACCCTTAAAAGTCACTACTACCTCTTGTAATATAGGTAATCTTACTCCCTGACTATTCTCAAACCCCTACATTTCTAGTGCTGTTATCTCTCGCTCGAATTTCAGCCATGATGTCCAACCACTTTGATCTACTTCTGGCAATGCATTCTTCATCATCTTGTATTATAATACAAGTAGCACCTCTGAATTGAAGGCATTTAACCAGAGAAAAGAACATAAACACTCATACACTCATGATGTTGTAACTTATCATTACAATCGACATTGCATCTCCAGTTCAGAACATCCCAGTCTCCTGCCATTGTTCTCTTCATTTGATTCACGTTCCAGAATCAGTATCTTCCACTAGATCTTCCATTTACCCTATCACAGTTTTGCCACCTAAACATAGTTTGGATTGGATAGGCCACCTCTGTGATGACTTCATTGTTTTCAGCCCTTTTCTTTTTCCAATACCCCTGTTCTTATTTATTTTCTAGAAAACCCCAAGTCAGGTTATATCTACATGTGCCCCTACATTTTTTTGTGTAATTAAAGAAAAATATACAACTGTGCTAACCTTGTCTTCTAAAATGTATGACCTTGCTAGAGGTGGTGGTATGCATGTAGTCCCAGCTACTTGGGAGGCTGAAGCAAGAGGATCACTCAAGCACAGGAGTTTGAGACTAGCCTGGCAAGGTAGTGAGAACCTATCTCATAGAAAGAAAGAAGAGAGGGAGGGAGGGAGGCAGGGGGGAAGGGAGGGAGGAAGGGAGGGAGGGAGGGAAGAGGGAAGAAAAGAAGAGAAAACGGAAAGAAAAGAAAAGAAGGGACATTCCAGGAATGGATGAGGGGGAGTAAAAATCAATGAAGAGCCAGCACAAGACTTAGAGTAAGGGGTGTGTGTCTGCAAGTTCAATCTTCCATAGGATGACCAGTGAAGCTGGAGCTGAGCATGAGCATTGGACAGCAAGGAGGGCAGAAGTGATAAGGACTAGACCTGGATAGGCAGGGAAGCAATTTATGAGTTTTGAATGTAATCCAAGCAAAATGAGAAGCTATTGTTAAATTGAAGATGGGAGAATGATACTATCCAAAGTTAAATTTCACACTGATTGCTTTGACTACTGTATTGGAATAAGTGTGTGGTAAATAAGGGAAGAAGTAGCATGATAAATTCTGAGATTATTGCAATACTTTCAATGAAAAATTTTAGTGAATTAGACCCAGGTGGAAGGATGGGCCAATGCTTACAGCCCACAATGAATACAATCCTTGCTTGGTTTGTTTTGCCAATGCAAGCCCCTGGATCTAGCAGTCACCCTTCTCTTTGTCTTTCTTTTCAGGTTTATGCTTATCAGGGTATCAATAGGTTATAATATCCCCTTCTTACATAATTTTACAAACAAAAATAAAACACTTCTCACCAGGGATTGTTCCTATTTCTCTGCTCCTTTTTGTAAAATAAATAAATAAATACATTTTAAAAAATAAAACTCTCCAATAAATATTTGCTGCTACCAGGTATGATGGCACATACCTGTAATCCCAGCAACTCAGGAGGCTGAGGCAGGAGGATTGCAAGTTCAAGGTTAGCCTCAGGAACTGAGGGAGACCCTAAGCAACTTAGTGAGAGCCTGTTTCAAACTAAAATAAAAAGGGCTTGGGATGTGATTCAGTTGTTAAGCAACCTTAGGTTCAATCCCCACTACCAAAAAATAAAAAGATTTCTATCTCTACTTTCTTCTTGTAGCAGCTGCATCGAAACATGTCCAGCTTCTTTCACAAATTCCCAAAGGAACCACTGTTTGACAGTCACCAACCTGGAAACTCCACATTGCCAGCATCAGTGGCATCACTTGTCACATTGTTCCTGCTCTCCTCCCACCAAATTTCCATCAAAATCTTAAGTACATAATTTGAAAGCTCAATAAGTTAAACAAGCTGTTTAACAGGATTGCAGGTCTACCTCGTCTGTGAGTTCTCAAATGCTACCTTGCCTCTCATACCTCTGCTTTACAACTCCTGAAATTTTGTTTCTCTCATTTCCTTTCCTAGTGTTTGTCTTTGGCACTTTATATTCATTCTGATGTTGCTAAACCCAATGAGAAATAGTTTCTGAAAAATAAACAATAAATATGAATAGTTGGTCTTTCTCCCATGTCTAATTCAAATTCATGGCAGCACTATTTCCCAGGAGAATTTGCAACACTGGACTTCCAGGGAATAATTCTCATGCTAATTTCTTTGCATCTAACTGTTCTCTCTCAGTCTCCTTTGTTGACTTTCTCTGCCTTTTCTGTTTCCTTTTCTTTGTATTCTATAATAATTACCTTACCATGTCCTAATATCAGCTCTATAATAACAATTAGGAAATTTACATCTCTAACCCTAATATCACCACAGAGCCTAGACTCATATATTCTAATTCTCCACTTAGATTTTTCCATGGCTTCTCAATTATAACATTTTCAATAATTGATGTTTTTGTTTATTTCTTCATCCTAACCTAATTCTCCTCCAAATTGCAATCCATCCATCTGGGAGCTCAGGACATGGAGCTCAGAATCCATCAAACTCAATCTTCACGGTGCCTCACATAGAATCCTTAGGAAATCCTACTAACTCGAACTGCAAGGGAGAATCGAATGTACATGGCAAACCTGAGCACTTTTTACCACTTCAGTGGGTTCCACAAGAACTTCCACAAAATCAATGTCTTAACAGGTCTCACCGTTTCATTACTGGTCACCAGAAGTCCATCTGTCACAGAAAAGTCAGAGTGATCTTTAAAGACTTAAGTCAGATCATGTCACTCTCTTGCTCAAACCTCTGCAATAGTTTCCCATTGTACTTTGGTAAAATTCAATTCTTATCAAAAACCACAAGAATTTATTATTCCTTAAATATACCAATGTCTTTCCCAACTCAGGACCTTTGTACATGTTATATTCCTCTCTATATTGTCACGCTTCAATTACTTATGCTTTCCAGACCACTTTTCAATTGTGATCTCTTCAGTCTTCACTAGTCATAATACCTATAATAGGCTTTGACATTTTATCTCATAGTGTACACTGTAATTTTTAAGAGTGCTTTCTATAGCTCAATTTTATATGATATATTATGTTTATTATGGCCTATCTTCCCTACTATCATATACAGTATTTAAGATGGTAATATCATCTTATCCATGCTAATTGCTATAGTTTGTATCTGAAAGTTTCCCCAAAGTCCCGTGTGGTAAAGACTAGACTGTAGCACCATTAGGAAGTGGAGGAAACTTTAGGAAGCAAGGCCTTATTGTAGGAAGTTAGGTCATTGGAGAAGTGCCTTTGAAGAGGATATTGCAACTCTGGCCCCATTTTCTCTCTCTAAATTTTAATTTCCAACCACCATGAGGTAGTCGAGTCTCCTTTTCCACGTGCTCCCATCATGATGTACTGTGTTACCACAGGTCCAAAGCAAAGGGGCTAAACAAATATGAATTGAAAACGCCACAACTGTGAGCTAAAATAAACCATTCCTCCTTTTAAGCATGTTGTATCAGGTATTTTGTCACAATAACAGAAAACTAACACTCTAAAATGTGTCTAGCTTTTGTTTCCTCTCATTCTGTAGCACTGGAACTGTGCTTGATACATGGAAGTAGTTCAGTAAATATTCTCTAAAGCAAGTGAGCACTGAATGACCAAAGTACTAGACAGTGTTACTAGGTCAGGAGTGGGTCAAAAATGCAGAACCTGACAGATGAGCTCCTCTCTTGTGATTCTTATAGGTGGTCATTTTCTCTTTGCCTTAAAATGATATTCTTGAGATAACCATGTTCTTTTCTTCTTGTTATACAGTCCATATCCTACTACATGGACCATAAAAATCTTAAAATGTTTTTTGTTATCCTATCTGTAATCTGTATATTTCAGTTTGTTTATTTGTATTTATGATGGGATATCTAGCTTATCACAAAGTTTGCAATTGTATTTTAAAATTTGCATTAAGCAACTGCTCTCTCATAACTCAGATTTAGGAGTTCCATGGAAAATGGTTAATATCCCCATTTACTATTAGGAAACCACAAGAGGGTGTTGAAGTAACTTTTCCAAGGTTATCCAATGAATCATTGCCAAAGCTGGAATTAAATCCCATAACACTCTTGTTTAGGAAGCACTTTTATTCCTGGTTCGAAGATACACTAGGAGAACACTGTGTATCACCATCATTTTTCAAGGAAGAGTTTAGAATAGACAAGGCCTAAATCAACTTCGTAATAGAGGTCTTTATTTCATTTTGGGGTTCCAGTGAAATATGGTAAGGAGCATTAAATGTTACAGAGGGGTATAAGCTGAGATCAGCTTATTGATAATCAGCTTGCAAGTTCTTAACTTATTTCACATATTGGAAAAAGTGGTGTTAATTTGGTCGAATTTCCTTGTACCTACTATGAAATGTGCCTTTAATCAATTGAAAAAATGTAAAAATGATGTCTATGTATGTATAATTGTATTGCTTTGCATGCAACATTGTTTGTACAGATACCAATTATGACAAGAATTTATTTTCATAAAGTCTGAATAATCTTAAAAAACTGCCATTTGTTTCTAATCCCAAAGTCAAACAGGATATTTGTGGTAAGGAATGAACACAATTAATATTGATTTAATGATAATGACTAAAGTATTGCAAAGATGAATTTTAGCTTATCAAAATCAGCTAACACTATTTTATTTTGAGATTCTTCATTTAAAAATATTTTACATGTTTTTTTTCTTTCTTTCTACCTCATCGTGATGATTATGACTTCTAAATCGTTCAACTGACCTTTCACTTGGGTGCATAATTCTTATTCCCTCATTGTGATCAGTTGTAATTTTTTTAACGATTTAAATCTTAGCAAAAATTTTTTGTTTAGAAGAAAAATCTAGTAGATTATTAATGCATTTCTAATGAAATCCAAACTTCCTGTCAGGGCCTATAATGCCATATGTGATTTGGTGCCTGTAATTCTCAACTCCATCTTCTGTACAGTATTTTGTTCATTATGATCCAAAATTGCTAAATGTCTTTGTTAGTATAAGGACCACAAGCCTTTAGGCCCCAGCCATTCCCTCTCTCTGGAATGCTCTTCCTCTGCCTCTGCATTACCCTTTTATGGTCCAAATGTGATCATTGAGGACATGAATGTCATTCTATCTGGCATGCTTCCCTCTGTCCTATTGCCCATTTTTTTAATATAGGTGGGATTTTTGATGTTCTCACTTTATTTCCATATTTTTCTTCCTTTACTACCTTCGCCAGAACTTACTAGAGCATACAGTGTCTTGACATCTCTTTGTTTATTTTCCAGGTCTCAGAAAAATGGTGGATGCTCACTAAATATTTGGTTTATATGAATGAAAACTATCTATCCTGGAACTGCTGTGCTTAAAAAGATTGGTAAGAAAATGGAGTCAAAGTTGATTATCTCTCCTTGATATTATATGAATGCAACAACAGCCCTTGATATTTAGTTCATTATTTTTTACCTTAATTTAAAAAGACAATTGTTTACATAAACTGTCCTAGCTGGGGTCTTTTGGAATTTCACAATTCATCATGCACAGTGAGGCACTATGTATCCAATGACAGAATTTAGTATCAGTTTCTCCAGTTCTAAATCTGATTTAAATTATATTGTAGTATACCAGTTAATTTGAAAGACTTGAAAGACAGGCTTATCCTAATATCTACATTGGTGTGTATTATTTTTTAACTAGTATTACGGTTTTGACAGAGATGAGAGAAAATAGTAACTTCTCTGTTTTCTTCAAAGTCTAAACATTGTTCAGAAAGGGATGATCAAGAATTCAGTGTAACAGTGGGACCCATTGGCACATGCCTATAATCCAGTGATTTGGGAGGCTGAGGCACCAGGATCACAAATTCAAAGGCAGCCTCAGCAAAAGCGAGGTGCTAAGCAACTCAGTGAGACCCTGTCTCTAAATAGAATATACAATAGGTCTTGGGATGTGGCTCAGTGGTTGAGCACCCCTGAGTACAATCCCTAGTACCCCCCACAAAGGAATTTCATGTAACTTTGGTGGTAGGAGGGCCTACAATGCTTCAGCCTTATAAAGGCCAGACTCCTTTCTCGAAACACATGACTTTCTTGAGCATAAACCATTATCTTAAGAAGTAATTTTGCAAAATTGTTTTATAAAACCCTTTATGTTTATCCAATAATTTAAGTCAAATATTTCTCTAAAGATGCAATAAAGTGTTTTGTCCTATTTTATCTTATTTTTGGTGCTGGCAATTGAAGCAGGGTCTTGTGCACACTAAACACATGCTCTGCCACAGAGCAACGCCCCCATTCTTCTCATTTATTTACTTAAAAAACTAAAAGGATGGCTTAAAAGTTTTAAAATTATGTATAGTATTAAGGGAAATAGTGTCATCAATCCATTTTACCTGAACAAGAGAATAGATCACATAAATTATCTAAGTTTAAAAGAAGCATCTCTGGAGGCCCTCTTTCTTAGAAAATCAGAAAATTTATTGAGAGAAGATTTTTCAGTATAAAATTTAATAAGAAGGTTAATGCAGCATAAAATATGATATACTACCTTAAATTGGTATTCATAGAACCAAGCAAACCGACCCTCCTTCAGGGGCAGGTGCTTGCATTTTGTCCATCCTGTGTGTGGCTCATAATAAAGCAGCCATGCTCAGAGGGACCAGTGGCCAGTAGTATCAACTTAATTTAGAAACTTTAGAAACACTTGTACTCAGACTCCACATTAAACTTAATGAAACAGAAATTCTAGGGCTGGTCACAGCAATCCATATAGTAATAAACCTTCAACAGGATGATTCTGATGCACACTAGTGTCTGAGAACCATAGTCATGCATAGACCTATTTGGGACAATTTGTCAAAGTCTTTTCCAGACTTATCGAATGATAATCTATTCCATTTTAGGAAGAATATGATTCTTAATATAGTAGACTATACTCACTGCAGAGAGATTTCACATCTTCCTACCGATTCCTGCTTACTGAAATATCTTTTATGACTTTTAATTGAATCAGAGTTTACATTCTAAACTATTTTTGATCTATCTGTGCTATCAACTTCCCTCCTACATATTCTAAAGTCTCTTATATTTGTAATCACACAGAATCAAAATACATTCTGTGGGTAAGTATTGTAAAGCCTAGAAGAAGTCTTTTAAATCTAATTTTTTTCTCACCTTCCATATTCCTAATGTTCAATATGCTGGAGGATGTATACAATTGCACATGGTGATTTCCAAGAAAAGATTGTAACACGTGCAGAGGCCTCCGCTGCAGTCTAGGATGCCTTGGAATGAAACACACCAGGCTCCACATAGTGAAACTCATTGGCTGTCTTGACCAAATGTTTTTTGAGTTGAAGGACCAATTGTGAGTTCTTACACTTGTCCCTTCAAATGTAGATAAAAATGAACAATCATGGACTCACAAGCATAATTGGGATGGCTCTGATATAAATGAACTCTAAACTAGCTTCTCCCAGTTGGGGCATTTAAATTCTATTTATTTTAATGTAGCAACCTTTTAAAAGAGTCAGGGCATATTTAATAACTGATTCCAGGAAGAAAAGGAAGCATGCACACACACATTCAAGGAATTAAACAGAAGTTTGTGTTTGCAATAGAGAAAGGGTTTGGCTGGCAGCCAAATTAGTTTATAAAGTCAAATAAAAATGTTAACTGTGTTACAGTCAGGGGACTCTATTTAAAAATTAATGACTTCCACTAAGTATAAAATATGAGAAAGATTAACCTACGTTTTAAAATAAGACATTAAACTGTTCACAGGTGATATGAGCAAAATGAAAAGATAATGCTCAAAGTGACCATTATCTTTGTCAGCCATTTCAATGAGGAGAACTCTAAATACGTGTCTTGGAATGACTAGGATGCCTTGTGTTTATGTAGGTGGAAAAAGGTTGGGTAAGTGATGCCAAGAAACATAAATGAGCTCACATAACATATTCTATTGTATTGAGTGGGAGTAAGTGCAAGCTTTCTTCTGAGCCTTGTACCTTGGATAAATACCATGCCTATTTACTCATTTTCCTAATTTCCATTTCAAATTACTTAACTTTCTTATTTTGTTGGATGACTACATGGCAATTATATATTACTATATTTTCACACAGTGTATAAAACCATGTCCTTCCCATTCCACTCTTTCTAAGCTCAGTGCATTTAAAAGTAGCACTTCTCACATGATCAGGCAGAATGGAATCACAAACAAATTTGTGGTTAATTCCTCACACATCTGACACTGAACACTCCTTCAAAATAATCATCCAATGCGTTGCCTTTTGCCCTCCCCCCGTTGCCAATGCTTGCTGTCTTCCAAGGTACTAGAATCTTCAATATTAGATAGACTTATGGCTTCCAGAACGAAATCTTTATATCCCTATGTTCCTTGTAGTTTCTCAAGGCCATGCAAAAAAATTCTATGTCCTGGGTGAATGGTATGACCACATAAACTGCTGTCTTTGAGTGGAGAATGCTATTTTCCTTGCTTTTACTCTTCTTTCTGGTTAAATCAGGACCAAATAGCAAGAGCTACAACTGACATCATCATCATCATCATCATCATCATCATCATCAAGATGGCTTTGGGAATGACAGTTGGGAAGGTTGGAACCAGAAAATGGACCAAGACTGTGGCCCTGAGAACATGAAGAGTCATTTTGTACCTCCACTGACAAACTAGGCACTTAATAAACATTGAGGGAAAAAATATTTTTCTGTCTTTATTAATATGATTATTTTGTATATTTTTTGTCATGTGAACCATATCCAATCCTAAATCATACCCTTAATTTTTGCTTAAAATTTTGTGATATACTATTCCCTTTTCCAATTATACTTCTCTATAAAAAGAACTTCAGAAAAATGCTCACTGGAACTTCTGAAACCCAAATCCAATCATGTTTACTTATCTAGTTACTCCTGACCACAAACGTAAAAATACATAACCTGAAACAAGGAGTCTATAATTCTCTCTGGACTCATTTCTTGCAACTCCTACTATATTTTCCAGAATTTACTACATAGTTAAAAAAAATTGTTGAGTATCTACAAAAAATCTGCCATTCTAGATACCTGAGACTCCATACCCACTCTATGGACCAGAACTTGCGGCTTCCTCTGCTTGAAAGATCTTCCCTCCATCTCTGTTCAAGAGGGGCTTACACTTAACCTTGTTTGTGAAGCCCTTCCCAACTGGTAGATTTCGTGCCATATTTCTTTCTTTTACATGTTGGATTCCCCCATTAGATTGTAATTATCATTGTAACACAATTATAGCCTTCTTCAAATTCTTAGCATCTGGCAGGTTTCCTAGAACAGTAATGATGAAAAATATTTGTGAAAAAATTAATAAAATAATTCCAGAACTAATAGGGGAAGGATGTTATATATCATCCTACTCTTTTTTCTTTTACTTGGTGAAAATAAAAAGTATCAAGAGGTTAAAAAATTAAAATCAATCATAAAATCATTGCTAAAATCACAAATAAATATGGTGTCTACTGGTTCTCAAATCAAAGGCAATTCTTCACCACATATTACTTTTTGATTTTTTTGACCCCTGTATTACTTTAGTAAATAATCTATTTGACTTTTCACCTTGTGCCCACCATATAAGTTCATCTAGTGTTAAAATTATGTTTATTTTCTCAGTTTCCTAATGCTGTGATTTGTCTCATAGAAATCAGAACACTGTTAGAAGACAAAAGTTGAAAAAAGGTTAGTGGCTAGAATTAACTATGCTAAAATCTTCATAACCCTTGTTATTGTCAAAATAAGATAAACTGCAACATTCTGAATTTATTTTCATGTGCAAAATTCACAAACTCTCATAACTCTTCTTGTAAAAATTGAATTTCATTACTTATTTGGATGATTGAATGGCATAGTTGACTGAAAGGCATATCTGATGTATTTCAGTGATTTTGAAACTATTCATAAATGGAAGAGAGTGGCGATTTCTCTATGCCATCTTTGAACAATATTAAGATTTTGGCTTCCTGAAGAAGGTATAGACCACAAAGTTGCCATCCTTAGTGAGGAAGAACAAGAAAAATCAATAAATATTTGGGCCACAAGTTTAGAAAGCTGACTGGAAAAAGTTGGTGATTCCTGACTCTACATACAGAATTAAAACAAAGATGTAAGCAATTAGGATTATTTTCTTTTTTATTAACACTTCTTAATTGTACTTATTAGTGGGGTTCAGAGTGATATTTCCACACATGCACACAGTGTGACTAATCGAATCTAAATCCCCCAACCCTCTCACACTCTTCCTAATCACTTAATCATTCTACACACGGAATGACTTTTAATTATTTTTTCACATTTTTATTGGTGCATTATTGTTATGCATAATGATGGGACTTGTTAGATATTCATACATGAACACAATATAACAATATAATTTGGGTAAATTCACCCCCTTGCATTTCCATCCTCCCTTTGCGCTGACTCTTATAGCTCCACATACATGAGAGAACACACCTTACTTGTCTTTCTGTGTCCAACTTATTTCACTGAACATAATATCCTCTAGTTCCATTATTTTTCTAATTATCCCTAAGCTAATCTCATTTCTCTCCTTCAAGTATAATTTTTAATATTTTGGCTGAATTGAATATATTCTATAAATAAGAAAAAAAGAATGGAAGAAATTTTAGGCAATTTTAAATTGGAGAAATATTCTTTTTTGTGGGCCTTCATGGGAGTCAGATGGGTAACACGTTTATTTAATTCCTGTTTTGCACAATGCACCTTGAATCTTATCTCTAATCTTACTTATGTTATGAAAACCTAACAAGATATCTTTGCTATCTACATTGTACAAATGAGGTAACTGATATAAGAGGCCACATATCAGCAGTAATAACAACAGCAAATATTTCTTGGGCATTTATTGTACCACACAATCAACTAAAATGTTGATAAGCGTGATCTCATTTTCTCTTTACAAAAGTCATGGGAAGTAGATTTTACTATTGCTGGTTAACAGATAACACATAGGTTAGACCATCTGAATAGTTCATATAGATACTAAGAGAAGTGAAAAGAATTAAAGACCACAACTCCTATTTTGACTTCAAAATTATGGCACAACTCTCCTTAGGAGAAAAAATATTTAGCTTCTCTATATGAATAATGGCACCTTGTCAGTCACAGATTTTCTGGGAGACTTGCCCTCAGTGAGATGGCAAAACACCTGAGCGTGCCCCAAGCCTGTGAAATGCCCCCAAATTAGAGACATTTGTGATAACTTAGACCCCAATTCTCAAAGTCTGGGCCCCTGACCAGGGGAACTGGTTAGAAATTCATACTTTAGGCCCCACCATAGATCTTCTGAATCAGAAACAAGTGGGTTTCCCCCAGAAATCTTTGTTCTAACAAGAAGTCAAAGCCAATGTTGATTAAAGAATGGGAAGCACATTGCCTAGTGAACCTTGGAAATCCACCTCAAAGCTACCTAGCCCAAGAGCTAAAAATCTAAAAGTGGTACACTCCCTGATTTCCTTATTGGGAATGCTCAGATTCTGTGGTGTGGTGGTCACTGTTTCTAAGGTAAGAATAATAATCCTTATCTTTGCACAGAAAGCATTTTAGTTTGGTTTTATTTTATTTTATTTTATTTCATTTCATTTTTTATTTTATTTTATTTGTCATCTTATAGGGAATCAGCAGTGGACACACTGGATTGAGAGATGAAGTCCATCTGTGACATCTTTTTAGAGCCAGAGTATTGGATTAAATATCTCAGCCTCTGTCTTTTCCAACCCTCTAATTTATCGCCAGTGCCTCCGACTGGCCATATTAAGCCAGAAGTTAAAGGGCAAGAGGGGTTATAAAGTTTTCCATTGAAGTCAGTCTCCCAAGGCCCACAGTGAGGTAGTGTTAGTGGAAAGTGAATCTGAAGAAGACAAAAACTTGAATAAGCCTGACAATATTTCCCAATTTTCCTCTCAGTATCCACTAATTTATCCAGAGTAAAAATTTAGGAAAACATAAAGACTTATCAGTTGTCACCTTATCATGGTGTATTATTCATTTTGTCACATCTCTGCTTGAAACCTAAAATATTAGTCACATCTAGTATTCTTATCTTAAGATGCTCAAGATAGAAGGAGGAAAATGTGAATGATAGGACACAGGTGCTGTTGTCTGGACTTCTGTAGATAGTCATCATATCTGGACTGATGATTGTTTCTTCCTTCTTCAATGGGATTCCATATTCTCTTATTTCTGCTGGCTCTTTCACTGGATGGGAATTTTTATGAAAGTTTTATTTTAGCTGGAGCAGAATTTGTTGATCTGTTTTGTTGTATTGTTGAAGTGTTCTATTGATCAAGACTACTAGACAAAGAAATATGTACAGTGTGCCGTAAATCCCTTGAGTTCCATGCTGAAACATCTTATACCCATTGATTATGCTTGATATCAAGACTAATTATCCTGGCCCCCCTAAGTCCCTAAGGTAATTTTCCTTTCATGCCCATTGCTTCAGCAACACAAGGAACTCCAAATGCCCAGGGAGCACGTCCAGCT
This sequence comes from Glaucomys volans, assembly GCA_020662805.1. Classification (NCBI taxonomy): domain Eukaryota; kingdom Metazoa; phylum Chordata; class Mammalia; order Rodentia; family Sciuridae; genus Glaucomys; species Glaucomys volans. The sequence continues at coordinate 201,771 of JAJEJO010003860.1, forward strand.
TCCAATTGTGCCCGTAACTATTTTTTTCCTAATGGAAATATTCTTTTTCCTGGGCACATAGAGACTTCTAAATACCTCGATCCCAAGATTGTACAAGAATTAAAAATCTCTTCATTGAGTTGTTTAATAATCTCCTTTTGGTTACTGAAACTGTGTATTCTAAACATACATGAAGTGGCTACAAATGCTGGATGCTGTTTTAAGGTATAAACCTCATTCTTTAAGATACAATTTCAACATCACAGATTTTCCCTCCCAACTAGAGCTATAAGTGAACTGTATCACTCCAACTGCTCTTCAGTAATAGGGCACGTGTTAATGCTAGAGAAATAAGTGTATATGTGTTGATCCTTGCATGTGAAGTTGTGTAAAATACCCTGGTAATGGAAATTCATAATGGAACACCAGCAAAAGAGCAAACACATACAAGAATATATCTGACCCCATGAGGAAGCATTCTCTGTCTTTTCCAAGGTAGAAGGATTTGGTATCATCAGACCAGTTTGCTCCCCAAGGAAGTGTTCTTTTATGTGGGGGAGAGGAGAGAGGTGCTTGGTGTTGACCTTTGCATTAATAGCTTGGGCATTCAGTAGTTTTAGTAATCAAATCAATCTTTATAAGAGGAAATAAATTTTAAAGTCCATGCACAGCTACACTCTTGCCACCATGAAGGCTTTCTAATTAAACAAGTACTGTTCTGCCAGGGGCAGGGGAGCCTTATTAACTTCCACAGAGTAGATGAGATTGTCTGTTGGGAACAGTTCTCCATGGTGTTTCTATACATATGGGATTACTTTTATCAAGCTAGAGATAATGTCTCCCTCTGGCTTGGAGAGTAGGTTTGTTTCCTGGTCATAATATAGGCATTATCTTCCCTTGGGTATATGATTGGTCGAGTTTGTTGCAGTGCCCTTAAAATATCAGAGGTTTCCTAAGCTCATTGTACTCAACCCATGATTTAAACAATTTCCACTTCTGCCTAGATCACCTCAGTGTGATTCAGCAGGCAGGTGGGATTCAGGGGAATCACAGTAATCATGAAGTTCATCCTGCATGCTACCTCACAAATAGCAAATGTCAACTTCTATTTTGGCCTTTATGTCTTCTTGCTGATCAGATTAATGTGCCTATGGCAGCAGAATTAGCAACTTTAAGAGCACAGCTGCTTTGGGTCTACTTGATCATTTGATTTTGTTCACCTGATTATTGAATGCCCCACCCACAGGGATGTCTTTTGGTGGAATTTATAAGACATAAAGTTGTCCTTCTTTTAGTGATGCATGTTCTCTTTAAGTTGAAGATTACTATGGTACATTTTGTAATAAAATCTACTTCTCTCATATTTATGAGTCACTGTGGTCAGGGATCATGCTTAACCATAAGAAAGAGTTGCAATGATCCCAGTAAACCATGGAGATAAAGTGTCAGTGATTCTTTTGAACATCAGGATCTGTAATGGTCAATTTGCCTAAGTTTTATTAACTCAGCTAAGATCTATGTTTTTTTTCCTCTAAGTTTTATAATTTTCTAAAATTTAAGGAAGCACTCATCCACTCTATCATGCAAGCAGGGTTAATGCCTGAGAGTTGGTGCTTTCCTAAATTTTTCCTTAGGTAACTGATTTGCCTCACTCAAGTTTTGACCTTGAAAACATAACTACTGGAAAACAAGAGAGAGCTTTAGGTGTCAGGTCAAATATCTCTTCTTATGTCTCAGATCCCCAATATTTCCACACCACTCCTATTAGTTTGAGGGCATACTACTATCATTCTGCAAACCTTGGTATTGAGCTCATAGTCCTATTTCCCTGTGAAAACAAGGAATAACTGACTTCTTCTTAACTTCTCCAAAACAGTATCTGTGTTTTGTTTTCTACATACAATAGCCACAGCCTACAATTTCTGTGATAGGATCACACACATTTTTAGAAAGACTGTAGGAATCCCTATGCCTACATGCCACAGTTTCTTGATTTTTCCAAAGACTTAAAAACCTATGTTCACTTTATCTTGAAATATTATAATAATTTATACAAGATGCCACCATATGGCAGAGGTCACTATTGTGTTACCTATGCCCCTCTAACCCTGCACTAGTTTTCTATGGCTGAACAACAAATACAAGTGGAGTGTCTTAGAAAAACAGAAATTTATTAACTCACAGTACTGGAGGCTGAAAGTCTGGAGTCAAGGTATCAAAAGAGCCATGTTCCCTCTGAGACTCCAGATGAAATCCTTTCTTGTTTTTCCGGTTTCTGCAACTGGCCATCAATCCTTGACCTTTGTTGATTTTCAGCTATATCAATCTATTTTCTACCCTTGTCATCACAAAGTGATGTCTCTACCTTCAAAGTGAGGGTCTCTATCTTCAGAAGGCCCTTTCTTCTCCTTGTAAGGACACCAGTCATAATGGATTAGGAGCCATCCTAATGAACTCATCTTAACTCAATTACATCTGTTAAATATCTTGTTTTCTAATAAGGTTACATTCATAGGTGCCAAGAGATAGGATTTCAACATACCTTTTGAAGGATGCAATTCAACCAATAACATCTCTCACCAAAAAATTAACTATTTTCTTCAAATGTGTGATCAGTTTGGTGGGAAAGATAAGAAACTCTTACATTATGTAATATGTAAAAATATTTACAAAAACGTGACAGTATTACAAGAACCACTGGCAAATCAAACTGCTAGTGCCAGGCACAATGGTACCTGCCTTACAGGATTACATCCTAGCGATCAAAAGTTGGAGGCTAACCTCAGCAACTTAGTGAGGTACTTTGTAACTTAGTAAGACCTAGTCTTAAAATAATAAACAAATAACTAAACCAATAAATAGGGCTGGGGAATATGGCTTAGTGGTTAAGCACCCCTGGGTTCATAGAATAGATAAAAATGTCACTAAGGGAAAAATAAAACAAAAAGATAAATTGGACTTTAAAAGTCCTCCTCATTAAAATATGAGTTCCATCCCTGGTACCAAAAAAAAAAAAAAAAAGATGAAAATGTTACCACATCTAGGACTGTAGGGGCAAAATGTAGTAACTGAAATTTATAGATAATTGAATGTTCATACCAACCTCCTTTGAGCTTCACTGGACTCGCCATTGTAGAAACTTCACTTGCAACTATCCAGCATTGTTTGCAGATCTGTATGGTACCTTTGGTATTCCCCTACCTTCCAGCCCAGATGTAGAACTTTATGTTTTATGCAATATTGAACTACTTTGTGGCTAAAAGAGTTTTCAAAACTTCTACTTCATCAAATGGACAGAATATATAATTTGAGAAAATAATTTTCAAAATTAAATACTCAAAATCCAGCAAAACTGTAGTTTGAACTTTTGGTAGGCTAAAGACATTTCCAACATATAAAGCCTCAGAATTTTTACTTAAAATTTCTTAATATAATATGCCAGTAAAACAAAAATGCTCAATGGAAAACAAAAATATTTTATCCAGAACAAAATGCATTCATCTCTGTAGTTACTAGATGCCCTCTAACCAGAAATAGTTTCATAATAGGCTTAGAGAACAGGCTGCTCAGATTGATTCAGGCAGACAGAGAATAGAAAGGAGTACATTTTTTTTATGAATGAGAGGATAATGGAACATTCAGAACAGACTTTAGGAGAAATTTGAAGCACAGAAAAATATTTATATACATATTAGTGTGTGTGTGTATGTGTGCGTGTGAGCGCACGTGTGCATGCATGTGCTTTCTGTCTTTGTAACCTGAGGAAAAAATATACGAAGAGGAAGGAAGATTTATTTTGGTTCCTGGTTTCAGTCCTTGGTTGCTTGGCCTGATTGCCTTTGAGTCTGTGGTGAGCCAGTGCATTATGGCGGAAACACATGGCAGAGGAAGATGCTCACCTCATGATGGTTGGGAACCAAACAGATAAAGGAGGGGCTGGGGTTCCAGTGTCCCTTTCAGGGACATGTCCTCAATTACCTAACTTCCTTCCACTAAACTCCACCTCCTAAAATTTCCACTACTTTTAGCACCACCCCAATAACACCATTAACTGGGGACCATCCTTCTACTCATGAGGCTTTGGAGGCATTTAAGATCCAAATCCCAACTTGTGTATTTTGGGGGGTGGTTATTGAGACATCTGGGTACAGTAAAGGAGGAATATATATTCATATTTGAATTTAAGGGTATTCTCTCCTTAGTACACCAAAATCATGATATTCATGTCCTCAAGAAAGGAATTCATAGGAGTACACTTCTTGGCTATGCAGTAAAAACATGTTACAAAGGAACAAATTATATTATTTCTTTCAAGCTTCAGAATCTATAAGAAATAAAAATTTAATTATGGGTACTAAAGGGATAATAAATGTTCACTTCCTAAAACAAAAGAGAAGAGATTCAAACAAGGAAAGAAAGTTATAAAAAAGAATAAACTGATAAATTTCTTTTCACAATACTGTTCCCATAAGTGATAGAGCAAAGGATGTACATTTATATGTGCTATGAACAGCTGAAGACTTGATCAGGAAGGATAAGGCAATAATTCTTACCTATACTGGGAGAATGCAAGATATCAAGAAGGATTTAAATATGCTAAATTTTATCATTGTGACATTAGAATGTTAACTAAAAGTACCTGTAATGGATAATTAAGTAGATACTAATATAAACATCATTTAGAAAGAGATTGTATATTAGTTTTCTATCTCTGTTCAATTTACCACACACTGATCAAAGATATAAATGTACGTATAATTATCAGAAGAAAATATAAGGAAAACCTTCTTGATATTGGTCTTATAAACATTTTTCTTTTGTTATGATATCAAAGGTATGGGCAACAGAAATAGATGTAGACAAAAGCAATTCCATAAAACTAAAAACTTCTGCACAACAAAGAAAACAACAGAGTGAAAAAGCAAACTAAAGAATGGAAAGAAATATTGGTAAGTTTTATGTCTGAGAAGGGATAAATATACAAAGTGCATAAAGAACTAATATGGTAAAAACAGCAATAACAACAACAGAATAATCTGAATTAAAAATGGACAAAGGATCTAGCTAGACACTTTTAAAAAGAAGCACAAATGAATAATAGGTACATAAAAAGACATTCAACCACACTAAAAATCAGGGAAAAGCAAATGAAAACCACAATGAGATATTCCTTCATACCTGTTAGAATAACTATTATCAAAAAGACAAGTGATAACAAGTGTTGGCAAGGATTTCAAAAGAAGACCGTCCTTATTAATAGGTGGGAATATAGATTGAAAACATTCATTATAGAAAACAGTATGGAGATTTCTCAAAACATAAAAACAAAACTAACATTAACACAGCAATCCCACTTATTGATATGTACCTAAGAAAAATGAAATCTGACACCAAACAAATATCTGTTACCCATATTCATAACACCATTATTAACAACAGCCAAGATATGGAAAAATCCTAAATGTCCTTGATGAGTTAATAGATAGAGAAAATGTGGTATTTATATAATACCTATACAATGGAACATTATTCATATTTATAATGAAGAAATCCTGCCATTTGTGACCATGTGGTTGAATCAGACACAGAAAGACAAATACTACATGATCTCACTTACACGGGGAATCTAAAATAGTGAAACTCATAGACGTTAATAGAATAGTGGTTGAAGGAAATGGGGACATCTTGGTCTAAGAGCACAAAGTGTGTTATGCAAGATGAACGGATTTTGTTGTTCTAATGTACAGCATACTGACTACTGTTAATAGTATTGCATTGTATATTTGAAATTTTCAAAGTGCTTAGATCTTTTTTAAAAAATATTTTTATTAGTTGTTGATGAATCTTTTTAAAATTTATTTGTATGCCGTGCTGAGGATGGAACCCAGTGTCTCACATATGCTATGCAAGTGCTCTACCATGGAGACACAGTACCAGCCCCATCAAAGTGCTTACATCTAAAGTGTTCTCATCACATATGCACACAAAGGTAGCTATGTAAAGCAATGGACATATTAATTAGCATATTTTGAAGTGATCATTTCTTAATGGATGTGAAATAAAAACATTGCATTGCTGATCTGAAGTATATGCAATCCCTATTTGTCAATTATACCCAACAAAACTAAAAATAGTCTTTTACACTTCCATAGATCAAAAGTCTAAATAGATCAACTGGGTTCTCTGCTCAGGATTTCACAATGCTGGAGAATCCATTCAGTGGGAGAATCCATTCCCAAGTTATTCAGGTTGTTTGAAGAATTCAGTTCTGTATCATTATGAAGTTCAGATTTTCACACTGGCTGTTGGTCAGGGGAATCCTCCCTATCCCTAGAGACCACCTATGTTCCTTTTCAAGTGTCCATCTCCATTTCCAAATCAGCAATGGTGCCTCAGGTCCATCTGCTATGAACCATCACTAACATTTTTTCTTTTATCTTCCCATTCATCTTCCATTTCTGCCATTTTCTTTACATTGCTCTTTGGCTATCAGTCAGAGAGAGTTCTTTAATTTTAAAACATTTGTAAGAGTAAATTAGCCTGTGCTTCATAAAGTTGATCATGGCATATAAGATAATATAATCATAGGAGTGATAGGACATTCAAGTACTCTTAGGATTAGGGATGTGGAATCATGGAGTCATTCCAAGAAATTCTGTCTACTACAGCATTCACTACTCAAAACTCCAAACACAAATGACTGAAAGTACTTTTTTGGAGTATGTTTGGAGCTCATATGGATAAATATGCTAGAAGTTTCTTCTTCTTTTAATAATTATCAGTAATTATCAAATACTTTATCAAATACAGTAATTATCAAATACTACCAAAATAATTATCAGTAATAAAACAATAAATTACTCAATTAATTTTTATAACAATTATGTATGTTTAGCAAATGTATATTTAGATCTCTGTTTTCCATCCCCAACTAAATAAAGCATTAGAATAAAATATACTAGGGAAAAATAAAGCAAATATCTCTTATGTAAAATAGCTTAAATGGATATAATTTACTTTTAAAAATCTTAGACTTTTTGTTTAATAACTATCATAAGATTAAAAATTTTCAAAATAACCAAGATAAAATTTGCAACTTACAAAAAATAATTAATATACAGTATATCTTGTGATAGGAAAAATATTAAAATTATGTATCACTCACTAGAATAATGACCCAAATATATTAATAGCTATTTCACAGTAGGAAATAAAAATAGCCTGTAGATTTATGAAAAGATGTTAACCTTATTGTTAACCAAGAAAATTAGAATTAAAAATAAAATGAAATATTTTTGTGTACATCATTAGCAATTAAAAAATATATACAATGTACCATTTTAAGGAAAACTTAACTACCCTTTCTAGGTCTGTTCCCCTAATTGGTAGGTACCCTCATGGAATATTGAATCTTCACATTACACTATTATTTTTTTAATTTTTTTATTGTTTGTTTGATTCATTATACACAAATGGGGTTCAACTCTTTTTATTTCTCTGGATGTACATGATGTAGAGTCACATCATTCATGTAATCTTACATGTATATAGGGTAATGATGTTTGTCACAGTCTACCATCTATCCTTCTCCCAATCCCTCCCCCCCCTATTTCCCTCTATATAATCCAACTTTCCTCCATTCTTCACTTAACTCTCCCCCTGTTATGTATCAGCATCCACCTATCAGAGAAAACATTCGGACTTTGGTTTTTTAGAATTGGCTTATTTTACTTAGCATGATATTCTCCAGCTCTATCCATTTACTTGCAAATGCCATAATTTTATTCTTCTTTAGGGCTGAAAAATATTGCATTGTATATATATACCACAGTTTCTGTATCCATTCATCTATTGAAGGGTATCTAGGTTGGTTCCACAATCTAGCTATTATGAATTGAGCTACTATAAACACTGATGTGGCTGTGTCACTGTAGAATGCTGATTTTAAGTCCTTTGGGTATAGATCCTGGAGTGGAGAATTGGGTCAAGGGGTGGGCACATTCCAAATTTTCTGAGGAATCTCCACACTGCATTACAGAGTGGCTACACCAATTTGCAACGCCACCCCCAATGTATGAGTGTACCTTTTTCCCCACATCCTTGTCAACACCTATTGTTGCTTGTATTCTTGATAATAGCCATTATAATTGGAGTGAGATGAAATCTTAGGGTAGTTATGATTTGCATTTCTCTAATTACTGGAGATGTTGAATATTTTTTCATATATGTGTTGATCGCTTGTATATATTCCTCTGTGGAGGTCCAAATCTTCATCATATTGGCTTAGGATCAGACTTCCTTAACAAGACTCCCAAAGGACAAGAAATAAAAGCAAGAATCAATAAATGGGATGGATTCAAACTAAAAAGTTTTTTCTTAGAAAAGGAAACAATCAATGATGTGAAAAATCCTACAGAGTGGGAGAAAATCTTTGCCACATGCACATCACATAGAGCACTAATCTCCAGAATTTATAAAGAACTCAAAAAACTTTACACCAAAAATACAAAGAACTCAATCAATAAATGGGCTAAGGAACTGAGCAGACACTTCACAGAGGAAGATTACACTATTACTGAAGTAGCAGTTTTATATTTGTGTGCAATAGTTATCCTGCTTTATCCATGTTTTTATTTTGTCAACTGTGGTCAATTATGATCCAAAATGTTAAATAGAAAACTCTAAAAATAAACAATTTGTAAGTTTTAAATTGTGCACCTTCCTGAGAAATGTGATGGAATCTTGCATTGTTCCATTTTGTCAATCAATTTCAAAATATCCATCAAGAGATGAATGGATAAAGCAAAATGTATATCCATACAATACAAATATAGAAAATGAAAAATTACCAGTAGATTACAGAAATAACTTAATATCTACCAATAAATGCTAAAGTTAATAGGAAAAACTTTTGGGAGACAGAATATTGATGTGGCCTCAAACTAATTCTCTCCCCAAATATCATGGAGGTCTTCAGAATATGACCACAAATAGATGTTCCTCCCTTTAGGAATGAAGCATAATTTCTCTCTTCTTGAAGTTGCGTTGGACTTCGTTTCCAGCTTCTAAGAAATAAAGTGTATGGAAAGAGAAAATAGTAAATTTAGGTGGACATGCCTAGCAGATCTCACCCAAGGAATGAAAGTTAAGATCATCAATGCTATGTTAACATCATGTGCTCCTTGGAATGATAAAATGATAGAACTCAGAGGGCATCCCCAGAATTTATATTTATATATTAAGATTTTTTTTTGTTTTTCCTTTTTAATTGGCATGAATGTAAAGCCACCAAGAAGACACAATGACTTAAACTGACTTAGGTCCCCAGGTTGGATGGTGAAACAGGCAAAAAGTCATTACTGGAAAAACTGTTCAAAGGCAAAGTTCAGTTGATAGCATTATCAGAATGTTAATTTCTGTTATGAGCAATGTATCATTTTGTTATGGAAGATGTGAACATTAGGGGAAATTGACCAGCATATAGAAGAATTCTGTACATTAGCAAATCTTCTGTAAAACCAAAGTTATTTAAAATCTGAAAGCTTTTGCATGGAAGAATATTTTACATAAAGGAAAAATTTATCCAAAGGAGAAACATAATTGTCTATCTAAGTGGAAACACATTTTTTCTCATCTGGGAAGAAAACAAGTCATATTTACAATTACAAAAAAGTCTCCATGGGACTTGAGACCATGGTGTTAAGTGAAAGAAGTCTAACTCAGAAGGTTAAGGTTAATATGTTTTCTCTCCTAAGCAGAAGCTAGTGAGGAAAAAGAGAAAGAAAGGTGGGGGCAGATCTCATGAAAATCACAGGGAGATCAGTAGAGGAAAGGGACCAGGGGTTGGGATTGGGGAGGGAGTGGAGAAGTGCGGGAGAGTGATATTGGCCAAATTATATTGTTATATTGTTATACTGTGTTCATGTGCAAATATATAACAACAAATCCCATCATTTTGTACCACTATAATAAAAACAATGTGGAAAACAATACAACTCTCAAATCAAAGTCATAGATGTAGAAACAAAAGAAATGGAAAAGTAGGATAGATATAGGAAATTCAGCATCGATCTAAAAGAAGGTTTAGGGTTTAAAATAAGGATAAGAAAGAAGAAGAAATAAATTTTTAAAATAGCCTTTAAAAAAGAAAAATGATATACCAATTTATTTTTAAAGGCTCACCAAATTGCTAAAGCTGATAAAAATTGACTTGAATCTAAAAAAAAAAAAAAATCTAAGGTACCAAAAAAATAATATGATATATTTTAAGGCAAAATTAACAGAGTAATGAGAATGATGCTTTTGTACAATAAGTCTATGACAGAAGATATAGAAGAATGCTGTATAAATTTTAAGGGAAAAAAAACTAACTTTAGAATGCTATGCTTCAACCATAAACATATGAAAAAAAATGTAGATTGTATCCATTCATTCTATGTGAAAAAAGAATTTAGAAGCTACTCTAAACAGGAAATTTGAAACTTTAAGAAAATAAAGACATGTAATTCATGAATAGAAATAATGCTGTTTATGGGTTTTCAGCTTTTAGAATTACCTTATAGATAAAGCACTGAAACACTTGATTTTAGCAAAAAGAATGTATGTGTGATAGACCTTGGTTTGTTAATAACCTTGGATGCTGCAAGACGTGGGTAGGAATGGGAAAAAAGTTTGATGTTGTTTTTGACAGCATGGAATCAGAAAATACTGACTATAATAATGTTAAGAAATATACATTTAAATATATTTGAAAGTCATTGAGGATGAAAGTAAGTATAATTATAAAACTAAAAAAATTTGGGGGATGGACTGAAGGGAAGTCAAAGGAAAATATTTTAATTTCTCATTTTTAGAAAGAAATGTATATATATAATACACATATGTATATATATACACATATATATATATGGTTTCAAGTAGGTAGATAGTGGAATAAGTGGAACATTTAAAATTCCTGGGCTGGGAATGAAACTTACTGATAGAGCACTTACCTGGCATGTGCAAAGCCCTGGGTTGATTCCCAGTACTGCAAGATAAATAAATTAGATAGATAGGTAGATAGATGATAGATAGATAGATAGATAGATAGATAGATAGATAGATGATAGATAGATAAATTGTGACTTTGTCAAAAATGAAAATAACGAAAACAGAGATGGAGACATATTTTTCCCCCTTCCACCAAAATTTAATGTATTTTGTTTTTGCTTGCTTGTTGGGTTAATTGTTTGTTTGAATCTTTTAAGGGAGTCTAATTTTAAAATATTGTACTGGCTATTTTCAACAGAAACAAAGGCATTTTGGAAGAGACTGTGTGTTCTGACACACATCAATGTCTTTATTTCTGGTTTACCAACCAACTGAAAGGATCCACTCAGGAGCCAGATCACTTAGGTTCAAATCAGCTCTACCACTTAGCAATTATGTGAACACTGGGCATTTACAGAAAATGTCTGTGCCTAGAGTGTCTCATCTTCAAGACAAGTAACACATAGTACCAATTGCGTGCAGTTATTTTAAAAACTAAATGATAGTTAAGAAGTGCTTGCAACAGTGGCAGACTAAGTAAGCTCCTAGTAAATGTTTGCTTTTACTATTATTACTGAGTCTACCAATCAAGAACTGAGGTCTAAGAACAAGAACTAAATTTTAGTGTTTAAAGACTGATTAATGTATTGCAGAATCTCATCATCTTTTAGTTATTATAGAGGTTAAAACAATTTGCTTATCAAAGTGAAGGGCCAAAGAATAATTTGATCAATAATTTTAAACATTTTACATTTTCAATTTCTTTCAGATTCTCAGTATGTTAGCTGTTCTAACTTCACTGTTTTCTTAACTTTATGAACCAAACACTGAGAGGTGTTTCCCACAATGGAAGAGATCAGACCTCTCTCCTGGAATTTTTACATGTTATTTCATCAGTAATCCATCAAAATTCAATTTTGTTCAATATCCTTCTAAATTATTCAGTCTAGAAATACTCTTACTGCACTAGAGAGTGAGATTCAATGATATTTACAATAACCAAATTTCCACAAATCCTAAATTTATAACCCAATCTAAGCTTTAAGAACTTCTTAAGACATCTCTGGTAGCACAGGTGCTGAACAATCAATATCAGCTGACAGTAAGCATGGGGCTTTGAGACACCATTCTTTTTTACCACTTGTGCACATTTGCAATTAAACATCCAAGCACTAACCACTGCCTAATCTTGCACCAAATTCCTTTAAAAAAATAGGTAAATTCACAGAGTTTATATTTAAATATATTGTATACTCAACAGCAAGAGACAGGTTTCATACTTTGAGAGCTCAATGAAAACAGCTGGTGATAACTAACCTTGAAATCTGTATATACTGTATTCTGGTTCATACTGTACTTGCTGCAGATGGCAGCCTCAAACACATACAGTCTTGTTGTAGTACAATTTCTAATCTTTAAATAATACAATTCTTGACTGAAAAGAACCAATGAATCAAAATGAAGTCTGTAAATATTTAAAAAATTTTTAAAAAGAGCCAATGTAATAACAAAAAGAGGCAAATTAAAAAACTGTATCAGGATAGTGATTTATTTAAGGAACTGACTTACATGATTTTTTTTTGGTTGTGTTGTGAGTTACTTTCCAAATATGTAGAGTAAATGCTTTATAGTTAATTGAAGCATCATTTTTGCCACAAAGGCCTATACATTGTGATTCTCCTATTGATCGTTGCATAAACATCTCATAGTGTTTTCTCCTAACACCAAGGTTTCTTCCATAGACCAACCTAGGCTCTTCTAGGCAGTGTGAGCCAACTACCTGCTCAGCTTGCAGCTCAGTCAGCACCATCTGCAGTAACCCTTCCTTGCTCTAACCCCCCTTCAAAAGTGACAGCCTTCCTTATCACCTGATGAGTTAAAACAATATTCTCAAGGGCATAATATGCAGCCATTAGAACCCAAATGGGCATATCTTGCTTTCCCCCTTCTTTCTTAAAGAAGGGATGCTCGAGATATAATAATCAATTCTTTACTTTTGAGGCTATGAGACTACTAAGGCCAGTCAGACGTGAAACCCCCTGAAATTCACAGGTTGCCTTTCATTCTGTGGGGTACATGTGGAGACCAGAAACGATGCATTCACCAATTCAATGGCTACATCTCACGTGCTGGAACCTGCACTTTAGCAAAGATACCACAACCATGACAGCAACTGCGGTGCTGATAAGGCCTTGTCCAGCTGAGTGTCAGTGTGAACTAGGACCCTCTGGGCAATAGTCCTGAAAATATTTAGGTGGGTCACTTGCTCCTAGTAATCTTAGCCAAGCAAATGTTCCTCAGTCCTGTTGGAAAAGATCTGAGGAAACACTTATCCAATACACTCACAATGTCATTACAAGGACTTTCTGCATTGAGACCAAGATTCTCCTTCAAAAAATGGGAATGATGGGAAGGGAGGGAGGACGGGAATAGGAAAGACCATAGAATGAACTGTACATAACTTTTCTATGTTCATATATGAATACACAACCAGGATAACTCCACATCCTGTACAACCATAAGAATGGGATCTTAATTAGAATGATACTCCATCTATGTATATCATGTCAAAAATACATTCTACTGTCCCTACTGTTTGGTATATCTAAATTCAAATTTAAAAAACAAAAAAGAAATGAATTTTAAGTCTAAAATTTGGTTCAGTTTGGAAACTGAGCAAAATAAATCCTATTTTTTTTTTTTTTTTTGGTACTGGGGATTGAACTCAGGGGCACTCCACCACTGAGGCACATCCCCAGCCCTGTTTCGTATTTTATTTAGAGACAGGGTCTCACTGAATTGCTTAGGGTCTCGCTAAGTGGCTGAGGCTGGCTTTGAACTCATGATCCTCCTGCCTTAGCCTCCCAAGTGCTAGGATTACAGGCGTGTGCCACTGCGCCCGGCCAAATCCTAATTTTTTTTTAATGTTTTCACAATCGTTCTCTCAACTAATCATTATTGATAGTTCTTATCGTGTAGCTTAAGTAATACCCTTCTTGGATGCCTACTTCTTGGGCTTCTAGGAACCCAACCATAGCTTTCTATGGGCCTAACATTGACTAGCACTCTGACATTATTCCAAATTTTCAAAATTATGGTTACTTTGCTTCCAATAATTTGCACTGCAACTTGAACTCTATTATTTTGGATCCTAGAGAGCTGAGTTATTTCACATCTTTATTTACCTTCAGCCCTTGTCCATGGAGTAGCTACCACTGAGCTTCTCCTTGCTGCTTTTGCTTCCTCACCTGTTCACTCCTCATTACTTTGGAAATGAATTGTTATCCAGTCCACCCATGAAACACAACTTGCAAATCTTCAGGTCCTACACAGTATAACCAATTATAGTATTGCCACTTTTCTAAACTGTCTTTTTCCTTCTTTCACCATCGTCCATGTAGGTTCTGGATTTTCTGCCCCATTTGGTATATGTCACAGTATTTCCAAACTATCAAGGGTCATTCTAGCAGCATATTCACGCAGCCTCCCCAAGCCCTAGGCAGGTCTTTTATTCATGTGTTCTTGGATATGGTTTTCATACCAAGAAATTCATCATTATCCAATTTTATGACCCCCTTCATTCAGCACCCTCAGTCTGTCGTGGTAGTATGTGTTGGCTTGGCCCTGCAGTTCCTTGAGGGGTAGGCCCTTTTCTCCATTAGCCAATGAAGTACTTCCTTTAGATGAATTTTTATATATGTGTCTGGTAACCAGAAGGGATATTACACTTGTGTTCTTTTCAAGGCATTATCCATTTTAGAGTCTTCAAATTATGGGCTGTAGCTCCAGTTGTCAATGTAGTTCAAAATCACTCTGCTGGAAACTCAGAGTTCCAGGGCTCTGGAATTTCAAGATTCTCACATGCTTCAGCCAAGATGATCCAGTCCCAAATCTTAGGGTTCCACTCCTTCCCTGCTTGGACTGACTTTTGGTGTAAAACACTTTCTAGAATAGACATTCTAGATGTCTCTGAAGATTCACTCCTTTTATAATAAAATCTTGGTTTGATGTTCAGTTTTATCTTCCCTTAGACCATCGATAAGAGTCTCTTTACAAATTGCCAAATAGAACTCTAAATTTAATACTTTGCCTTAAAGTTTTTAATAACCCTTACCCCTCATTGTCTTTTGCTAATATATTTATAGTACCAACACATAGCCATTCCCTGCTATAGTCCTGACACTTAATAATCTTGCAATTCTTAAATCAATGAGAATTTGCACCTAGTGCAATTCCTTTGACTGCACTGGTTTACCACCAGAAACATTTTAGTAATTGCCTTGCTCCAACCCTGCCAGAGTTTATGAATGTTCTGCCTATTAAAAGTATCTTCTGGAAAAAATGCCTTAGGCTGATATATTTGGAAGCAGACTTTCAGGTGAAAATTTTTCGTGCAGGAGAATTACTCGGAGTGCACTCAAGGAAGAAAAATTGAGCACAGAGAGAAGATGAACTGTAATATAATTGCAACTGAGAGGTAAACTGATCCCTCAGCTCTAGAGTAGGGATATCCCTTTAAAATTGTTATGGATTGTGCCAAAGGTACAAACTTTGTTTTTGAACATAAAGAATAATTGGCTGAGTCTGCCCATAAAGAGACAAGCTTGAGAGAACCAGCAACTCTCAAAGATAATTTTCTGAGCAGGGAGTAGTTGTTGCCATGAGGAGAGGACTCTTCCCCATTTGGGGGAATGGGCAATTCAGATGTGATCTGTGGATGCAGACAGAACACTTCATCTAATATACCAAGAGGGAAAAAGTGTAACTAAATGAATGTACGTGTAGAAATTTGTCACAGTAAGGGTAACACTATATTTACGTATGAATCATGAGTATGACTTTCCTTATGT
Source organism: Glaucomys volans (assembly GCA_020662805.1). Lineage (NCBI taxonomy): Eukaryota > Metazoa > Chordata > Mammalia > Rodentia > Sciuridae > Glaucomys > Glaucomys volans. The sequence continues at coordinate 217,628 of JAJEJO010003860.1, forward strand.
CATGTGGTCAAGAAGCAGGAATTAAAGCTCAGTAAAAGTTCTGGACACAGAAGCATGATGGAATTTTCTGGATGGCGCATACATTGATGCATTCAGAGACTGACTCCCTGATTCCATAGGAAAAGGGCACGGATGCCTCGTTCTTTGGGCTCCTTCCTGACAAACAATGTCCACAGACAAATATGTCTCATCATTTCGCTATTCTTGATTTGAAATATTTACAATAACTTGTAGTAATAAGAATAGCCCTTTCCTGGGTTCTGTGAGTTATTCTTGAGAATAATCAAACCTGCAAAGGATTATGGGAATCCCCTAGCTTGGGGATTGGCCAGTGGGCTGGAGAGATGAGAGGTTTGGGGCACTTGCAGATAGCATCTGAAGTAGGGAAAGGCTTGCTAGGGACCGTATCTTTTAACTTGTGATGTCTATGCTGCTGCCAGGAACTTGAGTGCTAGCAAATTATATCTAGCAAACCTGAAGGAGACAGTGTCAGAGGGACCAGGGTTCTTGTCTGTCTGCTTGCTGTTGGGTTCTCGACACGTAGATATTTCCTGCCACAACAAAATAGGAACTCAACATTTGTCAAATGAATCAAGCATATTTCTTAAAGTGAATTGGTTTCCTTCAACTTTCCTTCTGAACATCTGGATTGTTTCTAAGTAAATTGCTTCCCTTGTGAGATTTCTTTCACCCCTTTCCCCATTATTTTTTTTTTATCTTATGCTATTTTCATTCTTCTCTGGGATTTCAATCTTGGGTTTTATTGAGTCCATCATCAACATTTTTCCTTGATTTTTATTTTCATTGATATTGTATCTTTGTAACCCATGTTAGTTTTTAGAGAAAGTTCATTAGGAGTTAACTCTTCCATGACTTATAACCTCCTATCTTTAAAAAAAAAAAAAAAAAAGAAAGAAAAGAAACTTGAGTAATAGTCTGTAATGTAGATTAATGTAGATTTAAGTAATAGTTCCTTAGACTTGTGATGTCCTCAACCCAATGTTTTATTGAATTTCTGCTGATGAGTAGTCAGTTGTCAAACTGATTCTTTTTCCTTTATTGGAAACCTGCTTCTGCTTTCCAGAAAAGAATATTTAGCACTTTTTCTTTACTTTGGAGTAAAAAAATCCATAATGGAATATTTTACAGGATGCATATTGTCTTGAGGACTTCTTGAGGAATTGAGGGCCAGCAGGAGAGTGCAGATGATTACCCTACGCCTTCCTGTGGGTACACATCTTCTTTTAGCAGTTCTAACCCTTCCAAATAAGGGAATCTATTCATTTAAACAATTCTGGTTTGGATTGAGAGGAAATAGTGCAGTTTTAATCATTTCGTGTAGGTTAAAGGGCTAAGGAAGGGCACGGATTAATTCCTATACATGCTTGTTCATGACTCTTTTTGCTTTGCCCACCTGTGAACACACAGCATGGTGCTAGGAAGACTGCTCCCACATCACCTGCAGCTTTCCCCCAGGTGTGCTCTTGAAGCTGGATTCCTCTATTCCAGAGAATTTTTCAGAATCATCTTTTACTCTTTTTCTTTTCTTCATCGTCATAAGATCCTGCTTCTAATGATGAAGAACTATTTCTCAAGAAGAATATAAATATACATACATAGGTGTACATCTTCAATCTCATTTTGATAGCATTGAGGACAGAGTAGAATTAAATTTTTTTTCTTATTTTATCTCTTGAAATAGAAGTTCCACAAATTATATGTCAAAGTATGATTTTCTGATATGAATAACTATTTTCAGTTTTTATATCCATATCATATATCACATTTAATATTTTATTTTTAATAATTTATTTATTTCTGCAATGTAGCAGAGAGGAAAATAAATATGTTCTCATGAATCAGTCTATGACAGTGTGACAAAAATAGGAGTGAGAGATTTTTTTATTTAAATTTTACTTAGAATTTTTATCTTTAGGTTTGTTGAATGTCAAATGCTCAAATACGTTCTGCTTTTCACTATACATGTATAGTTCATAGATAAAATTTTATGTGGCCTAAAACAAATTTACTCTCAATGCTATTGAGTTGTTTGTATTGTGTAATGACTAGCAATAATTATGGGAATTTGCAAAATGTTCTACTAATTAATAGACAAGTATAAGATACCCATAAGTATAATTATATGTATGATTTTTAAAAGATGCTTAAATTGTAAGACATAAATATAACTGTCACTTTGTATAATTTAAAAGGGATGTGAATATGAGTTTTTATTCCTAAATCAAAAAGTTGTCCTACATCTATCATAGTTAGTTTTTATCGGCCTTACCTTTGTTTTTTCCCTGAAGAATATTTACAGGATCTGTTATATTATGTGAACTTCTATAACTATCCACAATGTCTACTTTGTCTTATTTGAAAATTCTTAATCTCTGTTTTTATGTGAAATACTTTAGTTTTTCCTTAACTACTTGCTGAAATACGTGTACAGCCACTGTTCTTGAAAAAATGCTGCTGCTATATACTTATTTAGGTAGAGCAGTGCATGCAATTTGGTTTGTAACTGGTTTTTAGTTTTCAACAGGACTTAAAGGACAAGTGCGTATAGTAATCATAACTATATGCTAATGGGTACACAAAACGTAATCTGTGACATCGACAAAATAAAGTGAGGGGGTGAATTGTAAAGATATAGGGTTTTGAATGTGATTGAATTTAAATTGATATCAATTTAAAATAGGTTGTTATAATTTTAGAATATTTTATGTAATCCCCATGGTAACCACATGAAAATATCTATAGAATAACAGAAGCAAATAAGAGAATTTAAAATGTCACTACAATAAAAATCAGCAAAACACAAAGGAAGGCAGTAAGGGAAGAAATGAAGGGGTGGAGAAAGCTACAAACACACAGAAATAAATGACTCTTCTGTAAAAAATATGTAAAATTACAATGCTGAATCCTTTCACATTAATAATTATTTTAAATGCAAATGAATTAAAGATGGATTGGAAGAATGGGCTATAAAAAATAAATAAAAATAAAAACAAAAACAGAATATCAGAAACCAAATGAGCACACAAGAACCAACCTAGGGCCCAACTGTGTGCTGTTTATAAAACTCATTTTTTACCTGAAGATATTATAGCATAAAAGTGGAAAAACATATTCCATGCAAATAGGAACCAAAATAAAACAAGGTGACTGTACTAAGAAAACTTTAATTCAAAAATTTTGTAAGAAACAAGCAGAAATACACAGCAATTACTGAGTCAAGCCACCAAGAGAAATAGTAGTCATAAGATGTATGTACCCAATATCAGAGCCCTTACACATATTAAAGAACACTAACGAAACTAAAAGGAAGAATAGACACATACAGATTAAAAGTAAGTGATAGAGAATTATATATGATGGTAACCATAATTAAAATAAAGTGGGTATAACTCTATTAATTCAAATGGAGAAGAACTCTAAGTAAGGAAAGCTAGTAGATGTAAAGAAGGTCAAATCTCCAAGAATGCATATATGTTTAGGCACTTATCAAGAAACCATCAGAATATGTGAAGCAAACATTTGATGGAACTGCAAAGAGGAATACAATAAATCCACACAGTGGGAGAGTTTGACACCCCTCTATGAGATATGAACAGATTCAGCAGTCATAAAATCAGCAATAGAATGGCTGAATTCAACAACGCCATTAATCTACTAAAAATAATTATTGTATGTCAAATGCTTATTCCAAAAATTGAAAAATAAAGCTTTTTAATTTTAAATGTTTTTCATTCCCAGCCCTTTTTATTTCTTATTTTAAAGCAGGGTCTCTCTAAGCTGCTTAGGGTCTTGCTAAGCTGCCGACTCTGGTTGTAAACTTCAGAACCTCCTGTCCCATCCTCCAAAGTCACTGGGATTACAGGTGACTAAGAATACATTTTCCTAAGATCAAATTTAATGTTCATCAAGATAGACCACACATTCTAGGCAACAAAAAATACCTTAATAAATTTAGAAAATAATACAATGTTCACTCTCAGACCACATGGAAATTTAACTAGAAAACAATATTAAGAAAATAGCTGGAAGATAATGAAATAAGGATGACTATACATTTTTCTAAGTAAAACATGCATAAGGAAGAAATCTCAAGAGAAACTTTAAAAATACTTTGAATGAAATGAAAATAAATATAAAACATCAAAATGGGGGATAGAATAAAGCAGTACTTACAGGAAAATTTATGGCATTGAATTCACATACTTAAAAGGAAGAAAGATCTAAGATTAATCATTTGAGCTTCCTCCTTAGAAGAAAAGAAGAGAATATTAAATTCAATGGGGATATATATTAATAAATAGTAAACATTTGAAACCAATGATATTAGGAACAATAAGTCAATAGAGAAAATGAATAAAATCCAGTGAATTGTTTAAAAATTTCAATAAAATTGATAAACCCTAAGCCAGGATAACTAAGAAAAAGGGAAAAGACTAATTGTTAATATCAGTAGTAAAAGAAGGGACAATCCTACAGCCAATGCAATAAGACAAGAGCAAAAATAAAGGTATGCAGATTAAGAAGGAAGAAACAAAAATTTTGTGTGTGTGCAGGTAACATGACTACATGATTATTTATGTAGAAAACCTGAGAGAACTGACGTAAAAACTCCTAGAATTAATAAGTGATTTTAAAAGATTAATATTAAAAAGCCAATTAATTTCCAGAAAGGGAGAAAATCTTTACCACATGCACCTCAGATAGAGTACTAATCACCAGGATATATAAAGAACTCAAAAAACGTAACACCAAAAAGACAAATAACCCAATTAATAAATGGGCTAAGAAACTAAACAGACACTACCCAGAAGAAGAAATACAATCCATCAACAAATGTATACAAAAAGTTCAACATCTTTAGCAATTAGAGAAATACAAATCAAAACTAAGATTTTATCTCACCTCAGTCAAAATAGCAATTATCAAGAATACAAACAACAATATATGTTGGCAAGTATGTGGGGGAAAAAGGAACACTCATACATTGCTGATGGGGCTGCAAATTGGTGCAACCAATTTGTGCAGTCAAAATATGCACAATGACTGTAAACCACTCTGGAAAGCAGTACTGAGATTCCTCAGAAAAGTTGTAATGGAACTACCATTTGAACCAGCTATCCCACTCCTTGGTTTATACCCAAAGTACTTAAAATCACTATACTCAGTGATGCAGCCCACATCAATGTTTATAGCAGCTCAACTTACAATGGCTAAACTATGGAATCAACCTAGGTACCCTTCAACAGATGAAAGGATAAAAAATATGTGATATACATGACGGAATATTACTCAGACTTAAAAAAGAATGAAATTATGGCATTTGCCAGTAAATGGATAGAGTTGGAGAATATTAAGCAAAGTGAAATAAGTCAATTCCAAACAACAAAAGGCCAAATATTTTCTCTGATATGTGGATGCTAATTCACAGTGGGGGGTAGGAAAGAACAGAGTTACTTTATGTTAGGTAGAGAGGAGTAAAAGAAGGAGAGGGAGTATGGAGGTAGAAATGATAGTAGGATGAACCAGACATTATTACCCTATGTACATATATAACTACACAACCAGTGGAATTCTACATCATATATAACTAGAGAAATTATACTCCATCATATATAATGTATCAAAATGCATTCTATTGTCATGTATAACTAATTAAAACAAATTAAAAATGTTTTTTAAAAGCCAATCAATTTCCTCTATATAACCAATGAACAAGTGGAATTTGAAATAAAAAGCACAATTCCATTTACATTATAAACCCAAGATTAAATTCATAGGTATAAATCTAACAAAATATGCACAATGACTGTAAACTGAAAACTGTAAAACTCTAATGACCAATATCATAGAACTAAATACATGGAGAAATAATCCCTGCTCTTGGATAGGAGAGTCAATATTGTTAAGATGTCAATTCTTCCCAAGTTTATATATATATTCAATGCAATCCCAATCAAAATCCCCAGAGGTGATTTTGTCAGTATCAACATCCTGATTCTAAATTTTTTATGAAGAGGTAAAAAATTCAGAAAAATCAATAGTAAATGAGAAGAACAAATAAACAATATTAAATGAGAAGAACAAAATCAGAGGGCTTACTGGCAATACCCTCATTCAAGAATTAATGCATAGGTTAAATAATGAACAGAAAGTGGTCTTGAAAGAACAGATAAATTGATGGAACTGAATAAAGAACCCACAAATATACCCATATGGATATAATCAAGCAATCTAAGACAACAGAACAAAGTGAATACAAAGGAGAAAAGATTGTCTTATCCACAAATGGTACTGGATCAATTGGACATGCACCTGCAAAAAAGAAAAAAAAAGGAAAGAAAGAAAATAAAAATGAATGTAATAACAAAACTTACTCCCTCAGCAAAACTTAAAATGGATTATAGATCTAAATACAAAAACTATAGAATTACTAGAAGTTCATACAAGAGAGTCTGAACGGTCTTGGTTTGTTGATGAAGTTTTTGATACAACACCAAAGGCCCAATCCATGATAGAAAGAAATGATAAGCTAGATTCCATTAAAATTAAAATTTTCTTCTTGGTGAAAGACATTATCTAGAGAATGAAAAGACAGCTACACTCTAGAAGAAAATAGTTGTACAATGCATCTGATAAAGGACGGTTATTCCAAACACACAAAGAATTCTTAAAACTTAGAAGCAAACCAAACAACCTGATTAAAAAATGAACTAAAGGTCTAAGCCACCTCATCAAGGAAGATATACAGATGACAAATAAGCACGTAAAAAGAACTCCCACATCATCTCTTAGCAGGAAAATGAAAATTAAAGCAACAATGAAATACCATCACACACCTAGTACAATGGCCAAAATCCAGGACATGAGACTAGCAAATGCTTATGAGAATGTAGATGAACAGGAGTTCCCACACATTGCTGCCAGGAGTACAGAGTGGAAAGCAGTTTTGCAGGTTCTTGCAAAACTAATCAATACTCTTACCGTACTATAGAGCGACTGCACTTTGCTTTTACAATATATGACCACACAAAATCATCACATGGATGTTTATAGCAAATTTATTCATAATTGCCAAAACCTGGAATAATCAATAGGTTTTTATTAGATAAATAGAGAGTGATGCATCCAGATAATGAAATATTATCCAAAAGAAAAGAGCTATCTAGTCAGGAGAAAACATGGAGAAAACATAAATATGTGTTGGTAAGTTAAATAAATTAATCTTAAAAGACTACATACTGTATGATTTCTAATATATGACATTCTTGAAAAGGAAAAAAAAATATGAAGACAGTAAAAGTACCAGGTTTCCAAGGAAGGAAGGAAGGAAAGAAAAAATATTGGGAGCACAGAGGATATTTAGGACAATGAAAAAACTCCCTGTGGTTACATATTGATACACCACTGTCCAGACACATGGAATGGATAGCACCAAGAGAGGACCCTGATACATTTCAGGATGATGTGTCAGTGGAGATTCATCAGTAGTAACAAATGTCCCTCTTTAGTGGAGGATATTAGTTAAGAAGGCTAAAAATGTGTAGGAACTTTTGCTGATAGGAAATCTCTACCTTCCTCTCAACACTACAGTAAGTCTAAAACTATTTTCAAAAATAAAATTTTTAAAAAGTGTACATATCAACCCTAAGGAAACCACTAGAAAAAATGTTTTTAAAAAATATTATTGATAAGAGAGGAGATATGCTAGAGTCATTTAAAATACTTATTTAAAACCGAAGAAGGTAGGAAAATGTTGTAAAAAAGAAAAAAAATGCAGGGAACATTTTATAGGTGTTTCAATGACTATAAAAAGGTACTTAATAATTCAACTATTTCAACAATCATATAAAATATGAATGATTTAAATACACCAATTAAAACACAGAAATTGTTAGAGGGAAGACAGGTGCAGTGGCACTTGCCTAGAATCCCAACAGCTCAGGAGGCTGAGGCAGAAAGAATGCAAGTTCAAAGCCAGACTCAGCAAATAACAAGGCCCTAAGCAACTTAGCAAGACCTGTCTCAAAATGAGAAACAAAAAAGGGCTAGAGCTGTTGCTCAGTGGTTAAGCACCCTTGGGTTCAAATCTTCAGTACCGAAAAAAAAAAAAAAAAAGGAAATTTTTAAGTTTTAGAATGAATAAAAAGATTGATTCACAACAGTATGTTTAAACTGGCAAAAGAATCAACAAACTTGACTAACTTGGACTATATAATTCAATAGTGATGATTCAATCAATCTGAATATAAGAGAAAAATGAAGAGGCTGATAGAAATATCAGCACCACAATATATACATAATAGGAGTACCGGCAAAAGAAAAAGTAGCAAAAAAGGGATAGACTATAATGCACCCAAGAAGTCCAACAAAACTCATATATGATAAATGCAAACAGATTCAAACCCAGACATGCCATTATGAAATTTCTGCAAGATAAAGAGAAAATCTTGATAGCAGAAAGAATTGCTCATTACATAATAGGAGTTCCAATGAGAAGCTCCTAAACACCAGAAGTCAAAAGACAGGTTGATAGCATATGCAAAAAATGGGAAAAAAGTCCTGCCAACCAAGAATTTTGTATTTAGCAAAAAAGCAAGTGAAATACAAACATTCCCAGGGGGCAAGGCCGGGCATGGGGGTGGGGGGCAAGAGTAAGCACACAGAAAGGAAGAAGGAGGGAGGAAGACAACAGAAAAAGAGAAAACATTTTCTCTGTTACACTCACTTCATAAGATATTACCAAATAAAGTTCTTAAGGCTGAAAGTAGATTACCCCAGAGAGTAACTTGAGGTCCTTCTAAACACAGTACAATTCCTATTTCTAGTCTCTTCTTACCTACTTGAATGAAAAAGTAAATGAGCAAAATAAAATGTATATAATTGCATTGTTGGCACTTTAACATATGGAATTTAATATATTTGACAATAACATCCAAATAGGTCAGATGGGAGTAAAATTCTATTGCAACAAGAAAATGACATCAGATAGTAAGTTGAATTCAAAGGAACAAACAGAAGTAATCATAAAGGATGAATAAAATGACAGATTACTCTCTATACTGCAAATGTATAGGTGCTCTTCTTTTTCTTCCTAAGTTTTGTAAAAGACATAAAATTTTGTGAACTAATGATTCTATCATTGCATCATTGAGTTTTACTATGTATAGAAGTAAACTG
>JAJEJO010003860.1:227225-248082 GCA_020662805.1 Glaucomys volans
CAGTTTACTTCTATACATAGTAAAACTCAATGATGCAATGATAGAATACAGTGAAAAAGTCATTAAAGGTATTAAAATGTTATGCTAGAAAATATTGCATTCGTGCTAAAACAGGAAAAGAGGAATAGAAAAGAGGTGAAACATATAAAAACAAAATAGATATAAATCCAAGTGTATTAGCAATAGTGTTAAGTAAAAAGGGGTTAATCCATTTGAAATCCTGAAACAGTCTCACTTAATCAAAAAATAACATCCCACATTGAGAGACTGAAGCAGGAGGACTGAAAATTCTAAGGTGGCTTCAGCAACTTAGAGAGAGACCCTGTCTCAAAATTTTAAAAAATGGATTGGAGGTTAATTTTAAAAAATGGATCAGTGGTTAAGTGCCCTGGGTTAAATCTCTGATACCAAATAAATTAAATAAATAAATAAATAGTTAATTAAATAATGATACTAAAAAATAACATACAACTATTTGGTGTTTACAGGTATAGGAGACACACCTTAGATCCAAAGAAATAAATAGGTTGAAAATTAAATGACGGAAAATACATATCATGTAAACTGTAACAATAAATGGAATGATGTGGATGAACCAAGTCAAAAATGGACAAAAATATGACTACATATGAAGAAGCACATTTATATAAGGGCAAACAGGTCAATCCACCAAGAATATATGACAATTATCAAGATATACTCCTAAAAACAGACTCCAAAATGCATCAAGTAAAACTAAAGGGAAAATGAACAATTCAACAAATAACAATCCACTTTCAGTAGTGGGTACAACAAGATAAAATATGACAAAGGAAACACAGTTTTATGAGTGAAATGAAGTCCAAATGTCTAAGATCATATGATTTTTTTTTCAAGCATTTCTTCAAAATATTCAGAGGAAAAAAAACAGTCATTTTAAGAAACGGTGCTGCAGCAACTGGATATCCATTTACCAAAAAAAAAAAAACAAAAAAAAAAACCAAGCAAACAAAAGCAAACAGAACTGTATCCCAACCTTATAACATCCACAAAAATTAACAACCAATACATCACAAACAAAATGTAACAACTCAAAGGATTAAATCTTTAAAATATAACATACAAGTATAAATCTTCAGGATCTTGAGTTACAAAAAGCTTTCTTAAATGTGAGTCAAAACTCAGGCATGGTGAAGGAAAACAAATGAATAAATAAATTTGGATTCATATTAACTGAAAAATTTGGCTTTGAAAAGATGTCTCTAGGAAACTGGAAAAATAATATACCTACTGGGAAAGAAATATTTGCAAATTCTATATCTGATAAAGGATTTTTATTCAGAATATATAAAGAGCTCTTGTAATTCAACAATAAAAAGACAGATAACTGACTTTTAAAATGAGTAAAATATCTAAATAAACTTTCAAAAGAAAACTATACAAATGGCCAAGAAGCATGTGAAAAGATACTCAACATCATTAGCCATTAGGGAACTAAAATCAAAACCACAATGACATACCACTTTGTACCTACTACAATGACTAGAATCAAAAAGACAGACAATAAGTTTTTGTGAGGGTTTTGAGAGAGGAACTCCCTATGCATTTTTGGTAGAAATGAAAAGTGGCGCAGCTGCGTCAGAAAACAGTGTAGTAATCCCTCAGAATGTCGAACACATGGTTATGTATTATTTCCACTTACAACTATATAGCTAATGGAAATGAAAACATGTACACACACACACACACACACACACACACACACACACACACACAACGGGTACCTGATGTTCATCGCAGCATTACTCATAGTCCAAACTAGAAACAACACAAATTCTTGTTAACTTTTGTATGAATAAATAAAATATGACCTAGACATAAGATAAAATGAAGTTACAAAAGAAAAGAAGTGCTGTTACGTGCCATAATACAGATTATCCTTCTAAACTTTATGCTAAGTAAATAATCTCATTGTAAAGGAATATATATGTGTTCTTCCATTATAAGACATCTACAGAATAGGTAAGGACAGAAAGAAGACTAATAGTTGCCAATGAGGAGCGACTGCTGAAGGATAACGTTTTCTTCTTAAGTGTGATTTAGATGTTTTCAAATTGATTGTAATGATCCTTGCATAGTCAGCTTATTAGAAACCATTCAATTTATACTTTGCTATAAAGTGCAACTCAATAAAGTTTTATTTCAATGAAGTCATCACAAGAAGAATCCACCTTTTTCTTATTTTTTTTAAAAAGCAGACTAGAGCTTTTATGCAGTTCATCTAACCATTTTGCTTATGAGTTGTTTTGTCTCCTAGGCATTGGGGAAGATTTTCAATAAGTCAGATCATTTACAATTGAGATTTTACATTTCACAGTAAAAGGTTGATTTGATATGATCCTGATTATACATAAATCCTTTTTTATGTAAATAAGTGTACAATTCATATGTGCATCAGGATAACAAAAATGATGTTTCTTCCTATATGAAAATTTTAGTCACTTGAAGTCTCATAAACAAGTGAGAAGTGGCCATGTAATTTGAAAGTACTAGTTTTCTAAGGGAGCTATTAAGATTAAAAGAATAACATTTTGAAGCCGTAACCTTGCTATCCATCTTATTCTTGCATAAAAGAAATTTGGAGTTTCAGGGGATGCTTTGAAAATAATTCAAAAGCTGAGAGGACACTATGTCATTCAGACTTGGCAGAAATCTGATCTTTCCTCTGTTCAATTTAATACACACATGTATACAACTTCTTAAAAATTTAAGTGTAGTCATTTTACAGTGTTTTAATCTTATTCTGTTTTATATTTTTGACGTATCAGATTTACTTGATATAAAGTAGCACAGGATTTTCTTGGATTGATAATGTGAAAATTGCAAATGAAATCAACAGCAGTTAGACAATGCTTCCTGATTCTCTCTGTTAGTGTAAAACATAAATTTTAAGCAAAGAGAATATTTTATTAAGGATTAGAAGGCGTATTCATTGGTAGAGCTGGTAATTCCTAAAGCCCTTTCCATAAGTATTATCCTACAATGTGTTTGTTTTCATATCACTTATTTCAGGAACATTTTATTTATTAGTTATTCTTCTTTCATCAGGTTCCATCAATGCATATTGAACAATTATTGGTCTTTCACATATTGTCAGTGTCATGAGATATGATAAGAATATGGAACCTTGGCACCGTCAGGCAGGAGTTAGGGATGGTACATTTACTAAAACATTAATTTTAAAAGTATAGGTGGCTATAGGAAGACCTCAAGGACTAATTCAGGGACTTGGGGCTAGCTCAGCAGAGCTGTCACTACACATAAGCCTAAAATGTCCCTGGAGAGGGAGGTCATTGGAATTGAGTCCTAGTAGAAAATATTTTTTATCATTGAAAGCTTTTTTTAAACTGATCTTTCCATCATAATTCTCTGCAACACAATCTTTTTAAATTGAACATTTTTAGAATATCCTGTGATCACAATTAGTATTTTTTATATTAGCATATGTTGTAGCAATAAAAAACATACTCCTAGAATCTTTAATTATAATTATTTTTATTTTCAATTTTGTTTTAATTTATTTTTTAAATTACTTTTACAGACTGCATTTTAATTCTTTGTGCACAAATGGGGTACAACTCTTCATTTCTATGGTTGTACTCAATGTAGATTCACACTACTCATGTGAACATACATACACATAGAGTAATACTGTCTCAATCTACTGTCTTTCCTTCTCCCACCTCTCCAGTCCCGTTTTCCTCTACACCATCCAAAGTTCCTCGTTTCTTCTCTTGTCCCCTCTGCCACTCCTCTCCCCCCTCCACCATTATGTATCTCTTACCCTGCACAAAACTCAACTCAAAATGGATCAAGAACCTAGGAATTAGACCAGAGACCCTGCACCTAATAGAAGAAAAAGTAGGTCCAAGTCTTTATCATGTTGGCTTAGGACCAGATTTCCTTAAGATGACTCCCAAAGCACAAGAAATAAAAGCAGGAATCAATAGTTGGGATAGATTCAAACTAAAAAGGTTTTCCTCAGCAAAGGAAACAATCAACAATGTGAAGAGAGATCCTACAGAGTGGGAGAAAATCTTTGCCACACACACTTCAGATAGAGCACTAATCTCCAGAATCTATAAAAGAACTCAAAAAACTTCACACCAAGAATACAAATAACCCAAGCAATGAATGGGCTAAGGAAATGAGCAGACACTTTACAGAAGAGGATCTATAAACAATCAGCAGATATATGAAAAAATGTCCAACATCTCTAGTAATAAGAGAAATGCAAATCAAAACTACCCAAAGATATAATCTCACCCCAATTAGAATGACTATTATCAAGAACACAATCAATAATAAGTGTTGGTGTGGATGTGGGGAAAAAGGTACTCTCATATATTGCTGGTAGAGTTGCAAATTGGTGCAGTCACTCTGGAAATCAGTATGGAGATTCCTCAAAAAACTTGGAATGGACCCACCATTTGACTCAGCTATCCCACTCCTTGGTTTATACCCAAAGGACTTAAAATAAGCAAAGTACAGTGATGCAGCTACATCAATGTTCATAGCTGCTCAATTCACAATAGCTAGATTATGGAACCAACCTAGATGCCCTTCAATTGATGAATGGATAAAGAAACTGTGGTATATATACACAATGGAATATTACTCAGCCATAAAGAAGAATAAAACTATGACATTTGCTGGTAAATGGATGGAGTTGGAGAATATTTTCTCTTTTTGATAGATTTTTAAAACGTGATAATTTCTACCCATGTGGGTTTGGTTGGCATTTGACAAAATGATGCCACTGTATTCTTGGAGTCTTCCTGTGCTACGCATCACACATTAGATAATGATGCATCATCAAAAACATTTCAGTAATTGGCAGATAACACAATCAGGTGTTATCCGAAAACTCAGTTTGTTAAAGGCAAAGTATTACCTATTTCAAGTCTTGCAGAAATATTTGTGACTGTCAGAAGTAATTTTCCTTAGTTTGTAGAAATTAATACAATGTAGTTTAAGTGAGACATATCGAAGTAGGATAAGTTTTCACCTACAATAATCTCATAAATTGAGTTGAAATTAGGTGACATTGAGGCCAAAATAATCATATGAAATTGAAAATAACATTATTTCTGCCTAACTTCACTTTTGTAAATAAACTAGGAAAGTTTTAACCAGATATATCAAAAAATATTAAGTGTGATACCTGATAATAATTACATATATATTGATTTTAACTTAGGGTTGACAATAATTATTTGTATACCTGACAAAATTAGAGAGCCTATCTACAACCAAGACCCTAACCTAAGTAAATAAATAATAAAATCTAAACATCTTTCTTTATCCTAAACATATGAAACTGCTTCCTAAAGTATTGAGCAATAAATCCCATGTGGAATGGGAGAAACATTCTGGTACCACAGATGCTTTTATGCATACATTGTACTTTTATAATAGAAACTTATTTTGTATAAATTAATGTTAGAAAACAGGAAAGGCTTTAGGCCATTAATTAATGTGGGTCTTAGTGAAGGGGTATTAATAATTGTGTCATTTACAGTAATATCTTCAAAATACTTTCATTAATCTAGAAAGTGATTTGGAGTAATAGCAAACTAGGTATCCAAGGATTTGTAGGGAATTGAAAACTCCCGTCCAGATGATCCATGGATGTGCACTGGTGGCCTCCAGGGTAATGCACCACAGTAAATATTAAGAGTTCTGCCTTTGTTATATATACTGGAAAGAGCATGATGGGAGAAGGAAAATGAGAAGACAAGGAAAGCTGAGATATTTCCAGAATGAACATTCCTGGACATGCACATTTTAAGAAAAGGTACGTAGAGAAGTTGAAGATGAGAGATTATAATATCACAATAACTCAGACTCACTTGCTCTTACAACATCTTTATGTTTCCATAAAGTCTTAAACCCCTCTATTTGAAGAAAGCAACTGAAGATATGCCTTCATTCAATAAAAAAAAAAAAAAAAAAAAGTACATGTTAAGTTGTATTTAACAGTGTGGATCAACAGATGCACTGATGATAACCCCATGGTGCAAACTCTAAACCTAAAACATGCCATATCATGCTTTGTTTGTCTCATTTCTTCTCTTTACATATGATTATAGAAATATTTCTACATTTTATCACCATTTCTTTACATGTAAATAAATGTGAAAGATAATTGTCTATTCTTCTCCCGTTTTCCCCAGTCTCACATGCCCCAATCTCTACCAAATTTTGACCAAGACATAGGGCCTGATAGTCTACAACACAATTCCCAAGCTCACCTGACTGCTAGTGACCAGTTGCACTCTGCCAGTAAGATCAGAAAGTAGGAGGAGAGGAAAAGTGTCTCTTCCCCCTAGTTGGTTTTTTGAGATGACTTTGAGAGTGATTTGCTCCCTTTTGTGTTCCCAGTTTTCACTATTGTTCCTACTGTGACCAAACACCAGACAAGAACAATAAGAGGAGGAAAAATTTATTTGGGGGCTCATGGTTTCAGGGGTCTTAGTCCATGGATGGCAGACTCTGGCTCAAGGTGAGGTAGAACACCATGGTGGAAGGGTGTGGTGGAGTAAAGCTACTGGAGACATGGTGCCAGGAAGCAGACAGAGAACTGCACTCTTTAGAGACAAAGTATACACCCCACAGGCAAGCCCCCAATGTCCCCCTCCTCCAGCCACACCCTACTTGCCCACAGTTACCACCCAGGTAAATCCCATTCAGGAGATTAATGAATTGATGAGGTTCAGGCTCTCATAACCCAATCATTTCACCTCTAAGCTTTCTTCCATTGTCTCACACATGAGCTTTTGGGGGACACCTCATGCTAAACTGTAGCTCCTTTTCTGATGTATCATGAGAGGAGCTCTTCTGTGACTGAAAACTAGCAGGGTGGGTCCCTGTTTTCCAGTCCTAAGACTGGCTGAGCAGACTCCTCAGTTGTCCAGAATGAGATGACCAGGTTTCTTAAACATCATTTCCTTTCTTTACTGCTTTTTCCAGTTCTAGGAATAGTTCTTTAAGTTACTAATTCGCAGCTATCAGTTCTTTTTTTATTTTCTTCTTTCATTTATTTCTCTCCAACATGCTTTTCTTTTTCCTTCTGATATCTTTTAATAGCTACTTAACATTTTCCTTTATTAAATTAAAAAAAGAGTAGGAGCTTTGCTTTCTTTTATTATTTTCCCTAATGGGATCCTGTATGATAAAATAATATAAAACTAACAAATACAAATCTAGCTAAGCAAAGAAAGGGGTAAATTGAGGAGACTTTCTAAGTTACAGTATCTCCAACTTCCCTGAGAAGGTACCACAGACCATTTGATAAAGATGATGTATAAAGTCATGAATGAGCCCTGGAAAATCTCAGGCTCCCCAGCTACAAGACATCTGGCAGTTGATGCACCATCTCCTCATAAACTATTTAGATGTGATGGGGTGGTCAGTCTCTTCTTAACTTTTTTAAAGATTAGACTATTTTCGTACTATTACATATTTGCATTCTGTTCTGAGACAATATGGAGAGACCTCAGATACACTTTATCCACTTTCTTCTAATAATAATGTTCTGCAAAACTCCAGAACATTTTTCCAAACAGGATATGGGCATTGACACAACCCTAGGATCTTGCTCAGATTTTCCCACTTTTACTATGTGGGCACATGCCTGGGGGTTCAGTTCTACAATTTTATCATCTGTGTAGGTTTATCTAACAAACAACAGAGTCATGAGGTAGATGACTCATCATCTCAGGGACTCTTCAGGTAGTCATTTTCTAACCATATCCCCTGCCCTCCAAAGTCCACCTCCCTTTTAACCCCAGAAGAAAAGAAAAAAAAAATTCCCTTGAGATTTATCCAAGTGATTGCTGTTATTAATAGTTCATTCATTTTTATTGCCAGTAGTTTTCCACAGAGAGGATGTATCACAGTTTGACCACTTACCTGTTGAGGACATCTGGGTTGCTTTTTGGGTTTGACTTTTACACTGTGAACATTCATGTTCAGGTTTTTATGTGAAGATGTATTTCCAGTTACCTGGGATAAATTCCCAAGAGTGTGATTGCAGAGTACATGCAATCCCATTTTTAAAAGAAACTGCCAGACCACACTCTAAACAGAAAAGTTAAAATAAACAATAGCAAAAAAAAAAAAAAAAAACACTGGGCGTTGGAGGAAGATGTAAACACTGTTTTAGTCACATCCTACCACTTCAGTGACAACTCATTTAATCCCTATCAGGGGGATTAATTCACTGATTGGGTTAAGACTCTCACAACCCAATCATTTCTCCTCTGAACCTTCTTGCATTGTCTCACTCATGAGCTTTTGGGGGACACCTCACATCCAAACCATGACAGACACTGATCACTCAAACATTGCTGATGAGAAGGTAAGATGAGACAGCCCCCTCTGGAAAACAGTGGAGGAGATTTTTCTTAACATTAAAAACTACTTCGAACTAACTTTATATGGAGGCCTACTGCAGCCGCTCTTGCTTTATGAGCCTTACAGTCCTGTCATTCTTTCTCCTCCCCACACTCCAACTGAATAAGAGCTGACCTGTGGGCCAACCTCTAACACATGTTTCTAACAATGCTGACATGATAGAGAGGAAATTGCTTGCAATGTGGATATACATTAACAAAGCAGTTTTTCACAGATGTCTTTGAGAAATCTTTATAAATTACTGTAGCCATTGTAAATGCACAACAGAAGAAAATGCTAAACCTTGTAAAACATGGGCTATTCATTATAAACTGCTTTTGTGGCATAATGTTAGTGTGTATTTGAAAATGTTTTTAAGCCACAAAAGGAAAATGCCTTGCATCTGATGAAACAGAGGAGGTTATTAATGGAGAACGAAGAATACAGAAAGCAGCTGCTTAAGGAAAAGCTCTGCAAAATGCTTTAAACTAATTTTATCTGCATCCTTCAACATGAATACTGTAGTAAAAATGGTGTTTGCTGAATGTAAATTTCCCAATAAATATGCTAAAAAATATAACCAATAAAAGGATAAAAATAATCAAAAGCATATTATATATAATTAAATCTATGAATTCATGTTAGGAGCCCTGCTACCACAATTTTTATTTCAGTTGGCATGAACTTATTTCAGTTTAGATTTTAACAAATAGGAAAAAGGTATGAAAAATTAGTCACCTAGTATAATGACAGATATAGGGATAGACATCACAATTCAGAAACACAAAGTATTTTGGCATTTTGTCACCCGCTTCTCATATAATATGATAGGATGGAGTGCCTAATATTTTCCTAAATCAACATATAAAACAATACAACAAATGGTGCTGGGAAAATTGGAAAGCCATATGCAGCAAAATGAAACTAAACCCATATCTCTCACCCTGTACAAAACTCAACTCCAAATGGACCAAGGACCTAGAAATTAGACCAGAGACCCTGCACCTATTAGAAGAGAAAATAAGTCCAAATCTTCATCACGTTGGCCTAGGACCAGATTTCCTTAACATAACTCCCAAAGTGCAAGAAATAAAAGCTAGAATCAATGATTGGGATAGAGTCAAACTAAAAAGCTTTTTCTCAGCAAAGGAAACAATCAGCAATGTGAAGAGAGAGCCTTCAGAGTGGGAGAAAATCTTTGCCACACACACTTCAGATAGAGCACTAATCTCCAGAATCTAAAGGGTGCTCAAAAATCTTTACACCAAGAATACTAATAACCTAAGCAATAAATGGGCCAAGGAAATGAACAGACACTTTACAGAGAAAGATCTACAAGCAATCAATAGATTTATGAAAAAATGTTCAACGTCCCTAGTTATAAGAGAAATGCAAATCAAAACCACTTTAAGATCTCATCTTACCTCAATTAGAATGTCTTTTATTAAGAATACAGGCAACAACAGGTGTTGACGAGGATGTGGGAAAAGGGTACACTCATACATCCCTGGTGGGAGTGCAAGTTGGTGCAGTCACTCTGGAAAGCAGAGTGGAGATTCCTTAGAAAACTTGGAATGGATCCACCGTTTGACCCAGTTATCCCACTCCTTGGCCTATTCCCAAAGTCTTAAAATCAGATTACTACAGTGATGCAGCTATATCAATGTTCATAGCTGCTCAATTTACAATAGCTAGATTGTGGAACCAACCTAGATGTCCTTCAATAGATAATGGATATAGAAACTGTGGTATATATACACAATGGAATACTACTCAGCCATAAAGAAGAATAAAATTATGGCATTTTAGGTAAATGGATCATGTTGGAGACTATTATGCTAAGTGAGATTAGCCAATCCCAAAAATCCAAAGGCCGAATGGTCTCTCTGATAAATGAATGATGATGCATAATGTGGGGTGGAATGATGGCAAGAATGGAGAAAGGATAGAGAGCATAGAGGGAAGGGATGGGTGGGGTTGAGTTTGGGGGGTAAGAATAATAACAGTATGTGTGACAGACATCATTGCCCTGTGTACATGTATGAATGCACAGATGGTGTGACTCTACTTTGTGTACAATCAGAAAAACAATTGCTGTACTCCATTTGTGTTCAATGAATCAAAAAATTAAATTAAAAAAAATAAATAAAATAAACCTTATTGATTCCCTACAAAAGAGAAAAAAAAGGTTTCATGAAATTCCATTGAAGAAATATATTCTAAATTAAATTAGCCCTCAAGAATTCAAAATTTAGGCTTTTTAAAGTGTTTCAGCATTAGATAAACATTTCATTGGCCATGCATACTTCTTTGGGTATTTATCTAAATATTAGTGGGGAAAACTCTTAGCATAAGCTAAATAGTAGTGCCATTATTTTGTAATTAATATTTTATATGTGTTGGCAAATTTCTTTACAGAAAAATATTATAGTTTGCATTCCAACTGGCAGCATATGTTCCTACTAGTTGATTCACATCCAAACCATTGTTGAATATTGTCATTATTTATTAATCTAGGAGAAAAAATTGCAACGTTAGTTCTTATTTCTTTCCTATTATTGAATTTTAAAATGTTTGCTCCTGTTAATTGTCCATTTTATTTCTCTTTTTATAAAATTTATCAATGTTTGAAATATTTTTATTCAAGTGTTAATATCTTCTGATTAATTTATGAAGGTTTTCCATCTATTAGTACCTGTGCCTTGCAAATATTTACCCAATTTGTCCTTTTATTTATGGTTACTTCAAGTGTACAAATTACTTTTCCCACAGCAAAAGTGCTTTTTAACCTTTCTACTTTGTCCTGTTATGAGATTATTTAAAAAGATAAAGGAAAGAAAGAATCAGTTTTTCTCTTATAGTTCTCATGTTTTATATTGCAAACATTTCATTTTCCATTACTGTTGGGGATGCTGTGAAGGTGTTTAGAGACTTTGTTATTCATTTTTATTAATGTGGACCAAATTTATAACTATTGATGAATTTTCATACATCATTTTGATGTTTTGACTTGAATTATATTTAAGTTAGGGCATTGAATTAAAATATGATGTTTTCACAATGTTGATTTTTACATTCAGGAACATGTTATTTCTCTCAAAATTCTCAAGTCTAAAAACTGCTTTTCAGGGATTTTTAGTAGTTTAGTTACCATATGTAATTATATTATTCTCGTGTGACTGCTTTTTAAAAATTTAATCAATTATTTTAAATTAATTATTACATATAGAATATATATTATATCATTTTTCATTTTTGTTTTGTTATATTTCAATCATAAGAATAGATGTAATACACTTTTTTGTTTTACCAGTTTGACAGAGGTTTTAGCAGGATTATCTCTAGAGATCTAAAGATCATTCATTGGCTCATTATATAAAAAAAATTTTTTTAAATCATCTTAAAATTTTGGCCAGCACAGTGTTGCATGCAACTCAGCAACTCAGGAGGTTGAGGCTGGAGGATTGCAAGTTCAAGGCCAGTCTCCTCAATTTAATAAGATCTTTAGCAATTTAGCAAGACCCTTTCTCAAAACAAATTAAGAGCTGGGTGTACCCTGTGTTCAATCTCCAGTACTGAAAAAAACAATATTTATCTTTCTATCTAAAACTATTGATACCTTATTGGTGCTTGATAAACAAAACTAAAGATTTTTGAATTATACAAGTTTCATTTGGATCATGAACATGATATTTATTAATCATGTGAACTTGGAAAAATATTTTAGCTTCTGTATAATAGATTTATAATAATATTTGACATCTAAAGTAAGTGCAAGAATTGGAGTATTAAATGAAAAAAAAATTGGAGTATAATATTTAACTCTTAGAAGACACCAGATTCTACATTTCTTTGTACTTTTATAGGATTTCAGTCAATAATTCAACACTAAAATTACTGAGCACCTGTTTTGTGCAAATCATTGGTAAAGTAATCCATTAAAGTATTTAAGATTAAATATTAAAGACGACAAGATTAGGGAGAAAGTAAAAAGGTAATAAGTATGCTAATTAATTCAATATGATTGTTGGATATGATTGCTCCCCTACCAAAAGGTACTGAGAAGTACGATAGGATCAGTGGTAACACAGGTAGAGTGTCAGGTGTGTAAGAGGCCTTAGCTGGAGTTGTGAGGACCTCTTCAGTGAGACTCAACTTTTCACTAAGATCTAAAAGAAAATAGTCTCAAAAGACCAAGTAATCGCAGTCCAAGCAAAAAGGTAATAATTTCATGAAAAGTTAGTTCTATAAAGAATGGAAAGAAGAAAAACATGACTGAAAAGTGCACACATAGATAATTCAGAAGGAATCCTATTGAAAATTAATTACAACAATAATGTGAGACACTCATAGTAAGTGCAGAGGACAACAACAATTTGAAATCAGTAAGAGAGAACAGAAAAGATGTGGAAGCAAGACTTTTAGAAGAATTCTAAAGTTATGAAAATGTAGTAGAAAACATAATCAAAAATCTATAATAGAGGAGAGTAATTTTTTTTAAAAGGAAGAGTTGCTACATAAATACAAAGGTTCACAAAAGACCATGGGAACAATTACGAACAACTATATGCAACAATTGGATAAAGCAGATTAAGTAGATAAATCCTTAGAAACACACAGCTTACCAAGACAGATGCAAAAGAAAATAGAAAATCTGAACAGAACAATAGTGAGTAAGGAACTTGAATCAGTCATTGAAAAATCCTACAACAAAGTTCAGGATCATGGTTTCAGTGGAAAATTCTATGAGCAAAGAAGAATTAAAGCCAATCCTTTTCATATACCAATGGAATATTATTTCCAGTAATCTGTAACCACATAGATGAACCTGGAGGGTATTATGCTAAGTGAAATAAGCTAGCCCAGGAAGATAAATGATGTGAGATCTCATTCACATGTGTAATCTAAAAAAAAGTGAACCATATAGGTTTTGGAGATGAGAAGAGTGATAACCAGGAGTGGGTGGGAAAAATGGGGAGACATTGTTCAGAGTACAACTTCCAGTAGTAAGTTCTGGAGATTTAATATATAGTATGATGACTATAGTTAATAATAACATATTTCATGCTTGAAATTTGCTGAGAGAGTAGATCAGAATGGTTCTCAAGTCACACTTACGTGAATGGTAACCATGAGAGGTGATGCACATGTTAGCTTAATTGCAGTAATTATTTTACACTATGCATGTATATCAACACACTATATTGTATAACTTAAATATGTCCAGTTCCCATTTGTCAATCAACCTCATTAATCTGAAATAAACCAAAATGCCAAAAAAATCACAATTCTTATTAAATTATTTGGTGACACAGGGCCAATATTGTGGTCAGGAAAGAAATATCAGGCACAAAACTGGAAAGCTCATTTTCAAATCCTTTCTTCCTGAACGAACAACAGCAGCTGTGGCAGAGTCTCAAGGACATGCAACAGCCAGGAATACCGTTCTTCCCTTTCCTCACCTTTCCCCATGTGCTCCAAAGCCATTCCATGGTTAGAATGAGGAATGCATAACTCATCTGTAATTTATACTATCACATGATCCTGAATAGCTGATCTCAAGGATAATTTTTCCTGAGCCTGGAGTTCCAGGTTCACAAGAGGGAAACTTCTCAGTATTTGGTGCAGATTGCATGGTGAGTCACAGAGAAAGAATCAGTTTTCACTATGCCTGAAATTTCCTGAGTGCTTACTCAGAACAGTGTGTAGGAGCCCTTTAATCCTGGTACAGAACTTCTCAAATACAAATTTTAGGGTATCTGTCTGTGCTTTAACAGAGGTGACTGAGGACCAGAAGTGTTGGCATTTAAGTGACCTTAGCAGTTCTTTTACAGAAGCACCATATGATATTTTAAAGTAAAATAATCCAGCAAGTCATTGTGCAGATTCTTTGCAATATTGAGAAAAAAAAATAAGAGATTGAATTAGAAGATGAGAAACGTTGAAGTTCTATGTTACACAAGCCTCAGAAGCCTAAAATTCCCGCGTTAAAAGATCTCAAACACCAGGGTCTCTGAAAAATAAAAGATAAGCAGCAGAGAGAACAAGACAAAGAAAAATGGATAAACATTGTGCCTTCTGGAGATGACCAGTGGCTCCAAGAATAAAATATTCTATGCCACACCAATTGATATGGTAAAATGGAAGGGTTACCAGGCTAAAAGGAGGATTTTGAATTTCTGATAGCAGCAGCTCTGCTGGTTACCAGCATTATATCTTTGACTTAAATTTCATAATCCTCAATCTCCCTATTGCTTAGATGAGAGAATTGGATCAGATATTTTCAAATTGGGAAAGTTAAAATGTTTAGGTCATGGGCCCCAAATTAACTTTTTCTCAATTCAAGTCTATTTTACAAAAGCTAATTAAATTTTCTCTTCTACTATTATTCCTTACTAATTAAAATTTAAATAACCAATCAATTAGCAAATTCTCATTAGAACTGAGAACATTTAGATCAGATATGGAGAACAGTGGCCATTCCAAAAGAATGCCAAAGTAACCAAAAAAGAAAAAAAGAAAAAAAATATATATATATATATATATTCACACACACAGAAAAGATTTCAGGGTCAGAATAATGTAAGCCATTCTTGGCAGTTGTTGAGGCCATAAACTTGAAATCTTCTGGCTCCCTTTCCTTTCCTCATTCACATGCAAAAGCCGGCATATCTTGTTGACTTTGCCTTCAGAGGCTCTAAGCACTACTAACCCCCTTCACCATTCCACCTTGGTCGAAGCCTCATCATCTCTTGCCTGGATTGTTTTTATTGTTCGTCTCCCTCCTTCCACTTTTACTTTCCAAGAGTCTAATATCACCACAGCTGTCGGACCCCCCTTCTAAAATAAGATCTGGTCAAAATAACCTAACATTTTCCAGTCTTAGAACACAGCTAAAATCCTTATATTGATCTAACATCCCTTATTATTTAACCCTACTCTCTTACTTCCCTGAACTCCACTCCTACCTCTCCTCTTCCGTAGACTCAGTTCAGGCTACACTGAACTCTGACTCATGACCACTTCAGGTATTCTTTAATCTCTAGAAGTCTGCAGTTAGTGTTTTCTCAGCTTGGCCGACTCTTCTAGAAATCATTGTGATGTGCCTCTCACTTTGCTTTAAGTCTCACTGTGTTAGGATGTTCTTCACAGGCATTCACATGATGCTGGCATTCAGGAAGTAGTAGGGGGTACTTTTATAACCACCTCAGAAGAAATATAGAGCTTTTACCAACATCGTCATTATCTTTTGTCTTTTTGCTTCATCTTTTTCTTCATAACACATATTGCAGTCTTTCTACTATTTTCATAACATATTATGACTTTCATTCCTGTTTTAGGATGAAAGGACAATGACCTTCTGTTGCTTTTATGTTCACTGCTTACATAGAGCCTAGTATAGTGTGATAATGCCTCATGAATAAACCCAATTAACTCTTCCAATCTTCCATCATGATCATCCCCAGGTTTCTCCCTTCCAGTCATATGCCCTTACTCACCTGGGGACGGTCCTCAAGGAAAAATCATGTTCATTCCAATACCACAGTTTTTAGGAATGCTTTGCAGGATATAACAGAACTCTTGAGTTCATATTGATTATGCATTTATTATCAAACACCTCACCAGCCAACTAAATCAGATAAGCTCTTTATCCTGTGTCCCATGATTTATGTCCAGTGCAAACTTCATGCTTTCTACCTAACCCAAAATCTCCGTTAATTTTCTCCTTCCTTAACCCTTCTTTCTAGAGCTTCTCTTCAGTGATTAGCATATGACTCTATGTCCTCAGTCTACTCACTGACTGGTCCTTCGGCCACCTGCTTGTTTGCACTGAAGACATCATGTCCCTCCATCCCACTCAGGTGTGTCTTATGCATTTTCTCATGCTCTATGAAGCAAGATGGATTCACCTTTCCTTTCCTTGTCTCCTGTCTGACATTACCATTACAAGACAATTCCTCTTACACCTTACATAGCAAGTCACACCATTTTATTTGTTATATTAAAGCAATACTATATTTATTTCCTTCGTGATTTCTACTTTAAAAGCTTTTTTCTCATTTTTAGCACATTATTTCTCCCTAGATGCATATGACATATTATAGAATTTAATAACTAATTTCTTAATGAAATAATGTTTTTCCTTTTATAAAAAAAATCCCTGCATTATTATAAGATTAATTCTGTGCAAGTACACTCTCCTTTAACCCCCTTTTGGCTGCAGTGTTTTAACTTTGTGTCCTGGTCCCTGTTATACTTTCTCCCTAACTCCTGCTATAGCAGGATAAGATCAATCCTTTCTCTGAAAAAAAAAAAAAAAAAAAAAAAAAAAAAAAAAAAAAAAAAAAAAAATTGCCAAAATTCTCAGTCTTTCCCATTCAGGTTTCATGTCCTCATTTCACATTTATTCATTCCCACTGAACTTCTGAAGCACTCCATCCCGTCACTCCATCATCTAAACACCCTAGATTTGCATCTGATGAAACATTTCTACCTCTGAAATTCTAAATTTTCACAATACTCTCTAATTTCATTTTAAGTACTCCAAACTCCTATTTTCTCATTGATATCCTTAGTTCATGGATGCCATTACATTCTTACTCATAACCATCTAGTCTTTGAGTTTTGTTTTGTTTTGTTTTTTCTCCTCTGCAAGTTTGATTCCTTGGTCCATTGTTCAACACTTTCTTTACCAATCCTTAAATTCCTTTATTTTATTGTCTTTTCCTGAAGATAGAACTGCAACACTTAAGGATGACCATCAACTCAATGGTCAGAACCTCCATCCAGGCCCTTTACATCTTCTAGAAAACCAACTGGTTTCCAAATTAATTATCTCACCTTGATCTATAATCACTAAGATTTATTTTTAGCTAATGTTTATTTACTTTTTCATTTGAGAGTTCAATCATCAGCTGCTCCAGAAAGCTCTTACAGGTAGCCAAAAATGGATTAATTCCCCTTTCATATAGCACCTTCTATTTTCCTGTGTATAATTTATCACTTTGTGGGTACTTGTTTGACGCTTAACTTTCCTATCAGAATTAAATCCCTATGAAGAGTTATTATATTTATTTATTTTGGTGTTGCACTGTGAAATTTGCTTATAATTTGTTGAGAGCTTCAGATAAAGTGATTTTCTTGGTCGTTTTGAAGCAGAGACAATTTGTGTTCAAAACTACTTATTTTTACTCTTATTTCTATGAATTTTGTTAGTCTTATTGAGTATCAGCTATCAAATCTATTAAGTAAGAATTATTATGCCCACATCTGTGATGACTGTGAAGAGGGGAAAATGCATGCAGAGCTTTATCCCAACATACATTGTGATCAATACTTATTATCTTTTTATTTATCTATTTAGTGCAGAGGATCAAACCCAGGACCTCATATATGCTCGACAAGCACTCTACACTGAGCTACATCTCCACGCCTCCTGCTTTATTTTTTATCTGTACTGCGCTGTCTGCCTTCTGACAGCAGATCTGGGTGTCCACTGTGGTTTACAATCCTGTGTCTTGCTGCTCACAGGTAAGCATCATAAATTGAAGGGAATGAAGACTGACTTTGTGCCCCTGGGTCATCCAAAGGAACATGTTGCCTTATAGTTCATAACACAACGAGGAGATTGAGCCAAATTTTGAATACATAGATGCACTTGGGAAACAGGCATTCTTTACTCTTCTTTAACCTTACCAGCAATTATTTTAGAGAAAGAAGAAAATTGACACATCTGAGGTAACCTTTTCTATGGAACAAATAGTTCAGTTTTGTTTTCTTGTTTTCCATTTAGACAGTCTTATTTTATCACAAATTCCACCACAAAAGTGCAACACAGGGAGAGGTAAGATAAAGTATAGAGTATAAATAAGAGATACAAAAGACAGATTGAAAAGTTCCTTTAAACATTTACTAGTAGTTATAGAAGAATATGGTGAATGAAACAATGGAAAATAATACTTAAAGAGACAATAGTTGAAAATTCTTAAGGATATACATAAAGTCATGCCTTTTGAGTATAAGAACTTCTTGAAAACAAAATTTTTGAAAAAATAAAATGGTATATCCACACTTAACTATGATTCTTGAAAACTGTAAAATATTAAGAAAAACAAATACAAAAAGCTACCAGAACATAAAGTACATTGATGACTGTAATTATAATTAATGACAGCACACTTCTTCTCATCAATAACAATAGAAGATACAATATAGTAATGCAATATCTACAAAGTGCAAATTGGAAGTTGCCATTAATCTAAAACTGTATGCATAGCTATATGACCAGTAAAGAGAAAGCAAACTAAAACATTTGAAGATATATAAGTAATTTTAGCACTGATATAATTATTTAGAGAATGTAAAAGATAAAAAAAATTGAAGGGGAATGAGTTAATAAAATGGAAAATACACAAAATTTAAATTGCAAAAAATTTTATCTTATATTGACAACAAAAGTAATAAGCTATTTTGCATTATAGAAATAAATACATATACACATACATACAAATAAAATAGGATAGGAAAATACAAATTAGAGAAGACTTATCTACACTCAAAATATGCAAAGAAAAAAGCTCATAAAAGGATAGAAAGTAGAAAATACGAAACACATCTCTTCGATAAATGGTCTTAGAAAAATTGAATATTGATCTGCAAAAGGGGAAAATTAGACCCCCATTATAACATGTTAGTTAACTTTTTATCACTTGTAACCAAAATACCTGACAAAAACAACTTGGAGAGAAAAGTTTATTTGGGGCTCACAGGTTCAGAGGTGGCAGTTCGTGGTTGCTCAATAACATTGCTCTGCGTCCCAAGATGAGGCAGAGCATCATGGCAGAAGGTTGTGGCAGGGGAAAGCTGTTCAGTCCATGGCATTCAGGAAGCAGAGAGAGAGAGAGAGAGAGAGAGAGAGGAGCCAGGAGGATAAGATATAATCCCTAAGGGTGCAGCCCCAGTGACTTATCTCCTCCAGCCATACCCCACCTGCATACTGTAACCTTCCAATACTTTCAAAGTGTGACTCCAGGAAATGGATCAGTCCAATGATTAGTTTATGGTTCTCATAATCTAATCACTATACCTCTGAACATTTCTACACTAACAGATTTATGGGGGACCTCCTCATATCCAAACTGTAACATAATCATACACTAACACTCAAATTGAATCAAAGAATGTAAACATATACTCTGAAACCATAAGATCATTAGAAGAAAACAGTACAATCTCCTCAATGTTTGTTTTGGCAATTAGTTTTTGTAGATGACAACAAAAACATAAGCAACAAAAGCAAACATATGCAAGTGGAATTATATCAAACTAAAAAGCTTCTGTATAGCAATGGAAACAATAAAATGAAAAATCAACCTACAGAAATATTTGCAACTCATGTATTTTATAAGGGGACAATATAAAAAGGTATACAAGGTGCTCATACAACTGAATAGAAAAAGAACAAATAGCCCAGTTAAAAAATGGGTAGGCATTCTAATTGGGGTAAGATGAAATCTAACAGGTGTTGACGAGGATGTGGGGAAAAGGGTATACTCATACATTGCTGGTGGGAGTGCAAGTTGGTGCAGACACTCTGGAAAGCAGTGTGGAGATTCCTTAGAAAACTTGGAATGGATCCACCATTTGACCCTGCTATCCCTCTCCTTGGCCTATACCCAAAGGACTTAAAATCAGCATACTACAGTGATGCAGCCACATGAATGTTCATAGCTGCTCAATTCACAATAGCTAGATTATGGAATCAACCTAGATGCCCTTCAGTAGATGAATGGATAAAGAAACTGTGGTATATATACACAATGGAATATTACTCAGCCATAAAGAAGAATAAAATTATGGCATTTGTAGGTAAATGGAGGATGTTGGAGACTGTTATGCTAAGTGAGATCAGCCAATCCCAAAAATCCAAAAGCCGAATGGTCTCTCTGATAAATGAATGATGATGCATAATGCGGGGGGAAGGGTGGCAAGAATGGAGGAAGGATAGATAGCATAGAGGGAAGGGAGGGGTGGGGGCTGGGTGGGGGGTAAAAATAATAACAGAATGTGTGACAGATACCATTGCCCTGTGTACATGCATGAACGCACAGATGGTGTGACTCTACTTTGTGTACAACCAGTGAAACAATAGCTGTACTCCATTTGTGTTCAATGAATCAATAAGTAAATAAAAAATAAAATAAAATAAGATAAAATATTCATAGAATGAGTGAAAAAAAATGGGTAGGCACTTCTCCACAAATGCATATAAATAGCCAATGTGTAAATGAAAATATGTTCGACATCACTAATTGTTAGCAAAGTACAAATGAAAATCACAATAAGATATTGCCTCACGCCTGTTAGAAAGAAAAGAAGGAAGGAAGGAAGGAAGGAAGGAAGGAAGGAAGGAAGGAAGGAA
>JAJEJO010003860.1:248092-333087 GCA_020662805.1 Glaucomys volans
GAAGGAAGGAAGGAAGGAAGGAAGGAAGGAAGGAAGGAAGGAAGGAAGGAGAGAGGGAGGAAGGGAGGGAGGGAAGAAGAAAGAAAGGAAAGAAAGAGAGAGAGGGAAGGAGGGAGGGAGAAATGGAGGAAGGAAGAAGGGAAGGAGGGAGAGAAAGAAAACAGTAGTGTCTTCTTCTCTTTTCTGTTGATATAACAAAATACCTGTTACCAGGTGATTTATAAATAACAGAAGTTCAGTGATGATTTATAATTATAGTAACTGGGAAGTCATAGGGCATTGCAGTTTCTGAGTGTCTTCTTGCTGCACCATAACAGCAAAGAGCATCACAATGATGAGATAGAATAAGAAAGCCAGAAAGATCTGACATGTATAACAAAGCTACTCCTATAAATCAGCAATCCAATATCAACGAATGGATTTATCCCATTTATGAGAACAGCGCCCTAATGACCCAGTCACCTCCCAAAGGTTCTGCCTCTCAAATACTATTAATGCACAACTTTGGAAATTAAGTTGCAACAAGAAAAATTTGCCAGACACACTCAAACTGTTGCAGATAACAATGCTGGTAAGGATATGGAGAGAAAGGAGCGCTTCTCCACTCTCGATGGGAGTGTAAATTGGACAGCTATTATGGAAAGCAGTATGGAGGTTCCTATATGATGAAACAGAACTACCACAAGATCCAGTAGTCCTGTTTCTGGGTATATATAGAAACTAATTAGAACCAAGATCTTAAAGAGATACCTGCAGTTCCTTGTTCATTGCATCATAATTGACAATAGTCAGAATTCAGAAATAACCTAAGTGTGCATTGATAGATGAACTAATAAAAAATTTTGTTATAAGCTGGGTGTGGTAGTACACATCTATAATCCCAGCAGCTCAGGAGGCTGGGGCAGGACAATTGCCAATTCATAGCCATCCTCAGCAACTTAGGCCCTAAGCAACTTATCAAGATTCTGTCTCAAAATAAAATACAAAATGGACCAGGGCTGGGCTCAGTTGGTTAAGTGCCCCTGGGTTCAATCCCTGGTACCAAAAAAAAAGTGTGTTAAAACATGCAATGGAATATTCTTCAGTCTTTAAAACAAGGGGAAGAAATCCTGCTATTTGGAATGACATGAGTGGACATAGAACACATTATATTCAGTGAAATGAGCCCAAGACATAAAGTCAAATATTGTTGAAACTCACTCATAATTAGCATGTAAAAAAGTCAAACTCATAGAAACAGAATAAAAAGGTGGTTACTAGGGGCTAGGAAGAAGGGAAAAAGAGGAAGAGATGTGGAATTGGTACAGAGCTTCAGTTATGCTAGATAAATATGTTCTGAAGATCTAATACAGCCCAGCGCCTATAGTTAACCATACTATCACATATTTAAAACTGATGAGACAGTAGGCTTTATGTTGGATTTTCTCACAAGTAAACACACACAAACATAATGCATAAAACAATAGCAATTTAAAAGGGCAGGGGAAATGTTAGAAAGTAAGGGATATATTTTTGGCTTGGATAGTGGTGATGGTTTTGCAATTGTATACCTACCCCAAACTCATTGAGATGCATGCATTAAATATGTACAGCTTTTAAAATGTCAAGTATACATCAATTAAGTGGTTTTGGAAAAAAAAGTAACATGTCAAAATAATTATCCATAGCATTTTCAACTAAATTTCATTACAGATGTACATAAGAGTGCCCACTTAACCTTGGGGAATAGGTTTTAAAACCTCTAGTTAGAAACTGCAGATAGTATCAAATTTTATTGGTTTTTCCTATACATACATTCCTATGAAAATGTTTAACCTATAAATTGGCCCCAGTAGGAGATTAACAATTATTACTAACAATAAAATAGAATAATTATAGCAATTACTGTGATAAAATTACAAATTATACTACAAAAAACTTACACATCATTAATTTCTATAATATTTATTTAATGTTTTCAGATTGTGATTGAAGCAGCTAATGGAAATGGTGGAAAGCCAAACTGGGGATAACAGGGTATTTAGAAGCAAGTTAATGTTTTAAAATGCATGGATTAATAAAAAATCCATTATTTTTTATGGAATTATGTAAAAGAATTATAGAGTAAATATGATAATAATATATCAAAGAGAGAAAGGAGTATATAAAAATAAGAGGAAAAACAATAAAATAGAGAGAAGAGGGAAGAATGGAAAGGTGAACAAAGACCAAAGAGCTTAGTTTCAGAGTTCAATCTCTCCCTTGGCCTCTTTCCTTCAACAAATCAACATCCTGCAACACCTCTGAAGAAGAAAGAAAAAGATCACAGAATTTGAATTCATTCAAGGGGACACAACTCCAGACAAAAGTAAAAATTCTTAAGATAACATGAGAATAATAAAATCAATCCAACACCTTTTGAAGGTATACATTTTTAAAATAAACTCAAGGAAGAAGGAAAATTCCAACTGAACAAAAAGATGACATAAAATTTCTATTGGAATTATCCCTTGAGAAAGACTACTAGATGGCTTTGTACACAACTTTGAGCAAATCTTCAAGTAAATAAATGCTGTGAATGCGAGCTGTTTCAGAGAATAAATGAAGCAGTATTCAAACTGAAACATTTTAAGGATAATATAAAATGGAAGCCTATTTTGAAAAGGTAGAATTTGAAAAATATTGCTTCATCTCACCTACAAAATATGCATTATAATAAATCAAATTCAGCAATATAAAAAAAACATATGGAAGGAAAGATATTTCACTATTATTATTTCATGCACTGAACAAATAGATGAAAAGTTGATAATTTTATTATATCTTTAGTATCTATGTAACCATATAACTGTGTATGAACGTTTAAATTAAACACGTATGAACGTGTTTAAATTACTTCACATATGTAAATTTGAATATATGTTATACATTATGGGATAATCTAATATATGATGTAATTAATATATAAGATTCAAAACTCTATGGAAAATATTTTATCAACATAATCATAAATAAATTTCATGGCTAATAGTGAGGAATAGTGGAAACATTGTAAAAATGTTAAAATCAGGAAGAAGAGAGGTCTGTTGCATACAACTTCCCATTTCACTTCTCATTTCAAAAATTAAATGAGAGGTTTTAAGTGTTGAAAATGCAAAGATAAAATGACAAAAAAAAAAAAAACATATTGAAGAGATTCTCTATATAAGAATAATCCAAAAACTCTGACAAACTTTCAGAACAAGGTTTGATGTAAATTCTGGATAATAGGTTAACAGGTAAACTATATTTACTTTTCTTCCTGTAAAAATCTTTAAAAATACTTCACAACATCAAGAAGAGAAAACTAGATATAGGGAGTAAATTTGAGCGTTCATGTTCCACAATTTGTAAACTTAAGCAATACACATGAATCTCTGTATGTAACCCTATCTGATCACACTAACATCATTTCCTAATGAAGAAAACACTTAATTTGGGAGATAATGATCATATCCACACATTAAGTTTGTAATATATATATTTCAACTTAACCAATATATTTTATTTATTTATTTATTTATTTATTTAATTTACCTATTTATTGGTACTAGGGATTGAACCCAGAGGCACTTTACCACTGAGCTACATCCTCAGTCCTTTCTATTTTTATTTTGCTTAGGGTCTCTCCAAGTTGTTGAGACTGGCCTTGAACTTGTGATCCTCCTGCTTCAGCCTCCTGAGTTGCTGGAATTCTAGGTAGGCATCATCATCCAGCAATATGTTACTATCTTGAATGGTTTAAATATTAATAAACAAGTTATTTTGCATAGCAGCATGCTTTTGTTTCCTTTTTCTTATGTTTACCATTCTCTAATATACTTATTTTCACTGCTTTGTGTTATTTCATTACATAGACATATTACAGTATAGTTATATACTTTTTATGTTGGACATTTTTTTGTTTCAGTGGTTTTGTAATTAATAGCATTACTTGTTTGGACATATATCAACTCCTGGTGAAATAGTTGCTATAGAATTTATATATTAGGTAGAATTGGTTAGTCTCAGGCAATGTATGAATATCTTCATCTTCAAATATATGTCAAAATCTTCTCCAAGAGATGGATAAAAACCAGAATCTCACAGAAGCAGAGTAAAATGATAATCATAATCTATTGACAGAATTTCTTAAACAGTTTTTGAATCTGAAGATTGTTGTGGTGTTAATTTTACATCCTTGACTAGTAGGAAGGTATTGGTTCATAAACTTATTGGTCATTTGGGGTTTTCCTTTTAAGATGTACTTCTCGGTACATGTTTTGTATCATTGCCCTTCTAAGTAAGGAGAACCTGGGAAGTTAGTCAACATTTTCAAGATTCCTGTATGACTCCCCTCCTTGTCTTGCAGGAGCTGATGATTTAGACGTATTCACACTGCACTCTGAAGTGAAATGCATCGTGTTGGGAACAGAAGCATAATTTTACTTTATTGTGGTAAGATGCTGAGATTTTGAGGTCAGTCACTGAAGATTTCTAATTTTTTCTACAAATTTCTTGCATACTGATTTTTTTTGCATCCCTGGTGTGTTATCTAGTCGTTTTCCTATTTATTGATTTACATATCAAGTCTCCAGCTATTTATCCATCTCTGTACTTCCTTGTAGCTTCTGACATCTGAGCCCTCGAATATATAGATCTGCATCCATATATAATTGTTCTAAATGTTCTAGTGTTACTTTTGCTGTATTAGTTGCTAGCATATTCAGATTTCTTAATATTTTAGTGATGAAGTTCACTCTATAATAAGCCACTGCAAAACTCAATGGCATACAAGAAGAAGCATGTATTCTTATGTGCACAGATATGCAGGTAGTCTGGGGTTATGTTGATTCAGATTGTATGTCTGTGAATCAACTTGGGCAGCTATGCTCCCTGAGTGCTCCTTCCAGAGTTCCGTAAAAAGGAGTAACCAAAAATCCAATTGCCAACTGGCTACCACCCCACATGTTTGTGCAGTTTTGCAGCAAAACTCTGTAATGATGGTGTAGACAGGCATTTGCAAACCAAGGAAAACGAAAAGCACTGTTAAAGGACACAAAATAAATCCCACATAAAGCTTTCTGTAGCCCAAGTTTATTTCAGTACTTAACAGTAGTCAAGAGATGGAAACAATGGGGCTGGGCTTGTAGTTCAGCGGTAGAGCACCCGCCTAGCACTTGTGGAGCCCTGGGTTCCATTCTCAGCACCGCATATAAAAATAAATAAAAATAAAGGTCCATTGACAACTAAAAAAAAATTTTTTAAAAAGAGATGGAAACAATCTACATGCCTGTAAATAGATGAATGGATCAATAAATAGTGATACAGAAGTATAAAAGTAGACAATGGTATGTTTTTCACTCTTTAAAGAAAAAGGAAAGAATCTGCTATTTGCAACCTAGTTAAACATCGAGGACATTAAATGAGATATTCCAGAGTGAAAAATACACACTGCATAATCTCATACACTGTGAGATCTAAAAAACAAAACAAAACCCTGAATATGTAGTAACAGAAAGTGGAATTAGAAAGTGGAATGGTGGTTATCAGGTGGGGGGATGTGGAGTAAAGGGGGAGACATAGATCAAAGAGTACAGACATACACTTATCGCAGGTAAATAAATCTAGACATTTAATATATGAAATTAGGACTATAGTTAATAATGTATTTTACACTGGTAATTTAAGAGAGTAAATTTTAGGTACTCTTAGATATTGAACTGGATGGATTTTAAAGTGAGACTTATAATGTGGAATGACCTGGGACTGAACAGTATCGGTGACATTGCTCAGGATGGCTGTGACAGTGAGGAGAGGGTCTTGAAGCAGTCTGGACTGAGAGCTGCTACTCCAGGTAGGTTTGTACTTGGTAATTGCTTTATGCCTTATCTTCCACACACAGCTGGGGCATATGGCTCATTTTTTTATTGTCCTCAGTATTATTCACTTATAAGAAAAGGATGGTTAATTCTAAAATTGTTTATCGCAAAGTAGGAAATGATGCCTGTTTCCAGTATTGTGTGACATAAAAATGGGATTGTTTGATTTAAGCTCTCAGATATATGTCAACAGAATTAAAAACCGGAATAAAAAAGAAAAATTTCTTGGAAAATATAAATACATTTATATTTAAATATAATATTATAATTTAATTATAATAGAGAAATAGAATAAAATATTTCATTTAATAGAATATTTTATAAATTACAAGCTAAATAGAAGACATTCACATTGGGAAATAAATAAAATCTTCCCTTTTCTGATGACATAATATAATTCTAATGAATTAATAATAGTAACAACTTATAAGACAAATACATGAGCTCATTAATGCCCTATGATACAAGATCAATACACAAAAATCAGTTCCAGTTTCATGAATTATATTTTTCTCTTTTAGTTTTTCTTAGCAACTAACATGGAAATTAAAATCAACATCTTGACATATAACAATTCAGTCCAAATTAATGTCAATTTAATTTCAATAGTGTGTATAGCTCTATCATCTCTTCATTTCTTTGTGCCCCAAAACATAGTTATACAGCATAGATGAAGAGACCTTTTTGCTCAGGCATTTACAGAAATATCCATTGAGTCATTAGTTGACCATTAGGTTAACTTAGCAGAGGCTTCAGAAGCCACAAGTGACAAAGAACACAAACTTTTTTTTAATTAATTTATTTTGATTCATTATACACAAATGGAGTACAGCTGTTGTTTCTCTGGTTGTGCACAAAGTAGAGTCACACCATTTGTGTAATCATACCTGTACATAGGGTAATGATGTTTGTCTCATTCTGTTATTATTCTTACCCCCCACCAGACCCTACCCCTCCCTTCCCTCTTATGCTATCTATCCTTCCTCCATTCTTGCTTCCCTTCTACCCCAAATTATGCATCATCATTCACTTATCAGACAGATCATTTGGCCTTTGGTTTTTTGGGATTGGCTCATCTCACTTAGCATGACAGTCTCCAGTTTCATCCATTTACCTGCAAATGCCATAATTTTATTCTCCTTTATGGCTAAGTAATATTCCATTGTGTATGTATACCACAGTTTCTTTATCCATTCATCAATTGAAGGGCATCTAGGTTGGTTCCATAATCTAGCTATTGTGAATTGAGCAGCTATGAACATTGATGTGGCTGCATCACTGTAGTAATCTGATTTTAAGTCCTTTGGGTATAGGCCAAGGAGTGGGATAGTTGGGTCAAATGGTGGATCCATTCCAAGTTTTCTAAGGAATCTCCACACTGCTTTCCAGAGTGGCTGCACTAATTTGCAACTCCACCAGCAATGTATGAGTGTACCTTTTCTCCACATCCTCTCCAACACTTGTTGTTGTTTGTATTCTTGATAATAGCCATTCTAATTGGGATGAGATGAAATATTAAGGTGGTTTTAATTTGCATTTCTCTTATTACTAGAGATGCTGAACATTTTTTCATGTATCTGTTGCCTGCTTGTAGATCTTCTTCTGTAAAGTGTCTGCTCATTTCCTTAGCCCATTTATTGATTGGGTTATTTGTATTCTTGGGGTAAAGTTTTTGGAGTTCTTCGTATATTCTGGAAATTAGTGCTCTATCTGACATGTGTGTGGCAAAGATTTTCTCCCACTCTGTAGGATCTCTCTTCACATTGCTGATTGTTTCTTTTGCTGAGAAAAAGCTTTTTAGTTTGATCCTATCCCTATTATTGATTCCTGCTTTTATTTCTTGTGCTTTGGGAGTCATGTTAAGAAAATGTGGTCCTAAGTCAACATGATGAAGATTTGGACCTACTTTTTCTTCTATTAGATGCAGTGTCTCTGGTCTAATTCCTAGGTTCTTGATCCATTTTGAGTTGAGTTTTGTGCAAGGTGAGAGATAGAGGTTTAGTTTCATTTTACTGCTTGTGGATTTCCAGTTTTCCCAGCACCATTTGTTGAAGAGGCTATCTTTTCTCCATTGTATGTTTTTGGCTCCTTTGTCTAGCATGAGATACCTGTATTTATGTGGACTTGTCTCTGTGTCTTCTATTCTGTACCATTGATCTACCTGCCTATTTTGTTGCCAATACCGTGCTGTTTTTGTTACTATTGCTCTGTAGTATAGTTGAAGGTCTGGTATTGTGATACCTCCTGCTTCACTCTTCTTGCTAAGAATTGCTTTAGCTACAGAACACAAACTTTACAGAATTAGTTTAGGATGATCAGTACCTATCAAAGCTCAATAACAAGACAGCAACAAACACCAAATGATATGGAAAAGGAAGAATCTGATCTCCCAGTGCCAATACTTATCATTTAAAATGTTTGATATTTTATTTCTTTTTATTATTTCTATCTTTTACTGATGTTCTGTATTTGGTGAGACAGTGTTACTGTACATTTCTGGGGTTCTTTAGCAAAGATTCTCTTTAATGACTTAAACATATTTCAAATAAATGATGTCAATACTTGTTTAATAGGCCCAATTTCTAAACTAGCTCAAGGACAGAGTTTTTATTAACTGCTTTATTTATTTTTTCTGTACATTGGCCATGTTTTTCTGTTTATTTGCATGCTTTCCTGATAAATAAATTTATAAGTTTCCCTTCAGGAATCTTGTTTTCTTTGATTCTTGAATATTTGAACTTTTCTACAGTCCCAAGGAGGCTGATTACTGGAATCAACTCCTGAACACATAGTCATTCCTAGAATTAGACCTAAAGAATTAGGTACAACTTAATGATCCAACTAAAATTTTCTCTTGTTGCAGGTTTGTCTTTTAAAAAACTTAATTTTATGCCTTCTCAGTGGAGTTTTTGAAGTTTCACTTACAATTGGCCACACATAATTTAAAGTTAATGCTTTACCTTTGAACATCTGAAGAGAATATAGAAAATTATTAATAATTATTAAAGATAGATAGTTGGTGATCTGGTGTGCATAATCTTATTCTCTGGGTCTTTCTTTAAGATTGTTTGTTTAATAATTTTAAAAGTGGTGAAATTGTGGTCTGAATCTGTAATGTTCCTCAAATGTTGTTGTGTTGAAGGTTTGGTCCCCAAAGCAGCAACATCCAGAGGAGGCATTTCCAGGAAGTGATTGAATCACAGGTGCTCTGACCTTATCAGTATATTAATCAATTGATAATTGAATGGACTACTGGGAGGTGGTGGAAATTATAGGCAGATGGAGGAACGGTTGGAGGAAGTAGGTGACGAAAATATGCCATTTTCTTATACCTGGCCTTTTTCCCTCTCTGTCTCTGTTTCCTATCATTAGTTGAGCAGCTTTCCTCTGACATTCCTTTCTACCATGATGTTTTGCTTCATCTCAGGCCTCAAGCTATGAAACCATTTGACTATGGACTGAAACCATGAGTTGAAATAAGTCTTTCCTTCTCTAAGTTGATTTTCTCAGGTATTTGTCACAGTGATGAAAAACTGACTAATACGGGTAATGACTGGAACTGAAGGTTCTTGGCTGATTTATTGATTAGGTCATATTAGGTGATTTTCCCATTGACTTGACATATGAATGAATTTATTGTGCTTCAATTCTATTTCATCATCTAGGTCAAAACCTTCATCATTTTCTCCTTAGGTTACTATGTTACAGGTTTATCCTCTTGATCTACTTTTTCCCATTTATTTTTCTAATAATTAGTATTTATTCATCACTCATATCCATCTAAACTTTTCATACTCCCTGATGAAAAACTGCATATAACAATATCTAGATCTGTCTTCAATGTTAATAATATATTTACTTTTTATATTCAACTAAGTCCATAATCTATCCATAATGTATGTAGTTATACACAAATCTGTTTTATTTTCCTATATCACAAAAATATTTGATTATTTGAACATATTTTGCATTTCTCTACTTTTAAAATACTGTGTCTCAAGAAAACATCAACAGATTCTTCAAATCCAGATATCATACCACATTAGCTTCAGAAAGTCTGAGTTATTTATCTCCCTGCCATATTCAATGTATGAATATTTTGCAAAATTAAACATTAAAGTTTACCATATACTAGCCTCTTAATCTCATTGGCTCATAAAATTCATCCTTTAGCCCCCAAACATTAAAATAATATAATATGTATATATAAATTTGAGTCAAGAAAAGAAGCTAGGTTAGGAACCAGTCTGAAATCAAGTAGATGATTTTTCTGATGATTTCATCATAATTCTTTTCTATGGTGCCTTTTAGACTTATCAAACCTTCCTCCTGAGATTTATCTTTTCAATTAAGTTCAAATATCTGATGACAATATTTACATATTTTATAATATTTCAGAGTAGCTAGTATTTAATTAAGTTTAGTTAATTAAATACTGACTTACATTCTTTGAATAGATGGATCATTCTATTTCCAATTGATAAAATTAAACTTTACTTGATAAATTCATTCACCCTTTATGTAGACTAATTGGGCTGTTATTCATTATGATAGTAATAGATGAGTGAGGCAGGTCACTACATAAAAACTATGAAGTAGCAGTACTGTTAAGAAAATCAACAGGATAGGAGTACATATCATTGAAAATTGTCTAGGTTATATATTCTGCAGAAAAGATTATGAAACAATGTATAAGATCTGTGATTTTAAAAGTTTAGAATATGCATCACCATAGGGATACAGGAAACAAGATATGATTTCAAACTTTTCCAAAAGATTGGTCTTTGGGAATCAGTACAGAAAATGGGTGCTGTGGCTCTGGGTTGCTAGGTTCTTTAAGATGATTTGGAAAATAGCTATTATTATCATGTGAAGTAAAGAAAATTAGCTTTGCACATTATGAAAAACAGCTGTATGCTATCAGACCTGATTGGAGATTGTTTTAACTATTTTGTTGGAAACAGTTGCAAGAATTCATTGTATCATCTGCAGCATCTGTTATTATAAGAAGTGGCATCTGGTTGGAAGATCACTGGTCTGGTGTAATTACATAAAAATGACGATTTCTTTTTTTCATGTAATTAGTACTGGTGAGTTGTGATGTTGGAGATTTGACATATTTTGCAATATGTATTTTAAAAATATACATGATACAAAATCATCTCTGCATTTTAAACTTTCTGTTTAGCCTTGCTTTCTATTAGGACTTAGACTGAAGAATATTTTAAATAGGAGGGAGAATCACAAAGGCACTTCCTGGGGGAGATTCCCAGGTATCCTTTCCTGATACCTGGAAATAGTAAATTTGGGTATGGCTACTTTGGCTAAGTTACTTATTACAAGGAGAAGCAATTGGTATTGGCTACAACTCAAAGGTGGGACATATGTGTATTGTCAGCATTGATGATTTTACCTGCAATGCCTTCAAGCCATTTTAATTGCTATGTGGACATTCAGTGATTGTTCTACCTTCATTTCCTTTAAAGTCTTCAGTTTTCCTAATTACTTAATACGTGGTTAAATAATTAAGTTGGCATCTCAACATCATGGCATTCTAGCTGACATCGCTTTTATTTTGTAATAAATTAATGTTTGATATAACATGTTTTTCATGGAAACTCCACAGGGGACCTCAAAACCCAACTTCTTGGGTCCTTCTGAATAAATAGCACCATTTAGGGGAAAATGCTTAATTTATTTCTATGCACTCTATATTATTTATCTTTTGTTCTGCCTTAATTAGCTTTATCATAGATCAAAGCTGAACTTAGACTTTTCTGATTTGTTCTCCCTACAGTTACAAGAAAGGACTGGAAAAGAGGATGGAGAGGACAACTGTGACATCTTGATAAAGGAGATTTCAATATTTAACCAATTTGCATGTCATCAATAAAAAGCATTTGCACTTGAGCACCTAGCTTCTCCAGCAAACACTTTAATGAGCAGGTGGTTCTGACTGAGTGACCATTTTAAATATTAACTGCATTTAACCTTGACAACTTGCTTGAGACAGACTGGTATTGCTCATCAATTCTATGGCATCTTCAAAAACAGGCAAGCTATTTACAATTACAAAAAAATTCCAAGATGTAAAAAATAAATTTGAAAGTGTGCACACACATTTTAATTTAAATCCCACTGCTTATTTGTTTCTTATTTATGTATGTGGTATTGGGATGCAAATAAATTCTCTAGAATAATACATGTCATGTCATCTCCCCTGGGCCAGGGTTAGTGCTTCTGATGCCTATCATTGATATTTCCTACTTTTCATCATGCTTCTGTCTGCTTGAGCCCTTCTACCTCAGCTTCTGGACTTAATCCTATCCATTTCTTTATTGAGATTTCGCTGATCCTTCCCCAGCCTGATTTAGGCATTCTTTCTATATCTCCCCAATATTTCCTTTATAATGGTTGTGCTAAGTTATAATGCTGAATTATTATAGAAGTAATTGCCTTTACCTGTTGACTTCTGATGAAAGGCAGAGATTATCTTTAAAATGGAAAAAACCATATATTTTTACAATTATATTAATTTTAAGTCCTTTCTTCCTTAGTCTTTCTTTCAAGAGATTAAATTAAATACAGATTTATTGTTGAGCATAAATTTAGAGAATAAAGAAGAGAGTAGAAATGCAATTTCTCATTTCATGCAAGGTAAGATTAACATATGAAGAAAAACATACAACTTTTAAGTTGGAGATATCTACTTCATTTCCATTTCATTTTCAATATTATATGTAGAATTACATTTTTGTGGAAAGCCCACACTGCATGAATATTTAAAAAAATAAAAACTATCAGATTAATATTAGGATAAGTAGCATTGATGAAATAAAATGCATTATGCACCAGAAAAAGTCATTTGTTTTTACAGGACCAAATGGTAATTTCATTTTTAATTTTCTGAACAACTGCCATGGTGTTTTCCATTGGGGTTGTTATTATTTTATAATTTAAAATTCAAGGATTTCTCTCTAGATTCTTGCTATGAATTCCTTTCAGGCATATGAAATGCAAATGTTTCTTGTTTTCTGTGTGTGGTCTTCTTACTGTGCCAATGGTGTCTTTTGGTACATATGTACTTTTAGAGTTTCATTAAGTCTAATTAGTATATTTATTGTTATTGAATGTGATTTTGGTGTTATACACAAGAAATAATTTCCAATGTTGTGAAACACCCCAAAACTTATAATTTCTGCCTTCAAAACTTACTACAAAGTTGAAGTAAACAAAATACTTTAATACAAGTGAAAAACAGACCTATCGACCAATGGACTAGGATATGAAGAGCCTTGTATGTATGGTCAAGTGATTTTTAACAGAAGGTTCAGGGACCCCAGTGGAGAAGGGACAGTCTTTTAACAACTGATCTTGGGAAACTGAACATCTACCTGGAAAAGAATAAAATTGGACCCTTTTATATAACCATTTACAAAAACTAACTCAAAATGAATCGAAGACCCTAATTTAATACCTAGAAGAAATCAGTCATTTTTTAAAAATCTAAGAATTATAACATGACCAATTCAAGCAAAGAAGAAACAGAATGCTGTTTTCTAATTCATATTTTATTTTTTGATGTGATCATTGTCCTGGTTTCACCCAACATTCACCCAACATTATCAGAAATTTCAAGTATTCAGGGAATCAAAACATTTGCAAAGGAAGAATTTAGATCACTGGAGGCTATCCATGCTCCTGATTACCCTAACCCTAAGTATTGTATTAGTAGCTCTTAGGTATTGAACAATTGATCTACATCAGGCATTGTATTAGGCATACTCTGCATTTATTATTCCCATAATCCTTACAATAATTGCATAAGGATACACTAAGAAAATATAGGTTGCTGAGGTTCAAACATTCTCAAAGTATTACAAAGTACAAAGTCAAGTTTCAGTAAGTCCAAAGTCAACAGTACCGCTGACTCTTGTCTATGCCAAGAAAAAAATGAGAGCATGTACAACGGAGGTCAACAATTACTGTCCCAGAAATTTATGTGAGTGACATCTTTTCTTTCCAATTGCATTTGAAGTGTGGTGAATCTCCACTCCCTGGTACAGACTGGATGCTTTCATTTTATATTCTTATTCTTTTTTAAATGCAAATAAGGACAAAAATAATAGTGCACTACTCTCATAAATACAGGTGAAATTTTAAGTGCAACATGTGGGTGTACTTATACAATGGAAATAATAAAAGTAAAACATGAAAATAGCCTTTTCTAAATAACCCCAAATAATCACTTTTAAGAATTCCACGTAATTCTTTTCACAAAAATAATAGCACATCTATTTTAGTACACATCTCTCTTTTTTATTTTTTAAAAATGTAGTTCTGATTAGTTATATATGATAGAATGCAATTTGACACATTGTACACACATGGAGCATAACTTCTCATTCCTCTGGCTGTACATGGTGCTGAGTTACACCAGTAATACAATCATACATGTATATAAGGTAATAATGTCCATCTCATTCCACCTTTCTTCCCATCCCCACAACCCCTCCCCTCCACTCACTCCTATCTGCCCAATCCAAAGTTCCTTCATTCTTCTCTACCCACTCCCCTTTATGGATCAGCATCCACTTATCAGAGAAAATATTTGGCCTTTGGTTATTTGGGTTCGACTTATTTCACTTAGTATGATATTCTCCAGTTCCATCCATTTACCTGCAAATGCCATAATTTCATTCTTCTTTAAGGCTGAGTAATATTCCATTGTGTATATGTTTCACATTTTCTTTATCTATTCATCTCTTGAAGGGCATCTAGGTTGGTTCCATAGTTCAGCTATTATGAATTGAGCCACTATAAACATTGATGTGGCTGCATCACTGTAGTATGCTGATTTTAAGTCCTTTGGGTATAGGTCAAGGAGTGGGATAGCTGGATCAAATGGTGGTTCCATTCCGAGTTTTCTGAGGAATCTCCATACTACTTTCCATAATAGTTGCACCAGTTTGCAGTCCAA
The DNA here is from genome assembly GCA_020662805.1 of Glaucomys volans. Taxonomy (NCBI): domain Eukaryota; kingdom Metazoa; phylum Chordata; class Mammalia; order Rodentia; family Sciuridae; genus Glaucomys; species Glaucomys volans. The sequence goes on from JAJEJO010003860.1 coordinate 262,952, forward strand.
CCAGCATCTTCTAACAAATATTAAGTGCACATCTCTTTAAATTCCTTATTAAAAAAAAATTGTCTTTTGAAAAACTTGTTAATTTCATATAATACCTTCTTCTTCTTCTCCTTCTCCTTCTTCTTCTTCTTTCTATGCTGGGAATCGAACCCAGGGCCTTATACATGTGAGGCAAGTACTCTACTAACTGAGCTATATCCCCAGCCCATATAATACCTTCTTGATATGTTCAGCACATATGGTTCTACTTCATTGTTCTTATCTTTTTTATTCACTAATTATAACTTAACTGATCATCACATACTACTGCATATGTCAATGTGTATGTGTGAATTTTGGGGGATATATTCCTAGTGATGAGATTTTAGGTCAAATAGTACATACCTACAAAATGTGAAAGAAGCCACCCAATATTCCTTTAAAAGTATTTCACAATAAACTGTCACTCCTGAATGTATGAGAATCCTTGCTCTTTACAGTTTTGCCTGCTTTGGGTATCATCAAATGGTTTAATATTTGTCTAATTCTTATAATTTGACCTTTCTTGAGACATAGTGCTGGGCATCTTCTATGTGTATATTAAGCATTTATAATTAGTTGCTCATGGTAACCCACTTTTAGTACTGTGAAGTGTGTATGTATTGCTATGATGGGTTTCTTTCTGGTAGTTAACATTAATGATACCGGATCTCTCCTGTTGACCTTTAAACTTGATTCCTCCCGCCTACGTACACCACACAATCTGTGGATCAACCAATTCTATTAGCCTCACTTTCAAAATATGCCCAGAATCAAACCATTGAACGTGACCTACCATCATCAATTTTCACCTGGACTACTGGAACATCCGGCAACTCCTCTGCAGTCAACAGAGTAGCTAGTGTGACAGCTTTTAGAGAATAAGCCAGGTCATGCTCCTCCTCGGCTCAGAACATCATTCCAAGTAAAATCAAAACCCTTACAAGGGATTAATGTCCCAAGATACCTGGTCCTCAGCTCTCCTGCCTTCCTGCCTCTTCTTATTTGTTGACTGGCTTGCTCCCTGTGCCCCATTCCTGCTGGGAACCTGCACATCAGGGCTTCCTCTGCCTGCAGTGCTTCCTCTGGTGTCTGGTCTCTCTTCCTGCCTTCAGCCTTCCCAGCAGCAGCCCTCCACCATCCTACCTAAACCAGCCCTGTCCTAAGAACACACTCTCTTGGTCTTGGGTTATTTTTACACTTTGTTTGAAAAAAAATCATTTACACCTGAAATATTATGTGTTCATTTCACATAATATTTCAACTTTAATTTTAAAAAGGGAATCACAAGAGTTCTAAAAAATATATAGTAGGCAGAATGCACGAATAGCATGTGTGAATTATTTATAGTCATTGAGAAGCGAAGGTATTTCTAAGCAGTGAGGCAGGGATCCTGGTTTATTAATATAGTCTTCCACCTCGTTATTGAATGACGTCTTTTTTTCCCCACTGATTTCAAAATGTCACTTTCATGTCTTACTGAATTCCTATATCTGTAGGAAACAAGTTTTGGACCATTTTATTTTAAGCTAAGTCCCCCTGTATATTTAATCTATTTGAAGGTACTACTTTGTTCCTTGTACAATTTTTCTTCAGGAAGATTACAACTCAAATAAATATACGGGCAGAACTATTCTCCCAAAACATTCACCAACACTCAATCATTTAATCTTACATTTGCATAGGCAGGTTTTTAATCATTTGAAGCAGGGATCATATATATTCACATACGCACGTTTGAAAATTTAAAAATTTTTATAATGATTTTCAGATAGACATTAATCCTATTTAAATTTGGTATATTGTTACAGATAGAAAATCGTTTGGTCATTTAAATTATGTCTTTCAATTTTATGGTTTGTTTTAACATTGAATTTTATTTTAATTAAAATTTATGGGTTGGTGGATTATAAATCTTTTACATTATTATAATATTGATTGAAATATCAATTTATTACAGGATATTATATTATTGTTAAATTTATCACCTTTGAAGACACACTTTGTTCTTGGAATTGGAAAAGTGTTATTGTGTAGTAGATAAATCCTAGACACTAGACTGACTGAGTCTGACTTAGCTTTGAATCCTGCCCCTTCCCCATACCATAGGCATAGCCTCATTAAACTATTTAACCTCTTGTAACCTCTGTGTTCTCATCTTCATAACGAGGATAAAACTGTCCATCAAGAAGGATTTTTGTTCAATTTAATGGTAAATAACATTTAAGTAGTTTAATATAGTGACAGAGAAAATCAGTATTAAATTATAAAATGAATTTTAAATATCGTATTAATTTCTGGTGTATTTCTTCCAGAAGTTTGCTCCATTAAATTCTAAAATGCCATATTGAAGACAAAAAAATACCGATTTCAATCTATTTTAATTTAGATATATAGATTTTCAGTTGTTTTGTTTTTTCTCTGCAGAAATTCTGAAATCTTTTCATTATCCTAGGACTCTCCCTTCATCCACTTCTCTATGCCAGTGGCCACACCTTTTGATTGCTTGTCTGAAGTTCTGATTGTTCTGCAGCCTGCAGGTTTCCTTCTCAGTCTTCATCCTGGAGTCTCTGTTCTCTCCTTTGAAAATTATCAGTATCTCAACCATTCGTCCATCTCATGTTATATGCATGATATACATTTCTTTATCCTGAAATACATATTTTGGGAAATCAGTCAGTTCAAAAATTGTTTCTTTGAATTATTTCTTTTTATGGTTTTGACAGAAAAGTATACTCAGGATTTTTATTAAAATTTTAATCTGATATCAAATATCCACTTTCCGTCATTGCAACCTCTCTTGACTGTCTTAAATGAATGAAGGCTAGGTTTCCTTATGTCCATAAAGTAAGCCTGCTTTATTGGTAGCAACAACCACTGAATTTTCAGATTCGTGTTCTCTAAGACTAGCAAAGCTTTTCATATAATTATTAGTGAATTTATAAATTGTTTTTCTGACTAGGATGGTTTCCTATTCATATGTTTGAGTCTAAATCAACAGGAAAGGAAGATATTTGTATTTAAGTCATTTTGTCTTTTTTTCCATCGGAGATTAGTGTCCTATTAGGCAGCAAAAAAAAAGAGAAACCATCTAGCCAGCCCCAGGACTTGGCTGGGCTGTTTGCCTTCCCCATTAGCTGTGGAGAGCCTCTCACTTCTCTGACCCCCAGAAAGGTCTCTTGCAGAAGTTCCCTGCTGTTCCTTTTCTTCTGCAATGAGCCTCCGTGTGAACTAAGCTTAGCTTAACAACTTGCCCAATACTTCCCAAAATCCACCCATTTGAAGCTTCCAAGTCTGACCTGGTACATTCTGATGTGAGCATGGTTGTTCTACATTATGTTTGCTGAATTTCCATTTCAGTCTTTTGTTTTGTTTTGTTTTGTTTTGTTTTGTTTTGTTTTGTTTTTCTTCTCAGATGATCTGTCCACAGACCTTTGAAGCCAGAATTAACAGGCAGTTAGTGTAGAAATTAGGGAATCTGGTCAAATTGAGGAATGGAGTCTGGGAAATTGGAGACGCCCCTGGGAGACTGGAATGTCAGTGCCTCCAGAGCCCTCTGATCACCAAGGTTACCTGCTTAACTGCCCCTCCCCAAAAGCTGCACGCAGGGAGTTGCTAATTAATGCCTCCAGGTCACCCACCTGAATCTCCATGTGGCCCTTCCCGCCTGCCATTCGCACCTCACCTTTTTGCTGTGACACCACCGCCATATGGGCAGGAAGGAGAGATAAGGGTCAAAAGAAGGGGCAGAACAAAAGAAGACCCTAACCTATAAAAGATGGAGGGTGCACTCACTTCTTGGGGATTCCAGAACATCAGCCATGGCCCCCTTCTCCCACCCAGGAGAAGTTTGTATTACAACTTTTAAATAAAGCCTCCTTAACATGCTTGCCTTGGCGTGCTTCTCTGGGGTTATACTTCAACACCAGAGGAAGCAGAACTCGTCACCAGTATGCGACGGTATCACCTTCAGGCAGGATTTTCTTTACATATTTTATGTTTCTCCGTACTTCATTGGATGCAATCCTATCTGTGTTCACCTGACTTTAGTGACATCCACTCCAAAATTCCATTTTTGATAGAGAAAAGATTTCTTTTTTTTCTTTTTGGTAATGGGGATTGAACTTGGGGGCACTGAACCACTAAGCCACATCCCCAGACCTATTTTGTATTTTATTTAGAGATGTAGTCTCACTGAGTTGCTAAGAGTGCCTTGCTGTTATTGAGGCTGGCTCTGAATTCAGAATCCTCCAGCCTCAGCCTCCTGAGCGGCTGGGTTTACGGGCATGTATCATTGTGCCAGGCCGAGGACAGATTTATGTTCACTTTAAAAATAAATTTGCTATTTCACAGGGAATTTATGAATGAAGGCAATTAAACATAAGTGTAATAGCATATATTTAAACAAGTTGGATGTTTATTAAATTTCAATTTAAAAGTGACATCATATCAAAATTTAAAGCAAAGTATTCCTTATGTTACCACCTTCAAATTTTACATTTTTCTAATTCTTTTGTACTTGTATGAGAACATGTGCTAAACATTGCTTCAGAATATGTTTGTGCATCAGATTTGGGGAATGGGTACTTGTGAGTCCAGGACTTCTATTGTAATGTTAATTGACATGAAATCACACCAAGAACTTCAAATCCTTCAACGGCTTCCCAACATCTTGTTCCAGACTTCTTTTCCAGAGCCTTTACCATTCCATGTTTTTTTTTTTTTTTTTTTTTTTTTTTTTTTTTTTTTTATGAAATAGGTAGTTTGGTTGAATTTGGGAACACAATTCTTCCACAGTTTGGAAACAAGACAGTTTAATGAAAGTAGGAAAATTTCTAAAGAACTAATTGAATTTTCATTTAATCATGTCTGTGTTAGGAATATTGAGTAATGTATCAAACTTCTAAAAATCCTCCTTTATTCGATCGATAAAAAATTTTGAGGGCTGGGATTATAGCTCAGTTGGTGGAGTGCTTGCCTCACATGCACAAGGCCCTGGGTTCAATCCTCAGTTCCACAAAAAAAAAAAAAAAGAAAAAAAGAACAATTTTGGAAAATTTAATTAAAATTTAATTATACATAGTATTTGTAGCAGTTGCCATGCACATTGGTAATCATTGATGAATGTCAGTTTTCCCCTTGTGGAAGCTTCAAGTTGACAGAGTTGAGAAAGATCTATAATCCCTCTTATAGTTACCTCTTTCTCATTTTTCTCTGATTTTGTGTTGCCCACTTCAAGGCACCGAAAATGACGTAATTGCAATGCTAAATTTCTGTATGTGGGCCATAATTAAACCATAAAGTTTTAATGACAAATATGCAATGACAATGACAAAAATATACAGGGAATTGTGGAAATGATTATGTGAGTCACATAACTCGGGATTTTCCTACTTATAGCAAATTTAGGAAGCAGAAATAAATAAGTTGCTTGAAAGAACAGCTCCACTGTCAAAGTCACATTTCATTTACATAAATCTGACAACTCTTCCTATTAATGAGATCTCTGACTGACAACATGATTAAATTACATGTGGCTGTGATACTGCATGTCTGGCTGAAAACAGTCTTGATTTCTAACAGATGAGTACTCTAATTCAACACCAAATGAGGCCACCTCCGAGAATTCAGTCTAACTTTTCCAGAATGTTGCCATTTCTTTCATTCCTTTCCAAGATCCCTCAAGAAACTTCAATAAAATTTTGTCACTGTGTGCTTCGGAAATACTAATCGTGCATCTTTTTATATCAGGAAATATACAGTAAAGAGTCAATGGTTCCTCAAATATATTTATGAATTCCAATACCTTAAATATATAATATATTAAAACTATTTCTTTGGAGATCTCTAAAACAGCAGACATCTTTAATACATAAAAGTTCTAAAATTTTGTTTAAAAGCCTTTGTGAAACTCGGTATGGTTTAGAATTTATTGATCATCTACTATATTCTGGAAAGTATGCTAGTTCCTCTGAGAACTACAAACATTAGTAAGTCATTGCACAAGAAATTCTAGGTAATCAGAACATGATTAGATTATATGTGAAATTTTACAACAAAATAGACTGCAATGGATAAAAATCAAAGAAATAAGTATAACAGGAACAAATGGAGATTCTTTATGATTGAATTATATTGGAATAATATATGGGTAAAGTGGTATTTGATCTGAGCTTTGAAAATAATTTTGCATGTGATGTTAAGGTGAAATGCAAATTTAGGAAGAGATTCACTTAATGGCATAAAGGAAAATCTATTTAAATAAGAGAACAACATTGTAGCAGGTTAGTATATATCACAATAAGCTTGTACTAAAATTGAAAATATTCACCATATGTTGATAAGGAAAATATACATAGTACCACCTGACAAGAGAACATAAATTGTACCAAATTCCTGTGAGAAATATGTATACCACCAATTTATCTACATAAGATTTTTGACTGAATTGAAATGAAAATACACTATATTAAGGATACAATATATTAAGAATAATTGGTTTCTCTGGGGACAAGTCAAACATTCTGCTTGCCTACAATAAATATAATGATTTGTGTTTTAAATATTAAAAAAAAAACCTCTTGGTATTCCATTTACTCTCTCCTTTGACAGAGTTTTGATCAATTTTTTGCTATTTTAATTTGTGACTTTGCCTAAAGTTTTATAAGACTGCAAAATCACGAAGTACAGCACCACAGCTCCAAATTTTAGTAAGTGAATGACTTCCTAAGGATGGTGTTTATCAGCAAATTGGGTCAAGAGAAACAAAATGCTGACAGATAGCAAAGAGGAATAAAAGAAAGTCTTTTCCAATATTTCAAACATTAAAGTAATTCAGATCATGGAAACTCAAGTCTATTAATAAATAAAGAGGCCTAAGAAACCTACGGTTACATCAAAATAGCCAGGCTAGTGACCCACTTTCATCCAGGGTGCTTAACAAGAGTTGTTTACTTCTAAAATCATGCAGCCATCAGTGCTGCTCTCTGAATTTACCAGCTACACAGCAATAACAGCAGAAGCCAGAGGAATCAACCCTGTAAACCCTGAAGTCTAAACACATCCCCATCAAAGTGACACCCATTCAACAGTGCTGAAAATCAGATCACAAGTGCCACTGACACAATTCTGCAAAATCACACGGGGGCTACTGACTGTGTAAATGGATTTTTTTTTTTTTTTTTAAAGGACTGCCACCACATTTTGGAAGCCATTTAAGTTTAAGAAAACCTTCAATGATTTTTGTTAGGCTAAAAAGTAAATTAGGTTTTTATTGGTAAAAAATAATAATACATTACAATTATACCTAAGAGCAGGTTATCAAATCAAGCTTCTCTTTTCTATTCATCATTACATATAGTGATTTCAACCCCTAAAGTCCTGGCAAACATTTACACTGATTGTGACTACATTGTCCAGGATTAATTATTACACTGTTATAATTGTAACTTACCTTGCAAATCATATGATCTGAAATCTTTATCAATAACTAAATGTGAAATACATATGTAAGTATGTATGTATGCATGTATTTTTGCCTTAGCTAAATCAACTTTGTAAAGGCATAATTTCTTTTGTGAACTATTTACTTTGGAAATAAACTGATAATTCTATTTTTTTCTATTGTGCATCAAATATTCACCCATGAAAGGAGTACATTGTTTTAAACCTATGCCTTATTCAAATCATATTATGTTAAAAATCTATGGAAGATATATAGGAAGATGAGAAACAATATATCAAAATTTTTCAGAAATACATGCATTCTTATTTGCATAGACTACTTATGAGGTTAGTAAAAGTAACCCTAATCACAATTAGCCTAAAATCAATATTAATAATAGTTTTAGCAGAACTTAGAAAACACTTTCAAATAAGGTATCATAATTAATATTCACATTTTATAAGCATTAACTTACCTTCATTTAAGAAACGTTTATAGAGCACTTAGTATTATTATATACCTACTGCTGTTTTGTCTTTTGATGCCATATTTCTCTTTTGTATTTATTTCCATACACTCCTACTGCAATTTATTTATTGGGTTAAGTGAAAAACGAAGACAGAGTTTTGATAGACATTGAATGACTCATAATATTTTACAGTACCATATATTTATTATAGGATGTTTATGATAACTAATTTGGGAGAAATAATTTTGAAATATTAATTCCTTATATATAGGAACATGGCAAATATTCCATTTATTCAATCCTAGTTTCATTAGATTCAATTAATTTTAAAATTTTAAATAAAAGTACTTCCTGGTTATTTTAGACTTTATTTTTAATTTATTTTTATTTATTTATTTTTCTTTTTGCAGGGATGGGTATTGAAACCAGGGCCTTGAATATGCTCTTGGCAAGTGTTCTTTCTGCCACTGAGTTACATCCATTCCCAGCCTAGACTCATCTTCAGCAATCAGTTTTTGCTGAAATTTAGGGAAAATGTCAGCCTGTACAACACTGGCATCAAAACCCAGTACCCAATCTGGGTTACAGATCAGTGGTGGAGTACAGGCACAAGTCCCTGGGTTCAATACTCAGTACCACAAAACAAATAAAGGGAGAAAGAGGATGAGAGGAAGGGGCTGGGGATAGACATTGCCCTTCAAGAACATGTCCACAATGACCTACCTCCTCTACCAGGGACCCAGCTCCTACTAACTCTTCAGCTATAAACTCATCAATTGATGAGATTAGCACCCTCATGATCCAATCACTTCCCCAAGCCCCACATCTGAATATTGCTGCATCGAGGACCAATCCTTCAGCACATAGGCCTTTGGGGGACACTTCAGATTCAAACCGTGTAACAGGACCTGTATTATGAACTGTTTTTAAACAGTTACGTTTTCCATCATTTTCTTCCAAGATATTGTATGCATGGCAACTTTTAAATTCCTCCATAATTAATAGTATTGGGCTGAGTAAAAAACTTCTCGTATGATAATTTTATTTGAAAATAAAAATAATGATATACCCACATGTAATGTTAGAAAACAAAACTTCAATATTATAATTTCTGCACAAAAATCTGTACCATATTTCAGTTCAATAATCTCTTTGTTGTTTAGAACTGGCAAAATTTAAAAAGTATAAAAACATTATATTATCAGCTAAGATCACCAGTATAATTCTTTAATATAGATTGTTTTTAAAAAACTAAAATAAGATTGTCCTCTACTTTTTAAAATAGGTCTATAAAGATGGAGCCCCACTCCTGATCATTTGACTTACAATTTCTCAACTTTATGATGTTGCAAAAACCACATGCATTCAATGGAGTGCAACCTAGAATTTTTGTTTTTGATCTTTTGCGGGGCTAGCGATTCAGTATGATATTCTGTTAAGGGGTGGGGTAGTGACTGTGAGCCACAGCTCTCATTCAGCCACGTGATTAGGAGGAGAAACAACAGATAAGCTACCAGGTACTGTGTTAGTAAGTTATGAGGCCAGGCAACTTAATTGTATTAATTTAATTTCCTTAATTAATATTATTTTAATTGTACATATTTTGGGGGTCTAGTGTGATAATTTGATACATGTGTACCATGAGCAATGATCAATCAGGGTAGTTAAGATTTCCATCCAAAATTCTTTAAAATTTTTATTAACACATAATAATTACACATATATATGGGGTACATTGTGAAATTTCAATGTATATACAAAATATATTGGTGAAATCAAAGTATTTAACACTTTTATTTCCTAATCAGTTTATGTTTGGAGATTCTAACTTTTTTATTTTAGTTATTCATAAAATTTACAACAGGATATTGTGAACTATAGTGACCCTGCTGTGTATCCAAACTAGAACTTATTAACTTCTGTCTAAATATTTGTTATGAAACCTCCCTTGACTCCTCTCTCCCACTTTCTCAGCTTCTAATAATCTCTATTCTACATTCACATTCAGTTTTTTAGCTTCCACATATGAGAGAGAACATGAGATGAGATCTATGTCTTTCTCAGTTTAATTTTACTTAACAGAATATCCTCCAATTCCAGGCATTTTGCTGCAAACGATGGGATATCATTACTCTTCATGTTGAATAACACTTTGTTATGTAAAACATTTTCTTTATTCATGCATCTGTCGAGGGGCATCTAGTAATAAATTTAACCAAGGAAATGAAAGACCTTTAGAAAGAAAATTACAAAACACTGATGAAAGTAATTGAGGATGACATTAAAAAAAATGAATAGACCTCCCATGTTTGTGGATTGGAAGAACTAATATTACTAAAATGTTCATACTACACAAAGTAATTCACAGATTCAATGCAATCCCCATCAAAATACCAATGATATTCTTCATAGAACTAGAAAAAGTCCTAAAATTTATAAGGAAGCACAAAGGCCCCTAAATAGCCAAAGTAATCTTGAGTAAAAAGAACAAAACTGAAGGCATCTCAGTATCTGATCTAGAAACAAATACAGTGCTATATTAACAAGCATAAAAGCTGGAACAGAGACCAAAGAAAGAGGATAGAGTGACCAGAAGTAAATCCACTTCTCTGTACTAACTGATACTCACCAAAGGCACCAAGAATGTACATTAGAGAAAGGTAATCCTCTGTAATAAATGGTGTTGGGAAAATGGTATTCACCTGCAAAGGATGAAACTTGACCCTGTCTCTCACCCTGTACGAAAAAAGTCAACTCAAAGGAGATCAAAGACCTCAATGTTAGACCTGGAATTATGAAACTTTTAGAAGAAAACATTATGGAAACACTTCAAGATATGAGTATGAGCAATGATTTTTGTTGTATAAGACCTAAAAGCACAGGTAGCAAAAACAAAAAATGATAAATGGGATATAAAAATTAAGACGTTTCTGTAGCAAAGAGAACAGTCAGCAAAGTGAAGAGACAACCTATAGAAGAGGAAAACCTTTGCAAACAATCCATCTGACAAAGGACAATATCTAGAATACAAAGGGATTAAAAAAACCTCAAAGACAACAAAAAATCCAATTAAAAATGGTCAAAGGATATGAAAAGACACTTCTGAAAGAAAAAACATATTTGTCCAATAAATATATGAAATAATGCTCAACATCATTAGCCATCAAGGAAGTGAAAGTTAAAATGACATAGTATATTATCTCACCCCAGTTAGAATGACTATTGTCAAAAGACAAAAAATGACAAATTATGGCAACTATGTGAATAAAAGGGAACACTTACACACTGTTTCTGGAAATGTAAATTATTTGTATCATCATTCTGGAGGTCAGTATAGAGATTCCTCAATAACGTATATACACCTACCATATGTTTCGTCTATCTCAGCGCTGGATAAATATCCAAAGGATATGAAATCAGCGTACCTGCATGCCTAAGTTTATTATTACATTATTGGGAGAACCATTTTTTCAGAAGTATATTATTCTATATGTACAATTTCCTCTGTGAATGTTAAATGATGACTCTCCTAAAGACAATTTCAGACTAAATAAGGTTCTGTGAGTAACTGTAATCACCTCCCTTGTTTTGCTAATTCACATAATTGCTGAAGATTCAGTTTACATCTTTTCTGCCCATCGTTGGAAACTATGTGGTAATAAAATCTAAAATAAAATTGGTGAAATAATCTCTAATTGTCTATAAGCCTATTGTGTGCTTTAAAAAATACTTTTATTCTTATTTGTGAAAATTAATGAAAAGTTTAAACAGAATTACAAAAGCAAATATCCACTTAACTACTTTCTTTTTATTACCTGTAAATTTGTTTTGGTGCATCCTATCAAGGTTATTTTTAATTAAAAAGCACAATATTAAAGAAAATAATAGGGGGATCCAAGATGGCGGGCTAGAGGGAGGCTGTGTTCCTTGTCACTCTGTAACTCAGGATTCAAACAGAGGGGACATCAGGCCTTCCATGCCTTTGGGGTGCAGAGTCTCCCGCAGAAAGCACCGACCTGCCCCCTTGGAGCCCTAGCTCCAGGCACAGGTCTGCCGGTGAGTCCCCAGCACGGAGATCAGGACGTCCACGCCATAGAGCTTCTCCAGCAGAGAGCACTAGGCCTGCTGAGCCATCAGGCCTGCGGCTGGAATTCCCAGTGGAGGAGCATAGGCCTGTTGCCACTTGAGTCCCCAGTGGGGAGCTCAGGCCTTCTTGGACCATCAAGCCCAGTGTCTTTAGCACTGAGCACAGATCTCCACCCCTTTCCACTGCCCCACTTCCGTCTAGTGCCCAGGTCCACACCCTGGCCCAGAGGCTAGCGCCCGTGCTGCAACTGACCATCTATCAGCACCAGGTTGCCTCTGTCCAGAAGCATTGATTATTCCCAACCAGGAGGTAGTGAGACAGCACCCTTCTTGGGTCAACACTTGAACAAGGACCTCTCAGCCATCAGGCCATTGAAAAATAAGAGGTTTGAACTGTACAGTATAATTTTATTACAGAACGTTTTTAAATTAGTTGTATTACCAGGATTATTCCTAATATACTTACTCACTATATTCCTACCTTTTTCTTTTACTAACATTCTTATCACTCTATCTTCCTCTTATACATCCATTTCCTTGGAGAATCTCCTTTTTTCTCATGCTAACAACGTATTTCTTTTAATTCCACCTTCACTGTTCCAACGACATAGTATATCTATAGACTCAATTCCTAGTTCATGAATGTTATGTCCTATACCCTTCCTTATCCTCTCTGTCCAACATTAGAAATCGCAGTCCTTATTGCAAACTTATTGGTTATGCTGTAGATAATAATTTGAACTCATCTCTGTTTATGAAGACAACACTGTTAATATCTAAATAGGGACTATTTAGATTAAGGACGCATATTGTTTATATGGTGTGCTGCTAATATTGATCTCTCACTTCAAGGGGAGGTATTTGGAAATTGGCAGGAACCCTATAAGTCTTTAAGCTGAAACTGCAATACCTAGGATTCGCACTACTAGAGGGGATGATACACTAGCAATATGAGAAAACATGGGAAGAAAATGTCCCAAAAAAGCCCAGATACTATACAAAAAGAAATCAATGACACCATGGCAGAAGCATTGTCTGAAAGGGAGTTCAGAATGTATGTAATTAAAATGATCCGAGAAGGGAACGAAGAGTCAAGAGAGCAAATACAGGCAATGCTAAAAGAGCAACTGCAGGAAGCAAAAGATCATTTCAATAAAGAGATACGGATTCTGAAAAACAAACAAACAAACAGAAATCCTTGAAATGAAGGACACAATAAACCAAATTAAAAACTCAATAGAAAGCTTCACCAACAGGTTTGATCACTTGGAAGACAGAACCTCAGACAATGAAGACAAAATATTTAATCCTGAGAACAAACTCAACCAGAGAAGATGGTAAGGAATCATGAACAGAACTTCCAAGAATTATGGGACATCAAGGAAAGACCAAATTTAAGAGTTATTGGGATTGAAGAAGGCACAGAGATACAAACCAAAGGAATGAATAATCTGTTCAATTAAATAATATCAGAAAATTTCCCAAATCTGATGAATGAAATGGGAAATCAAATTCAAGAGGCTTATAGGACACCAAATGCACAAAATCACAAAAGATCCACACCCAGGCACATTATAATGAAAATACCTAACATACAAAACAAATATAGAATTTTGAAGGCTTCAAGAGAAAAACATCAGATTACATACAGGGGGAAACCAATATGAATATCAGCAGACTTCTCAATCCAGACACTAAAAGCAAGAAGGGCCTGGAACAACATATTTCAAGCACTGAAAGAAAATGGATACCAAAGAAGAATCTTTTACACACCAAAACTTACCTTTAGATTTGAAGATGAAATAAAATCCTTCCATGATAAACACAAGCTAAAAGAATTCACAAATAGAAAGCCTGCCCTAGAGAAAATTCTCGGCAAAGTATTTCAAGAGGAAGAAATGAAAAACAACAATGTATGTCAACAAAGGGAAGAATTGCCCTAAAGGAACAGCCAATTAAAGGAGAAACCAAGTCAAGTTAAAAGCCAAGGATAAGTCAAAATGATTGGGAATACAAGTCATATCTCAGTAATAACCCTGAATGTAAACGGCCTAAACTCATCAATCAAAAGACATAGACTGGCAGATTGGATTCAAAAGAAAGACCCAACAATATGCTGCCTTCAAGAGACTCATCTCATAGAAAAACATGCCCACAAACTAAAGGTGAAAGGTTGGGAAAAAACATACCATGCACAAGGACTCAGTAAAAAAGCAGGGGTTTCCATCCTCATTTCAGATAAAGCAGACTTCAAGCCAAAGTTAGTCAGAAGGGATAAAGAAGGACATTTCATACTGCTTAAAGGAAGCATAAATCACCAAGATATAACAATCCTAAATATTTATGCCCCAACTGATGGCACATCCATGTATGTCATTCAGATCCTTCTCAATTCCAGGAACCAAATAGACCAAAACACAATAACACTGGGGGACTTTAACACTCCTCTCTCACCATTGGACAGATCTTCAAGCAAAAATTGAACAAAGTAACCATGGAACTCTATAACACAATCACTAAATTAGACTTAACAGACATATATAGAATATTCCATCTATCAAAAAGCGGATACACTTTCTTCTCAGCAGCTCATGAATCCTTCTCTAAAATAGACCATATGTTATGCCACAAAGCTGCTTGTAGCAAATACAAAAACATAGAGATACTACCTTGTATACTATCAGATCATAATGGAATGAAATTAGATATCAATGATAAAGTGAAAAACAGAAACTACGCCAACTCCTGGAGATTAAATAATATGCTATTGAATGATGCATGGATAACAGAAGATATTAGGGGGGAAATAAAAAAATTCTTAGAGGTCATATCAAAATCTCTGGGATACTATGAAAGTAGTGCTAAGAGGAAAATTCATTGCATGGAGCGCATTAATTAAAAGAATGAAAAGCAAACAAATAAATGACCTCACATTATGACTCAAAGCCCTAGAAAAAGAGGAACAGGTCATCATCAAAATAGTAGAAGACAGGAAATAATTAAAATCAGAGCGGAAATGAATGAAATTGAAACAGAAGCAATTCAAAAAATCAACAATAGAAAAAGTTGGTTCTTTGAAAAAATGAACAAAATAGATAAACTCTTAACCACACTAATGAAGAGAAGGAGCGAGAAAACCCAAATTACTAAAATTCATGATGGAAATGGAAATATCACAACAGACACTACTGAAATACAAAACATAATTAGAAGCTATTTTGAAAATTTATACTCAAAGAAAATAGAAAACCTCGAAGACACCAACAGGTTCCTAGAGGCATATGATCCACGCAAACTGAATCTGGAGGACATACACAACTTAAATAGATCAATTTCAAGCAAGGAAATAGAAGAAGTCATCAAAAGCCTACCAACCAAGAAAAGTCCAGGACCATATGGATTCACAGCCTAGTTCTACTAGACCTTCAAAGCAGAGCTCATTCTAATACTCCTCAAAGTATTCCATGAAATAGAGGAGGAGGGGACCCTTCTGAACACATTCTATGAAGCTAATATAACCCTGATAACAAAACCAGACAAAGACACATCAAGGAAAGAAAATTTTAGACCAATATCCCTAATGAACATAGATGTGAAAGTTCTTAACAAAATTTTAGTAAATTGCATACAGAAGCATATTAAAAAGATAGTGCACCATGATCAAGTGGGTTTCATCCCAGGGATGCAAGGTTGGTTCAGCATCCAGAAATCAATAAATCTAACTCACCACATCAACAGACTTAAAGTCAAGAACCACATGATTATTTCAATAGATGCAGAAAAAGCACATGATAAAATATAGCACCGCTTAATGCTCAAAACACTAGAAAAACTAGGGATAGTTGGAATGTTCCTTAACATTTAAAGGCTATGAGGCTATGTATGCTAAGCCTACAACCAACATCATTCTAAATGGAGAAATATTGAAAGCATTCCCCCTGAGAACTGAAACAAGGCAGGGATGCCCTCTTTCTCCAGTTCTATTCAACATCATCCTTGAAACTCTAGCTGAAGCAATTAGACAAACTAAAGAAATTAAAGGGATACGAATAGGAAAAGAAGAGCTCAAACTATCCCTATTTGCTGATGACATGACTCTATATTTAGAGGAGCCAAAAAATTCCACCAGAAAACTTCTAGAACTCATAAATGAATTCAGTAAAGTAGCAGGATATAAAATTAATGCTCATAAATCTAATGCATTTTTATTCTTAAGTGAGGAAGCCTCTGAGAGAAATTAGGAAAACTACCCCTTTTGCAATAGCCTCTAAAAAAATAAAATACTTGGGAATCAATCTAACAAAAGAGGTGAAAGTCCTCTACAATGAGAACTACAAAACACTAAAGAAAGAAATTAAAGAAAACCTTAGAAGATGGAAAGATTTCCCATATTCTTGGATAGGCAGAATAAATATTATCAAAATGGCCATACTTCCAAAAGCTCTATACAAATTCAATGCAATCCCAATCAAAATCCCAATGACGGATCTCATAGAAATAGAGCAAGCAATCATGAAATTCATTTGGACGAATAAGAGACCCAGAGTAGCAAAAGCAAATCTTAGGAAGAAGAGCGAAGCAGGGGGTTTCACAATACCAGACTTACAACTGTACTAGAAAGCAAGCAAAAACGGCATGGTATTGGCACCAAAATAGGCAGGTAAACCAAAGGTACAGAATAGAGGACACACAGACAAACCCACATAGATACAGTTATCTCATACTAGACAAAGGTGCCAAAGACATACAGTGGAGAAAAGATAGCCTCTTCAACAAATCGAGCTGGAAATCCACATGCAGCAAAATGAAACTAAACCCCTATCTCTCACCTTGTACAAAACTCAACTCAAAATGGATCAAGGACCTAAGAATTAGACCAGAGACCCTGCACCTAATAGCAGAAAAAGTATATCCAAATCTTCATCAAATAGGCCTAGGACCAGACTTCCTAAACATGACTCCCAAAGCACAAGAAATAAAAGCAGGAATCAATGCTTGGGACAGACTCAAACTAAAAAGCTTTTTCTCAGCAAAGGAAACAACCAGCAGTGTAAAAAGAGAGCTTACAGAGTGGGAGAAAATCTTTGCCATACACACTTCAGATAGAGCACTAATCTCCAGAATATATAAAGAACCTAAAAAACTCTACACCAAGAATACAAATAACCCAATCAATAAATGGGCTAAGAAAATGGGCAGACACTTTACAGACGAAGACCTACAAGCAATCAACAGATTTATGAAAAAATGTTCAACATCCCTAGTAATAAGAGAAATGCAAATCAAAACCACCTTGAGATTCCATCTCACCCCAATTAGAATGTCTATTATCAAGAATACAAGCAACAATAGATGTTGGCGAGGATGTGGGGAAAAGGCACACTCATACATTGCAGGTGGGTTGCTAATTAGTGCAGCCACTCTGGAAAGCAGTGTGGAGATTCCTCAGAAAACTTGGAATGGATCCACCATTTGACCCAGCTATCCCACTCCTTTGGCCTATACCCAAAGGACTTAAAATCAGATTACTACAGTGATGCAGCCACATCAATGTTCATAGCTGCTCAATTCACAGTAGCTAGATTGTCAAACCAACCTAGATGCCCTTCAATAGATGAATGGATAAAGAAACTGTGGTATATATACACAATGGAATATTACTCAGCCATAAAGAAAAATAAAATTATGGCATTTGCAGGTAAATGGATGAAGTTGGAGATGGTCGTGCTAAGTGAGATTAGCCAATCCCAAAAAACCAAAGGCCGAATGATTTCTCTGGTAAGTGGATAATGATACATAATGTGGGGTGGGAGGAAGGCAAGAATGGAGGAAGGATGGATTGCATAGAAAAAATTAGGGGGGTGGGATCGGGGAGGTGGGTAAGGATAATAACAGAAGGAGGCAAACATTATTACTCTATGTTTATGTATGATTACACAAAGGGTGTGACTATACTTGTGTACAACCAGAGAAACAAGAGCTGTACCTCATTTGTGTACAAAATATAAATAAAAATTAAAAATTAAAAAAAGAAAATAATAAAATCTCATAAATTGTTGATAATTTAGTGACCCCAATTTAACTTACTTTGGTAATAAATTAGTCTTATTTTCTCTTTCCCTTTTCTTTCACCACCTATTTACTCTCTATAATCCATGTAGTGATTAGCTTTGTTGCATGTTAATCTACACTTATTCATTTAGAGAAATACTTTTGCACATATCTTTTAGTGCACATATTCCTGATTAGATTACATTTTCAGTATTAAAACAAAAAACATCTATGACTAAGTATAATGTTCACAATTATCTTGCTGTGTACCACATTACTCTGAGAGACAGATTCTCATAATAATTTAATTCTACTAACTTTAGTTGAACATTTATAATGGCTTATTTTCTATTCAGACTGTGATAATGTGTAATTGATTCGTAAGAGATTACATTTACAAAAATATGATTACATTTGATTGGTATATACTTTGATTATATTTAATGTTATTAGTTTAAAGACAAGATTCACAAAATGAGCATTAATAATTTTAATGAACAGCTTTGACCTCTGGTTTATTTTCATTTCCTAAAACAATATGTAACATACACTGCTTAAAATGGATTATATTATTTAATTTTAATTTACTT
Organism: Glaucomys volans; assembly: GCA_020662805.1. Lineage (NCBI taxonomy): Eukaryota > Metazoa > Chordata > Mammalia > Rodentia > Sciuridae > Glaucomys > Glaucomys volans. The sequence goes on from JAJEJO010003860.1 coordinate 281,610, forward strand.
GTACAATTTTGCCCTGTTAACCTGAATTTTTTACATCTCCAGGGAGTAAATATTTTTCCATGGTCAGGAACATTTCCTCATGTGTATTTACACACTTCTGCCTAGTAATAGAGTGGAACCCAAATTTCCTCCTATAATTTCCAATGAATATTTAATACATTGTAAATAATAATCCATTTCTCTTTTATAAAGCTTTTTAAACCACTGGCATCTTTAGAATTTTACTTGTTTAAGCCAAATACAAAAATAAATTTTACAACATATTAAGAAAAAGTCCTAAAAGATCAATATCGTTTTAATTATCTGCAAAATCAAGGAAAAAATTATTTAAAATAATTTAAATTAACTATTAGTAAAATGTAGGTGTAACTCTGGTAGCAGCTTAATAATAATAGCAAATTTACCTAAACATATCATATTTTAATAAAGGAATGTTTGAAAAAGTTTTTTAATACTTTGGAATACAATTAACCTTAATTTTTATTAATTAAATTGATTCTATCATATTTTGAATGATATCCTTCCCTTTCCATAATTTTCAAGATCCCCCCTGTTCTAGGGCAACAAACAAGTAAATTGAAAACACTTGTCATGGCTTTCAGTGCCAAAGCATACAGCGGAAGGATGTATTTTGTCACCTAAGGTGCTTTTCAGAAATATTGGTGCAATCTCAACATTATCCCAACTGCTCCACACCTGACCTGTCCAGTCACAACCAAAGTTTGTGTGTTTTTATGAATTTGCTTCCATATTTGTAAAACACTACTTGTCCTCTTGTGTTGACTTTTCCTTCAATATGACAATATCTTCACATTAAAATAAAGTAAACAAAGTTCATAGGCATTGCCTCACTCCAGCATCATGGCAAATGGGTTATCAAGCTGGAGCCCACACAGAGCAGGAGGTAGAGGTCTTTCATGTTGGATACAAGGAGAAATACACATTAGAGCAAAGAAAGATTGAAGTGAAGGGACATACTATTTAGAGGCAATATTTTACAGGCATAAGGAATAATACATGACAAGGACTCCAATTTTTCATCCCACAGTGTGTCCAGGTATATTCAGGGAGTAGGAAGTATGCTGGCATTGCTGGAGCAGAGAGGGAGGTGGAGTGGTAGGAAATGACATCACAAAGTAAGCTAGGGATGACAGAATGAAGATTCTCTACTGACTGTGGTAGGATTTTGATTTATACAATAAATGAGATGTCATGTCTTTAGAGGACCTTGTGAGGACTAGTGATATGAAGCAGGAAATTTTTTGTGAACAGAGTCAATGAGACCTGGGGTTAGAGAAGCGTACTGGAGTCAGAGTGTGAAGAGCCTGGCAGGAAATATGGTAAAGTTTCATAAGACTGTTCTAAAAGCAGTGGGTGGATCACAAGATTAATGAGATGGAAGTAAAACTATTATTTGTTGCTGTTCTAGAAAGTTTAATATGCATGAAGCAGAAATGGGAAGGAGGGGACATCCACATGATATGTAAGTGAGACATGACAAGATTTAATGAATAAATATGCTATGAACGACCATAAATGAAATAGAAATGCTTCCAGGTTTATGGCTTTTAATTCCCTCATATTAAACAGGAACAAGATAGTATAAGAAGTGAGTCCACAGGGGGCCTTCATCAAACTGAAATTTAAAGATAGGAATGCCAGTATTTGTTCATATGTTTCAAACTAGAAAACTACTTGCTCACTGAATTAATGGCCTATGAAAATACTATTGAGTAGAATAAAAGATCTACAAACTACAGTCATAAATATGGTTTTTTGATTTTGGTTCCCGCAAGCATTTCTTGCTGTTATGTGTATATTTTCTAATCTTAGCAATTAAAAAAAAATTGTGAAATCAGCCTGTGTAGAATCAGGAACTTGAATTGTGTTTCACCACTTTTTGATATTCCCTTCTTCCTTATAGCTCAAATAGACCATCAAATTAAAATGACTGTCTTCCTAAATATCTCTACATTGATTCAGTGGGTACTTACCATTATGGACTCTGGAATCAGACTTATGAATGATTGCTTTACCATTTATCTGTGGGATCCTTGTGGAATGAATAAATCTTTCTGTGTATCAGTGCATCACCTGCTTATGACTACGTGGGTCTTTTCTTGGCTGTTTGAATACAAAGCAAAGTCACTTGTTCCCAAGTCTCAGCATGATCTGTCTCTTGCCTGCACCCCTGACTTCATGGTAAACCACACTCTAGCGGAAGTGACTCCAGTTTTCTTTCACATTGGTTCATGCATAGGTTTTATTTTAAGCTCTGTGGTGTCTAAATTGACTCCCTAAGAGAGAGGGATATGTTGGTTGAACAAAGAATCACATTATTCTGACAGGAGGTCCCAAATTAGCTTACAACAGTAAGCAACATTACCAAATTAGCTGCTTCCATTTTGCAACTGGTAGGCATGATCCCAATATCCATGAGCATTGAAAAGGATCCTGCTTTGTTTCAAATGGTTTATAGCAAGTGGAGATCCTGGGTAGATGCTGTACATGGAGTGTTGCTCCAGCATATAGGTCCCTGAAGCTTCTGAGGTTGTTCCTACCATTGGTATTTGACCCCCAATGGCTGCCCAGTGTCCTTTCCAGGTTCTGATGTGATCCTCAAATCTTAATGTGTTTATGTTTGTTTAGAAATTCAAATATCTGTGGGAAGTAAGTGATGGTTCTAAACCAAAATCAATGATGGATTAAGGAATTTAACTGCTTTACTGAGCTGGTCTTTCCCATGATTCTCATGTCAGCTAGAGGTGAATTGTCTTCTCTTTCCTTAAGTAACACAAAGCCTTCTCAACTACTTGCTAAGGGAATGACCCTGATTCATGTAGAATAATACAAAGGAAAGTGTAATCCATAGCTATCTACTTACCAACCAGATTTAATAAATGTTAATACTGCAATATTTAGTTCCATTTTTAAAGTAGAATTTTAAAATATATTAGAAATCCTGCTGCAATTCTTCAATCTCCATAATCAGAGGGAACCACCATTCCACTGTATTGAAATTGGTACACATTTTAAAGTGCATTTTTACCAATTTGTTTGATGCTTTTTTTTTTTTGCCCTTATATTTCAGTTTGAAGGCTTAGTGTTTAACATATAGGTTTGAATTGTCATAGCATGCCCAAACTTTAAGAGCAAAGTAAATTCCAGTTACTAACCTCAATAATTATGTTCATATTAGCAGTTGAAAACCAAAAAATTTTTTACAGAAGAATTTAGTTATCTTTGCAACACTAGAAGCTGCTTTCATTTTGTTCTCTGAAGGGAAAATATACATATAAACAAACAGTTTTGTATAAAGAATGGAAGGCACTCTAGTGGCATATGTTTTGCATCTGTTTACATGCATATTTTATATGAAACACATATGCTTATGTATGTATATAAATTATGTATCATTTTAGATACATATAACAAATATAAAATTAGGTGTACAGAGACTAATATTTAAATATTGTATAACTTATATGTTTTCAATGATACTCTGCCATTATCTAGGACTGAGTCTAGGACAAACGCAAATTGAGGTTCTATTTCTTCATTTCTCACTTCTTTCCTGCTTAAGTGTTTATCAGAAGTGGAAAACTAATTATATACAATTAGAGATATGATAGTGTTTCAATCTAATAATCTTTTACTCAATTCTGGAGCGATTCTTCAAAGACCTGTGTTCAGTGTGCCTGGAGTTAGGCGATTTAAAATCATTACTCCAGGTATTTATGAGGCAGGTAATCTGAAAATATGGATTAGCAATGCACTTAAACACTGGAGGGACTCAATAACATTCCTTTCAGAATACTTACACTTTGTCATCTACTCATATGTAATTTTGATATCCAAAGAAAGAAATTGAATGTGTTGAGGAATTCAGATACAGTCCTACTCTAGGGGAGACAAAGAGTTTAAGGAGGGGTATCCTTTGGACACTCTACGAACACCCCTGATGTGCCAAACACAGGTGAAGCCACGGCACCTACACCCAAGGCTGACAGTGATATTGTGTGGAGTTAGACATGAATCTAGTTGCCATGCTGAGTTTTGGTTATTCTGGTGGAGAGAGACATTAAAGTCTCCCGATGGGTGATAAAGGTATTAAAGTTAAATTTGTAGAGAGCTTTGCTGTCTAATGAAAAAACATCTGGCTATTTGGAAGCGGGCAGATGCTCAAATAAATTTTTCATTGTTCATAAAACGTGTCTGCCACTTGGCTAGAATCTTAGTATACAGTCCCAGAAAATGTAAAATAAAATGTTTTATTCATTCATGTATTTTAATCACATGGTAGGTAAAGATGAGCAGAATCACAGGGTCACTTCTTTACTGTGGTATATTGCAATTGTAATTAACAAATTTTATTATATGCATGTATTTCATTAGGATTCCTACTGCTTTTTATTCCTGTTAGATTTTTATTCTCAAAGAAAAACCAGAGGACTTTTAATTTCTCAAGCACAGAACACTCAAAGAAGTTTCTAAAAATATATTATTTATTTTCCCTCAAATATTTTTAAAATCATAGATGAAAGGTAGACACAGACTTACATATTATGTAAAATGGCTAGCATACCATAAACTCTACATGGAATTGAGACTACAATGGATGTTGATGTAAATAACAGAGCAAACATAAGGATAAATGAAATAATAAAGATAGGTTAACCATGAACTTCTAGGTTTCAAATCAAGATTCAAGGTGTCTATTGGTTCACTGGAAAAGCTTTCCTTTTTTTTTTAAGTGAATTAGTTAAAACATGTCAATTTTACTTGAATGTTCAATATGATGTAAGCATTAAAAAATTAGAAGCCACTAAGGAAATTAGATATTTAAACAGTCCTGTGTGCTTTCTGAAAACAATGTTTTGCTTCTTTGTGATGAAGAACTTTTTAATCATGAAAAATTCAAAAGTTCAAGAAATTAAAGTAATAATAAAAACACATAAACTTATTACCACGTCTCCTAGGACATCGATTCATTGTAACATGTTTATTTTATAGTTCTCTAGAATTAAATGCCCAACCCCTATCATATTTTTGTATTATTGGGAAATAATTCACTGCCATAAATTTTGCCCTTTCATTATATTCGAAGCAGTGGTTTTGGTAGAGGGATGCAGCCATCATTCCAAAGAGAAGCCATGTGCCATTAGCAGCAGACTCCAATTACCCAACTCTCTCTAGTCCTTTGGCCACTAAGCTATTTCTGTCTCTACAAACTGTCCATTCTGAACATCATATAAACAACATTATATAGTATGTGGTCATCTATTTCTGATGTGATCGTTCAATATGTTTTCAAAGTTCATTCACATTGAAATATGAATCAATACTTCATTCTTTCTTTTATATATGAATGATATTCTGGAGTATATTTCACATTTGTTATCCATTCAAAAATTGGGACATTAGGGTTGATAGGCATTTGAGTTATTCACACTTATTGGCCATCATGAATAATACTTCAGAGAATACTTGTGTGAATGTGTGTTTTCAATTCTCTTGGATGTAATCCTATAAGCAGAATTGTATCATATAATTATGCCATGCTTACATTTTTCAGGAACTATTTTCCCCTATTAAATGGTCCTAGCACCCTTGTTGAAAATCAATTGACCGTGAATGTACTGGTTTATTAAACATGAACTATCAATTGAAGTCAATTGATCTGTATGTTGATGTGATTTTTGTCATTTACTTTATGAATTGATATTACTATGTGGGCCCAATCTTGCATTTTCAGGATCTCTTTGGGTCATCCTGTATCATCCCTTTTATATGTTACTGGAGTCAGTTTGCTAGCATTTTGTTGAAATCTTGTGTCTTTATTCATAAGAAGTATTGGTCTATAGTTGTTTCTTTTTTTTTTTTTCTATCATAATGGTTTGAATGATTTTGGAGTCAGAGTAACACTGCAACTCAGAATGAGTTGAAAGATATCCCATCCTCTGCTATTTTTAGGAGAATTTGAGGAAGATTGGTGTTATTTTGTCGTTAAGTTTTGTGGAAATTTCCTAATGAAATTGGTCCTGGGCTTTTCTTTCTGGGAATTCTTTTGATTATTATCAATATTTCTACTTGTAATTCTACTCAGATGCTTTTGTTCCTTCTGAAGTCTGTTTTCATGGTTTGTATCTCTGTAGTAATGTGTCCATTTCATTTGCTTGTCTAATATATTGGTATATAATTTTTCATAATTATTCCCCCAATTATTTTTATTTCTATAAGGTTGATAGTTATATTCTTCCACTTCTGATTTAATAGCCTGAATTTCTTTCTTTCTTCTTCCCTCCTTTTACTTCTCCTCTCCTCCTCCTCCTCCTCCTCCTCCTCCTCCTCCTCCTCCTTTGGAAAATATAGCTAAAGGTCTATGAATTTAGTAGATTGTTACACAGGATAAATTTTGGAGATTTATTTATTAAATATTTTCTAATGTATTTACTTATGCTCAAATATGTTTTATTTTATTCCTTCTGGTTGCTTTGGGTGTAGTTTGCTCATTTCTTCTTACTTTCTTATGATAGAAATTTACATTATTGAGTTGAAATTCTTTTTCTTTTCTTTTTATTATATATATTTAAGATACACAATTTGATATTTCAATATATGAAATGCAGTCAAGGGATGACTATGGTCATATGGATTAACATTACATCATCTCCCAGTTGCTTTACCTTTTTTTGTAAAATTACTTAAAATTGACTTTTAGAAAATTTCTAGTATACAATACAAAATTATGAATTGCTAGTAACAATCAAAAACCTGTTGTCTGCATGCTGCTCATCAGCTCTCCAGATGTACTAATCCAGCGTACTTGCACCTTTGTACCCTTTGATCTCCTTTTCAACAAGGCCACTAAGGAGACACAGTGGAGAAAGGACGATTTGTTAACTAAATAATATTAGGGGAAGTAGATGTCCAAATGCAAAATAATGAATCCAGACCCTTATTTTATATTATGTACAAAAATCAACACAAAATGAATTGAAGATATAAATATAAGACCAAGAATTATAAAATTCTTAGAAGATAACAGGGAGAAAGCCCCTGATATTGGCCTTGGCAATAATTTTTTTTTAATTAACCCCAAAAGCACAAGAAAAATATAAGTAAATATAAACAAGTAGGACTACATCAAATTTTAAAGTTTTTTTCATAGAAGAAACAATCAGAAAAAATAAAAGTTAGCCAAATAAATAGGAGAAATCATTTACAAATTATTATACCAAATAATGGTTTGATATCCAAAATATATAAGAAACTAATACAGCTCACTGGCAAAAAAAAAATAAATAAATAATCTGATTTAAAAATGGGCAATAATACTGAATGTGTATTTCTCCAAAGAAGTAAGTCAACAGATATATGCAAAGTTGCTCAATATCACTAATCTCAGGAAATACAAATTGAAACCACAATAAACTCTCATCTGTCAGGACAGCTACTATCATGAAGACAAGAGATTACTGGCACTGGTGAGTTTTCAGTTTTTGTGGTTGTTTTTGGGAGGACATTATTACTGCATAAGGTAAGCCCATGTTTTTATACAGTGTATTTAAATTACAACCCCCAAAAGTCTATACAATGCAATTGATTGATTTGTCTCTTAAATCTCTTTTAGTCTCCTAGCTATTATTTATTAAGTCCAAAAGGTTACTTGTCTTGTAGAATCTCACAGCCTGCATTTTCTGATTCATTTCCATGATGTCATTCATCATTTTTCCTCTTTCTTCTTACTTGCAATAAATAGATACATCAAGTTTTATATGGTTCTGTCTTGATTTTGTTTTTGCAATAACCACTTTATAGGTTCTGTGCTTTTCCAACAGTGTACATATAATCCAGCTATCACTCTTTTTTGTGTGTGTTATGTTAGTGCCCAATAATGATTATTGCCCCAATTCCTTCTTTTTTATGTGTTGAAAATGGCCATGTTCTCCTTTACTACCTAGAATGTTCTTTAAAAAAAAAAATGTGCTCATCAGCTGATTGTTCTGAAGTACAGGCAGGAAAAACAAAACAAAACAAAAATACAAATTAATATTTTCTCTTCATTTACCAATTTCCTGTTTCATGAGATGGATATGTAGCATGGTCCAAAGATGGTCAGTGGGTTTATTATTTTATTACTTCATGATAATCTTATGGGTTTTAGTACAGAAGTTTTAATTGACAGCAGTGCTTTCTTATTTTTACTTTTAACAGATACACAAAAACATAAAAGTTGTGCATATTAATTTGGTGCCAAGTAATGTTTTATATATATAGACACATGCATCTGTCTATCTATATATATAACATAATGTTTACATCAGATTAAAAACATCTTCTCAAACATTTGTCATTTCTTTGTAGTAAAAACTTTCAAAATCCTTTATTCTAGCTTTTTAAAACATCCAGTACTTGATTGTTATCTATAGTCACCATACTATGCAATAGTATCTCAGAGCTTCTTACCCCCAGCTAAATGTAATTTGATCAACCTTTCCCCATCCTGCTCCCTGCTGTTCCCAGCCTCTGGAAATTACCATTCTACTCCCAACTTCTATGAGATAGCATTTTTTAGAGTTCACATAAGAAGAAGCTCATGAGATACTTGTCTTTTTGTGCGTGACTTATAGCACTTAACCTAATGATGTTAGGTTCATCCATACTGTTGCAAATGGAAGAATTTCATAACTTTTTATGGCTGAATGATATTCCATTGCACATGTTCTTTATCCTTTCCTCAGTTGATAGATGTTTCAGTTCCTTTACTTGGCTATTAATAGTGCAAATAAAAGCATTTCTAACTAAAGTTAAAATGTGAAATGTGCCTTACCTTTGGTTAGAAGTACCCTCCTTATATTGGATACTAAATCCTTTTGGTTGTGTCTTAAAAGTCTTTAAGAACATCTTGCTCTGCTGTTAGACAAAATGTTCCAGGTTCACCTTGTACATTTCTCACTCCAGAGGTAAATAGTCCTTTTGTGCAAAATATTTTAATGTGTTCAGTGAAGAATTTTGTATTTAAAATTTATACTGTGAGCACTAAGATGTTCTTTGCTATTGAAATAGTCATTGTGCCTAGGTGCATTCAGTGGACATAGCTACAAAACAGAATATTAATGAATAAATTTAATATGAGTTAATAAAGACACTTTTAAATTCAATTCAGTAATACAAGGTTTTTCACAACCTCACAAATATTTCTTCTCTCCTTTTCCGGTGCTTAAAAACTTGGTTTTCAACAGCACCAAAGAAAAGTCATTTCTTTTATGCCATAAAACATTCACAACAGTATCAGAATAGTACCACTAATAGTAATGTCATAAGCAATGTTTATTACTAACAATTTAGAAGTTTTCTTAAGGTTTTTGTTTTGGTCATTGAAAAATACATCTCTAGGGCTATATGGCAAATTTCAGAGATCTAAAGTCACTTCAAGTACTTATGTCTTTAACTAGGTCACTACAGGATCATTTGTTTAACTTTGATCTTTGGTTCTTATGGATGACTTTATAAAATCAATTGTGCTCTATAATTATTTAAAACATTTATATGGTTACAAAATGCAGTTCCTCCCTTTTACATGTTATATTTCATTTTAATTTGTTTATTATGATTGCCTAATGATGCTCTTCATTATTTTATTAAAAGAAAAATTATAATTGCTCAGCCACTTACTATTTAAGCATATATTGACATTAAAACTATTAAGATTAATAAGCAAAGAAGAGAGTATATGAAGAAATGAACTATGTGACTTCTGGCATTTGGAAGGAGAAACATTAGAATGTTTCATCACTTACTTTCTCTCCTAATTGCCTTAACAACTTTACAATGGCTTCATTTAAAAATTCTATTACTCAGGCTGGGATATAACTCAATTGGTACAATGCTTGCCTTGCATGCACAAGGCCCTGGGTTCAATCCCTAGCACCACAAAAAAAAAAAAAAAAAAAACTATTACTGAAAAATGAATTGAGAATCACATAGGTTAGATAGTCTTAAAAATTCAAGTAGATATTAAATGCATGTCTCACAGTGAAATCCAGACACAACCTCAGCTAGATTCTTTGTAGTGTGATCTATCACTTAAACAAGTGGATAGATTAATTAATATTTGTCTAATTTCTTCCAGAATTACTTTAATCCTTTTGGATCTTCAAAATAATACTGGGAAGAAAGTTTTTTCTGGGTTTTAATAGAAATGCTGGCTTAAAAGCCCAGGCTTTCTGTGGTACTTATGTTTTATGTGGCATATTCTAACCGTCCTTGTTAGGCATCGCCGTCTTCTCTCTGATATGCACACAGGCCCTAAGAAAGATTCGTAACGTAGTGACTCAGGATGGGTATATTGCTGTTACCATCAAATATTGGAGAAGAATGATTGAAATACAAATTGAAGTTTGAGGCACACCTGTAGGACCCAGAGATTTATCAAGGATCAGTGGTTATTTCCATCACATTCTCCTCAATAACGTGATTACCTTCTAAAATATGCATTTCTAGGCTCTTTTTATGAATGAGTTAAATCACTTCCATGTCTTTGCATGGCTAGTAAGTGGGAGAGACAGCACTTAAAACAAGGTCTCTGTGTTTCTATCCCCAAACTCTTTTCCCATGCTCTGAGTTAGTAATCATGAGAAGACGAAAGGCCAATGACGTTGTCACCTTAATACGAGGAAAAACCAGCAGTGGAAAGGAAAAACTACCAAGGAAGAGAAGAAGAGTCATCAGATAGATTTAAATGTGATCAAAGTTCAACAAACTTGGTAAACAACTTCTATTATGTTGTCAATACACTCATTGTTACACAATCTCAAAAGAAGTGGTGGTTCATTGTAGTCGTAACACACTGCACAATGCTTTCAACATTCATTATCTCCTGTGAACTTTTCAAGACTTTGGTGGAATAGGCCCTGTTGTTGGGATTCATTCTTTATAAATGAAGCACTGAAGACCTGACAGCTGAAGGCATTCACCCATGCTTATAGAGCAAACAATAGTTTATATACAGTCAATCCTTCCTCTATAATATGACTCCAACTAGAGCCTGCCATATATCCCTTGTGTCCTTGTTTAACAAAGGAGCTTCCCTAGTGAGTGGGGATTAATATTTCCCAGTTGTAGAACTTAGTGTAAGACAGTAGACCAACATTTCCAGCCCATTTTGCAGAAGCAGACTAAGTTCCTGCTATGGGAATGTCATGGGATGCTCAGGTCTTGATAACAAGAAGAAATTAAGGATTGAAATCTAATTATTGAATGTGCTGACAACGAATCACATTGGGAATGTTTGATTTAACTTGATTTTTTATTTGGAGTAGTTTCCTCCATTTTTAATGATAAAATAATGCTAACCTTTTTTAAAGTTTTAGTTTTGACCCTAAATAGTGATTACATAAATAAAATAATTTTAAAACATCTTGGAAGTGTAAAAAAAAAAAAAAAGCTGTAGTTCTTTGAAACACATATGGCACTAATAAAATTAATTACTCATTTCTTCATTGTTGACCTCTCAATAACTGCTGTACCAATGCTAAGCTAACAAGTAGAATACTAACACATGCCAAGAGGTCCACTGAGTTCCCTAAGAGATGGAGGCTGGGATGGTTTTCTGAGTTTGTCCAAGATACATATGAATTAAGGTTGTCCATTTCAGATGGAAGTTCCTTTTTTTCGACTAAGCTTTTATAATAAAGCATTTTAATTATACATGTAAAACTGTAAGAAAATGCAATAGCATCAATTAAAGGATTCCATTTAGAATGGTACAAAAAATTCATGTGAAATCTACTAATTATAAATCCTAGACATGCTGTTAGGAAAAAATAAAAAGGAAGTGCAAACTTCTCTTAGATATGATTTTGTGTCTCCCTCCATAATCCTTCTACTTAAAAATAAAGAATCCTAAAGTAACTCTAGATGGAAATATGTTGTTTGTTAAAACATTGGCTTGTAATTTGTGGTATTAGCTCTAAGCCAAGTGACATATGAGGTTGCCGATGTGGGCAGCAGTTTCTGAGAAGAGCAATTTATCTGCTGATGATTGATGCCACTGCACAGTTGTTCAGAACTTAGACACTTCTGCTGTTTGGAGAGGGATTCATCTCAAGAATTATGTGTATTAGAATTATTTTAGTTACACTGGAAATATAAGCTTTTATTGATACCACAGGCCACAATTTTTATACATGCCTACATATACCTTTATTTTTATAGATTTTCAAATATCATCAGGCAAACTTGCAATATTGATTTCTTGGGGAGGAATGAAACAATCTGTCACTGAAATTTTTATTTCCATTAACCTAGTGATATCTTGGAAAAAGTTCTAAGAAAATAGTTACCCAAGACAACAATGAAAATGGCTCTTGAAAATCTGCCTGCTTTACATGTAACTTACCCAATTCTTAAACATTGTATGTTCTGAGAAACAAAAACTGGCAATTTTTCTGATACCTTTGAGAAATAGATGTCATTGGCCAGAATATATAGTACTAAGTTTTCAGCTGGCATTTAATTTGTTTTTATTGTTAGCATTTCTCAAAATATACAATACTCATTTCAATAAACATCATATAGCAAGCATTTTTCCCTACAAATGTGTACTTTGGTCCATATAAGTCATCAGATGGGTTAAAACCAAAGTGAAAGATGAATTAAATTCATGTCAAGCCTCTTAACCATTTATTTCCTTAAGTTAAGCTTCAACTACAAACACATATATAATAAAATAAGATATCATGTATATTTGTTCAATATTATCTTATTGCTTTAAGGTTCTTATCTCCCCTAAAAATGTCTGTCCGTTTGCCTCTCAACAGAAATAATATGGATTTGCATCACCAAATGAAGTGGAGAAGAAAACTCTAATATTTCATCCCTACACTAAAACAATGATTAAACTGACAAAAACTGCCAGAAATACATTAGATAGTTAATAAAACTATCTAATAAAAAACATGATAACCAAAGGAATGCTTAACGAATAATGAATAGATAGTTCTTAGTATTGGCAAAAGATTAAAGAACTACTTTAATGAAAGAGAACAGAGAGTTCAGAAATTGACCCACACAAATAGAGTCAATGGATCTTTGACAAAGCAGTAAAGACATTTCAGTGGAGAAGAGACTTCTTGAGAAATGAACAATGAATGCCCACATTTTAAAAAAAGCAACTCCAGATGTAAAACTTGAAATTTCCACACAGATGAATATAGACCTAAATGTAAAACACAAAACTATAAAATTTCTACAAGATAACAGGAGAAAATCTAGGTGACCTTGGGCTTTGTGATGTGTTTTAGATACCATACCAAAAGTCTATGAAAAAAGTTGTAAGTTAGATTTCATTAAATTAAATATTTCTGCTATGTAAAATATACTGTTAAAAGAATAAAAAGACAAGCTACACATATGTAAATATTATTGGCAAAACACATATCTGATAAAGGACTTGTATCCAAAGTTTATAAAGAAATTTTAAATACCATAATAAGAAAAAAATTTCCCATTTAAAAATGGGCAAGGAATCTGACCTACATCTCACCAAAGAAGAAAAACTCATAACAAATAACATAAAAAAAAGACAATGAGCACCATATGTTTCTGGGGAATAACAAATTAAAACAGTATAATGTTTTTATGTGAGATATAACCATACACCTATTACAATGGTTAAAACTTTAAAAAAACAAAATTTACAATACCAAATGCTGGTGTGGATATGGGGAAACAGGAACCCTCATTTACTGCTGTAGGAAAATGGTGCTGTCATTTGGGAAGCCAGACTGGCAGATTCTTGGAAAGCTAAAAACAGTCTTACCATATGATCCAGCAATAACATTCCTTCATATTTATCCAAATATGTTGAAAATGTATGTCTACAAAAGCCCTGCAGATGGATAGTCATAACTGCTTTTTTTATAACTGCCCCAAACCCAAAACATGCAGCATGTTTCTCAATAGGTGAATGGATAAACAAACAGTAATGCATTATCCAACAGTAAAAAGAAATGAGCAATTAAATTATGAAGAAACATGAAGGAAGCCCAAATGCATATAGTCAAGTAAAACAAGGCACTCTTTTTATGTTTTTATTATAGTGCATCATAGTAATATATAATATTATGGTTTATTTTTACATAATCATACATGCATAGAATATCATTTGCTCAACTCCAGTCACCAGTTTTCCCTCTTTCCCTCCTCTGCTACCTCCCCTGATCACCTTCTATTTCACTGATTTTCCTTCTATTTATTTAAAGTTTTCTTGAAAAAAAAGTTGTGCTTTACAGATATTCCTATGGGTGAAATTCCTGAGGTATATTCATATGAGTACCTAGCACAATTTGGTCAATTTCCTTCTACTCTTCCTTCCCTTACCCATCCCTCCTTCCTCGCCCTCAATCCCTTCCTCTACTCAACTCTGTTTCCCTTCTATTTTCATGGGATTCCCTCCCATTTTGTTGTCCTTATTTTGGTTTAGCTTCTGCATATGAGAGGAAACATTCAACCCTTGACTTTCAGAGTCTGGCTTATTTCATTTAGCATGATATTCTCCACTTCCACCTATTTACCAGCAAATGCCATAATTTCATTCTTTTCTATGGATGAGTAAAACTCCATTGTGATAAATGCCACCTTTTCTTTATCCATTCGCCTGTGAACAGACACCTGAGCGGTTCCATAACTTGGCTATTGTGAATCGCACTGTTAAAAACATCGGTGTGCTTGTATCCACTATAGAATGTAGTCCCTTAAGATAAATACTAAGGAGTAGGATAACTGAGTCATAACATGGTTCTATTCCTAGTCTTTTGAGGAATCTTTATATTGATTTCCAGAGTGGTTGCACGAATTTATAAACCCAGCAACAAAGTATGGATATACTTTTTTTCCCGCCTCCTTACCAGCATTTATTATTTGTATGCTTGATGATTGACATTCTAATTGGAGTGAGATGGAATCTCAACATACTTTTTATTTGCATTTTTCTGGTTGCTAGGGATATTGAACATTTCTTCATGTACTTGCTGGCCATTTGTATTTCTTCATTTTAAGAAGTGTCAGTTTATTTCTTTTGCCCATTTATTGATTGGGTTATTTTTTCTTTTGTTGTAGAGCTTTTTGAGATCCTTATATATTCATTCAAAAGATATGTTTAAAAATCCACTTTTAATAGCATCAAAAAGAATAAAATATTTGGGAATAAATTTAACCATGGAGATAAAAAGTATGTGCACTGAAAACCACAAAATCTTGCTTTCAAAAAATTATAAAGAAAACCTACATAAATGGAACCCAATTGCAAATTTATGGTTTATATTTACTCAGATTTTTGTCACTGTGACAAAATGCCTGAGAAAACTTAGAAGAGTAAAGGTTTATTTTGGCTCAGAGTTTCAGAGTTTTCAGGCCATGGTCACTTGGCTCCATTTATTCAAAGTCTGTGATGAGGTAGAGCATCATGGTGGGGATGGCATGGTAGAGCAAAGCAGCATATCAGCTGGTAACTGAGAAATGGGGTGAATTGGGGTGGAAGAGAGAGCTGAGACAAGATATACCCTTCAAAGATAAGCTCCCAATGACCTATCTTCTCCCACCAGATCCTACCTCCCAAAGTTTCTACCTCCTCCCAATAGCACTTTAGGTTGGCAATCAATCCTCTCCACATGGTCTTTGGGGAACATTTTAGACTCAAACCATAACAGTTTGGAAAGCTTAATGGCAACGGTTTGGAAGGCAAAACAGTTTGTAAGTTTTAAGATGGAATACTCCCCAAAATGATTCATGGAATTTAATGAAGTGCCCACCTAAATTTCAGTCATCTATTTTCTTTTTTAGAAATGGAAAAGCCAATTTTAAATTCACTTTCCAAGAAATCTCAGATAGACAAAGAAATAAAAATAGAGTCAAGACCAGTGAATAATATAGCCAGGATTATTAAACGTGACCCTAAGAAACCAAAGGGAAAGATGTCTCATATTTTGGTATTTTTCTTTTGTAGACATGCAGAGAAGACCCAGAGGTCCACAACAATCTTGCAGAATCTTCCAGGAAGTACTCTGACAGCTGGAAGACAGTGTCTGGGATAAAGAAATTGAAATTTGATGAAAAGGAAAGGGCAGATAAAGTATACTGTGATTGGGAATTGAAGGCTTATGGACCACCTAAGGAAGGCAAGAAGAGAAAGGACCTTAATGTCCCCAGAAGATTACCATCTGGATTCTTGCTGTTTGAAATTCCACCCCAGAATTAAATACATGAATGCTTTTAAAGGCATTAAAAAGAAGTTGGGCAATATGTGGAGTAACTTTAGTGAGTAAAAACAACCATACATCACTAAGGCAGAGACTAGAGAGATGTTGTTGACTATAGTATTTGATGATACAAAGGACGCTGCTAAAGTTGACTGAAAAGAGATGGAACAGGAAGATGAAGAGGAGGAAGAGGATGAATAAAAAATTTGATCTGTCTCATTGTGAATATCCTAGGGGAACACTATGATTGACACATCTCTTACTTTAGATGTGTCTATTACCCTCATTGGATTTAGTTGCAAATTTTGATTATGGCCATGGTGTAGCCTCTCAGTCTTCCAAAAATTATCAGTTTTATATGACATGGGCATGGGTATTGAAGTTATTCATATTTCCCCACATATTTTAAATGGAAAGTACACCACTCTTCTCACTGTGCACCTTGCTTTCGGTGAGACAAGACATATAAAGAGGTTTCTGTTTATTTTGTAAATTTTTTAATTTGTAGACTAATGCTCACTGTACTGTTATTAGCTAGAAATCCTGAGTAATCAACCAGGATTCATAAAAAACGCAACAACTGAGACAAACTCTTGAGGCTCCATGCTAGATGATGAGGCTGTGGGGAAGATGTATTTTAGAGGGGCACTAGTTCAGGAGGTGCACTGTGAGCTGGACTTGCTGACACTGCAGTGACTATCCATTTAGCTTAAGGTTGTCTTGCTTTGTTTAGAAAGAAAACAAGTTTAAATCTTAAAGTGGTAAATTTTAGGCTTATGTGTATGCTACCATAATTTATAAAACAGAGAGCATTCAGAAGACTCAAACTAAACAGTGAAGAAAAACATGTTTAAAAATTGTACACCCATATTCACAGTTTTTCCTTTTATTTCTTCCTTTTCTATTCTGTCACACCCCTCCCACGTGCAGAATGAGATGCTGTTAGTCATGGCATATCTATTTCAGAACTCTATGTCCTTGTGTTTTTACTTGCTTTCAAATTCCTGACTTGGACATAGGATGGCATAAACACATTATTCTACACTGGACTATGGGAAATGACAACCTGAGTTTTATCACTAATCTAAACAACCAGGAATCTATCCATGACAATAATATCAGAATTATGTTATGAAAACATTCAATTTTGGGTAGGCAATAATAGAAAAGAAAGTACATTTAAAAAGCTAACATCACTAATGAACGAGTGCAAAAGTAGATATCACAAAGTGCATTGAATGCCATACAGTGGCTGTGTTAGTCTGCTTTTTGTCACTTTGATCAAAACAAAGGACAAGGACTAAGAGGGAGAAAAGTTTATTTTTGTTCATGGTTTCAGAGATTCAGTCCATGTTCAGCCAGCTGCATTGCTTTGGGCTCCAGGTGAAGCAGGATACCATGGCAGAAGGGTGTGGCAGAGGAGCGCTGCTCTGCTTGGGGCAGGCTAAGCAATGAGGGGATGGGGAACTGTAACAGGGAGAATGGACCCTTCAGGGGCACACCTCCAGTGACTGACAGCTATGCCCCTCTTGCCTACAATTAGCACCTATTTAGTCCATTCAAACTATGATGAGCTAAGTTATAGCTCTCATAATCCAAACGTTTCACCTCTGAATATTCCTGTGTTAACATAGAATCTTTGGGAGAAAACTATATCCAAACTATACCAGTGGAGTTTGTGTTGGGGAGATTTACTGATGGCAATATGAAACAGTAAAGAAAGTGTAAGAGACTATTACATCTGTGTATGTGAGAATGAGCATATAAACGAAGTCTAAGACTACAGGTTTTGATTTTGGATTAGGGTGTGCACTGTATGGGAACTGAATTGGAGGACCTCTAAGCTTCTTTCCAATCCTGTGACTCAATATTACTTGGAGAATATTACCAAATGCATTTTAAATAATCTGAAATTGGAGGGAAGAAAGGATGCTTTTAGTATAGGAAAACAATCAGAAATAATACTTTGATGGAATAAATTATTTTATGTTAATAATTTTCAAATCACCTTCTGCTGTTAAACGGTTTGAAATATTAGGAAAGTATCTAAGGAAACCATCAACTGATGATGATACAGTTGCCAGGAATGTCAGCCGACATTTCTGTGAATAAAGGCAGAGAAAATATTGCATTCACATAATTATGACATAGCATGTGCATTCTTCAAGTGTATAATTTAGAAAACAAGATAGCATTTTTGGTGTTCCAAAAAATAATCTTCTGAAAATTTAATGGCAAAAAGGAGGATTACTGTGGTTAAGAGAGGAAAGCTGGGATGCAAGGCAATTTTTGAGACATACAAATAACCTCGAGAAATGTAAAAATGCAGTTAATGCTATCCAAAGGATTAAAAGAATAGGAAGGCGCTATATAAATATCTCAGGAGTAAAATGTAGAAAGCAAGTAGGCATGAAATTAATAATTATTTTTAAATGCCAAGATATTGAATTCATTTTAAAGCCTGGCTTTAATAAGAAAAATGGGAAAGAGCATTTTTGCACAATTAGGTAGTAATAGAGAATTTGTAAAGTACCTATTAATAAAATGTAGTAAAGTGATTTTTTTAAATGAGCATTAAAAGCCATTAGGTTTAGATAAATTTATTCTAATATGATGAGGAAATTATCTCACTAATTTGAGAAAAAGAATTTATTTTGAAATAGCAGAGTAAGGTAGAACATGGAATGTAATCAGGAAATGTGGGCAGCTTCAGTTTTCAGATCAAATGTACTACTAGGTTCCTCCTCAAATCATTCCTATTTACATTACCAGAATAAAGATTTTAAAAGTAAACTTAAAAAAATAAAAAACAAAACATATTGATCACCATATGGTGAGTAGGATTTATGAGTGAGAATTGGAAGAGATCAATTGTCCCATAGTAAGAACCAGGTCTTCTTGCTTCTGCCCAATTCTCTTAGTAGGGTGCTGAATAGAACCTCCATTTTCAATAGAAATGTTTGTAGGATGGTCTTGCTTTATGAGAAAAAATATACTGTACTCCACAGCAGCCAGGAACCCTATTTTATTTATTAAAACATAAAAGTCATCTACTCAAAAACCCTCTGAAAATCCGAAGTCTCACTTATGATTTACTTCAAGGTACTTTCCAGCATCATCTTCTCATTGGCATCCCTCTTCCCCTACACACACTCTTCCACGCAGAGGTTGTGATCCTTTGGTTCTTCTTTAATGCTGTTGTGGTTTAGACATGAGGTGTCCCCCAAAAGTCCATGTGTGAGACGATGCAAGAGGGCTCAGAGGTGAAATGATTGGGTTATGAGAGCCTTAACTTAATCAATGCATTAATCCCCTGATAGGGATTAACTGGGTGGCCACTCTAGATAGGTAGGGTATGGCTGGAGGAGGTGGGTCCATGGATTGAGTTCATATTTTGTCCTTGGTGGGGGAATATCTCTCTCTCTCTCTCTCTCTCTCTCTCTCTCTCTCTCTCTCTGCTTCCTGATGCCATGTACCAGGTGCTTTCCTCCACCACACACTTCTGCCTTGATGTTCTGCCTTATCTCAGGTCCTGAGGAATGGGGTCCTCCATCTATGGACTAACACTTCTGAAACTGGGAGCCCTAAAATAAACTTTTCCTCCTCACATTTTTCATATGAAAAAGCTGACTAAAATGAACATGCTAAGCCTGAATCACTCAAGGTAGCTATTCTGCTTCCCTAATGCACACTTCTCCCAGGCAGTCCCAATTCATTCATGTCTTGGATTGAAAATCATTCTTCAGGTAGACTTTCCTTGACCAAGCTCTCTAACATATCACTGTAACTTAGTGCGCTTTAGCAGTGCTCACCACTTACCATAGCACTTATCACGCCCTGACATAGCACATTATTTGTTCACTTTTATGTCTCCATTTATTATGTCTAACTCCTCTACTATATGCTCCATGAAGTTGGTGCCTTTGATTGTCATAAGGTTGCACAATTATGTTTGAAGGTATATATTCCATAAATATTTGTTGAGTGAAATGAATGACAAATGATGACTGTTCATAGCGGGAGGTCCCTTCTCACATGGTTCAGGGAACTCTAAAAGTATATTTTTAAAAAGTTCCCCTTTCCTGATATTTTAGACCATATAATTTCACCCTATGTCATCTGTTGACCCAAGTTACAAAAATACCATATTTGTTCTTTTCTGATGTTTCCTTTTAACTTTATGAAAGTTTTTCTTGGGGGATTTTAGGGGAAAGGACAGAGGTGAGACTCTAAATGGCATGTCTATAAGGTTTGAGCAGGAAAGCAAATGGCAGTTATGAATGGTAGAACATTTAAAGACATGTAGAGGTAGTGATTTACAAAATATGGGATCATTAACATCTCCCAGATCTCCCAGACGTTGAATTTCCTTATGTTAACTCAGACCTACGAATAGTCAGTGTCTCCTCACGGGATGGGGCTTTCCTAGAATATCAAACATAATGAATTCTAGCTGCCTAAATACTCTTCATTCATAACCAAGCTTTGAGCTCAAACCTGTCTTGCTTTTCCTATTGAGTTGAGCTGGGTTAAGTATACTCATGAGGACCTTCATCTCTTGAGCCTAAAGTCTCAATTCAAGGCCATATCCAAGTATTCTTCCATTCCTTACTTTCCCTAATCAATCTTGTTAATAAGGGAAATAAGATGTTATATGGGCCGTGATGTGTAAGACTTCTCTTCATGTCTATCAGCCTGATAATTCTTAGTACTTAGTATCTTCAAAACATAAATCCATCTCGATTTGAAAAGAAAAGAGTGCCTTCTATAGGTCTGCTGAATGAACTTACACTATTCTCACTGAAAACCATATTCCCAATGATTTTCAGTTATAAATTTGTGAAAACCATTCAAAGAGAAAGATAGGAAGAGATAAAGAAGACTTACAGAAATAATCACAAAGGAATACAATTTATTTTGAACAATTTATTAATTTGTTTTGCTTAGTCACACCTGTTGAACAGGTTTGGTTTATTTTTCATTTGAACATCTTCTAGGGTGAAATGTCTATTTGTGTCTTTTGCCCAGCATTTGGAGAGGTTTAAAATATATTCTAGATATTAGATCTTTATCAGATATGGGGTGTGCAAAACATTTTGACTGGCTCAATAACTTTTTTTTTGTCTCATCCTCATAATGGAGTCCTTTACAGAAATAAATTTACTTTTGGTGAGTCCAATTTACTGGGTCTTCTTTTATGGACAATGTTTATGGTGTCATGTATGTGAACCTTTCCCCTGGCCCTCGATTCTATGCTTGTTTCCATCAAATGTATAGTTATACGTTTTATGTTTTTGTTTAGGGTGTGTTATTGTTTGCAAGGTTTCTGACCATTACAGCTTCAAATATTTCTCCTACTCTGTTCTTTCTACTTCTGAAATCTTAATCAGGCATATGTGGCATCATTTTGCATAATTCCACATTTCTTGGATGCTTCAGTGTTTCAATCATTATTTTGTTATTTTTGTGTAATTCAGTGTAGGGAAGTTCTTACTGTCAGTCAAGCTCAATGATTCTTTTCTCAGCCATGTCAAGTCTACCCATAAACCCAACCAGACATCATAATTTCTTTTATCTAGTTTTTCTTTAGTTTCTAAAATTAATTTTAAACACATCTCCAATTTTTCACATTCTAATCACACTACCCATCTATTCTTGCATGCTGTTTTTTTATCAGAATCCTTAACATATTAATCATAGTTATTTTAAATTATTTCTGAAAATTCTAATATCCATGTCATGTTTGGATATGATTTTTAAGATTGCTTCGTCTCTCCAGGCTGTGATTTCTCCTACCTCTTCGCATGTCTTGATTTTTGTTGCTGTTTTTGTTGTTGTTGAAATTCAAACATGATATAGCAGTTACTAAGAACTGAGTTACATGAGGATTTATTTTAATTTAGTTAGCTATGTTCACTGTGTTGTAGGTTTAAGTGTCAGAGATTCAGATTCCTCTAGTTTCCTTTCTCCCTTGTGCTCATGCTCTCTCTCTTTCTCTCTCTCTCTCTCTTCCCCCCCATTGGCTTTGGACTTCTCCACTTATGTACTATCAAAAATAGTTTCTCTTCCTGGTGTGATCCATCACTATTATACTGAAACCTTGTTGGTATGGAAGTAAGGTGTGGCATATGGGTAGCATTATGTAATACTCCTATCACATGTCAATTTTTTCCCACAAGATTGATTATCCTCCTCAGTCTAGGGGTGTGTGTCCCTTTTTCCTGGCCTCAGGGCAAGAAATGTCTTTCCTAAACATAGAAAACTAAAAAATCAGACATTATATTTCGAGCAAAACTCAGAACATTTGAAGTTGTCATGTAAGGGGAGATGGTAAAAATCCTACAAAGTGAAAACCAGCAGAACTTGAGGGACACTATTTAGGGCTGTGGCTAGGATCCTATTTTTAGTCCCTAGCTTAATGTTGCCTCAGAAACATGTATTACAGTAATCATAGTTAACAACTGGGATTTTTATTATGGGTGTAGGGCCAAAACATTAAAGTACTGCTATTCAGGTAACAAGAAACTTACCCTCTCTACTAATATTCACTCAAAAGTTTAGTATCTAATTTCATCTTTTTTCTTAATTGCATTGTTTTTCTTATCTCCCATCATCTAACAACTTTGAATGTAGACAATAGAGTATGACTGACAGATTTTCTTAGCACATAATATAGCAGAGAGCACAGAGAAATGCAAAACCACTAGGTTTGCGTCCAGATAACTGCTGCTTTTATTTTGATTGAATAAAAGAGAACTTTTGAGGTTTAAATTCCTACATGAAATAAAGCCTCAATTGATTAGACTTTCAGAGCAAGTCCAATCCTTTGCCTATCATTCAGTCTTCGATATTAATTACCAATATATATCTGGTAGTGTCCATAAGAGCACGAGTTTCTCTTAGCAGCAGCAATCAACATTCAAAGATTTTAAGGGATTTTAAAAAATCTGTGTAACCAATCCTATGAAAAGGTCAGAATTAATCAGCCTCTCTCATAATTCCTTTATGCAAATCTTAAAGATATACCTTTTTTTTTTCTTTCCAGTCTAATGGTCACTGACCGTTAGAATTTTAAATATATAATACTTATTCAAATGTAGCGTATTGCTAGAGAGGACATCTAGCAAGCTCCACAGAGGGTAACTGATAGGTAAAAAATAAAATATAGGAAGACAAGAATATCTGGCATCAAGAATGTCTCAGTAGGATACAAATAAGGAAAGCATGGGGATGAAATGAATTGGAACTGAATCTATTTGCATTAGGGATTGAACATGATGTGCTCAGTAGGAAAGTTTGAAACACTTCACTGAACAATAGAAAAATAAGTTGAATATTTTAGTAGTGCTTCAGCATTCCCCAAATGAGTTTTTGTTACATATCTCATTTCAGCCATTTTATTTTCAAAAGTAAAGGTTTCTTAACTTGCTTTAAAAAATAAACTATGTTTTCTCTCCTTAAATGTAGTTAAAAGTCTCAGTATAATTAAAATATTGTCCTGGGAAACCACCTTGGCTTGATGGTTTCTATGATGTGTAGTTGGTGTTGTGGCAGGATCAGATTTTCACCAGACCTAATTTTAACTTCCCTTGCTCTAATCTATTTCTTTCAAAGCCCTTCAAACTGGGAATCTATAACATGAAACAAGTCCAGGGTCTTTGTAGAAAATCTAACATCGTCCTTTGTCAAATGAGGAGCTCATGAGAACCTACTGCTTTGTTCTGGTTTTGTTTAGTTTAGTACAGAGTTTTACACACCCATCTGCGTTCCTTTGCTGGAGCTACCTTGATAAAATACCACAGACTGGTGGCTTCAACATCAAAAGCTTGCTTTCCCTCACCATCTTGGAGACCTGAAATCCAAGGTCAAGGTGAAGGCAAAAGTGGTGATCCTCAGGTCTCTTGTCCTTGTGCAGGCATCCCTGCTGTCCCCTCTGAGTGTCAAACTTCCTCTTCTTATCAGGATACCAGTTACACTTCACTGAGGCCAGCCCAAGTGACATCACTTAACCTTAAGGATCCTATCTCCAAATACAATCACATATTGACATACTGGGGACAATAAACCTCGAAAATGTGCATCGAGGGCTGACAGTTTAGCTTATGACACCATCTCGAATTATCGGTGAGACCATGGAAATTTTCAAGAAAAGATTAGAATGTAGAAATTATGGCAGAAAATAATTGAGATCATCTTTTAACATTCTTTTGTAAGGTTCTGCATGAGACTCAGCATGGGTGGAATCCAGTCTCTTGTGGTGATGACGACTTACTCAGAAGTTAACACTAAAAATCAGAAATAAATTGTTGACAAATTTTATAATGAAGAAGTTTGTAGAGAGATATGACAAAGAGGTTACCTCTTGTAAAGCACAACAATACATTATCAGTGGAGATAAAAGACCCCATGAAATGGAAAGGAATGGAACTAAGACTCCCTATTCAATTAGCAGCCTGCACTGAATATTTTGTTCAATGAATAAATGAATGAATGGAGAAGGGATTTAAGGGTGTATATTGAGGTTTTTTTATTTTAAAAGATTAATGTTTTCTAATAATCTGTGCAAAAAATGAAAAATATTTTATAAAATATGATTATAATGTGGTTGTAGATGATTTTATATTTATTTTCCAGAAGCAAAGAAATAAAAAAATATTAAATGGATGGTGGGGTTAAAAAAAGCTTCTATTATTTATCTTTTAACATAAACCTCATCTCCTGCCGTGATTCCCACTGTGCTCTTTTGAAAAATCCAGTATATTGCTGCAAGTAATTTGCGTTCTCCACAGCCCAGGGTTAATCCTATCTGGTTAGGTGTTCATGGTGCCACCTTCTTTCTCAACTCCATTCAAGTGACATCACTGATTTGAAAGATGCACATGTTTCAGATCACCATGTCGAAGTACTCTTTTGCTTCCACTGTTGTTGGTGTTAGCTTATGTGTGTGTGTGGGGGGGGGTCTGTTGATATATGTATTATGTATATACACTCTATAACAGATATAGAGAATATGCTTAAATTTAACACATAGACACATACATATAATTCTCATCCCATAATCAAACTCACCTAATTCTTTTACTTTTGATAAAGCAGGGACTCTAAAATCAAAGTAAGAAAATACCAAAAATTAGTTGCACTTACAAGACTTTATCCACAATCAGTCGCAGCACCATGCCGCCAATGAGGGCAGAATAAGGGCAGAGACCCCCTCAAAAAATAGGGCTTTCTCATTCCCTGTGTCTATTTATTGGATTGAGTTGCAGTGCAAGATACCCATTCAACGCTCTTAGAATGCATTTAAACTTATTCTTGTATTTTCTTAAAATGTATAGCATTTGAATTCATTTATGTAGCACAATATGAATTTATGTATCTATTTACTTTCCAGTTGATAAGTGTTGGGCTATTCTTTATGGAATAGACTAATTTATACATAGATATTCAAATCTGGTTGTTTTATTAGTGTAGAATGATATTCCTAAGCAAGGTCTCTGGGTCAAATAGAAGGGTTAAATTGTTCATATTGCTGGTGGAATTATTAAATAGAAATCTGAAGAAATGTTGAATAGTCAGAGAGGCGTGAGAAATGTGATAATGATCTAATTAGTTTACTTGTTTAATCACTTCATCTTATGGGGGTAGACGCTAATGCATTCCCCATTTCATAGGTGACTTAACTAAAGAACAAATTAAATGTTAATTTGTCTAAGGTCACATGAGTTCTACATGGTAAATGGAGGCAGCTAGGAACCTAACTTGATGGCCACAACTTTATGGATTCATTCAGCTAGACACAAACACCCACACCCACACCCACCCACACACACACACACACACACACACACACACAGAGTTTTAGTAAGCTTTATCATCACTGTGATCAAAAGACCTGACAACAACTATTTTATTTGGTGCTCACTATTTCAGAGGTCTCAGTCCATAGATGGTCAACTCCATTCCTCAGATCCCCAGGGGAGGCAGAAAATCATGGCAGAAAGGTGAGGCAGAAGGAAGAGTCTGAAAATCTCATACCAGGAGGCAGAGAGAGAGAGAGAGAGAGAGAGAGAGAGAGAGAGGTGTCTGCTCAACAAGGACTAAATATACACCCCAAAAACATGTCCCCAGGGACCCACCTTCTCCAGCCACACCCTACCTGCCTACAGTTACCATCAAGTTAATCCCTATCAGGTAATTAATACACTGATTAGAAACATAACACATACACACTCATGCACACACACACACACACACACACACACACACACATTCATACACACAAATTTTTTCTCAAAGTAAAGACTTCTCAACACTGATAAAATCCAAAGAATTAAAGCAACCATTTTCCCTCTGAATATACTATACCTTTCCCTTGCCTTCCCCCGCCAAAAAAAAAAAAAAAAAAAAATACCCTGTCTCATTCTGACTCACAAAAGTAAATCTTTTCCCAAGGTGTCAATATACAATCATCTCTCACCATTGACATGAAATTAAACTATACAGAATATATAAAAATATATACTATTTAAATGTATATAAATTAGATAGTTCTTGAGACAAACCATATCCAGAAAAAAATTGTGACTTCTACCTCTTGGTGTCTTGTGTCTTGTTTTATTTTTGGTGGGTAATATTAAGTATATCAGTGCCTCACTTCCACAGTATTAAGTGCATCAGTGTTTCTCTTCACTTTATATTGACTGAAACGAATCAACATGTTGATAATTTTCATATTCTACTTGGCTGAAGCCGTGGTAGACTATTTCATAAAATTGAAAACTTCTTTACTTTTTGAATTATTTTGTTATGATCTATCATATTTAAAGATTTTACTTTTCATTTTCATGGCCCTACAGCTGTTACCTAAAATTGCTTATTTTCTCTTTAATCTCCGGTGAATTTAGAAGTTAATTGCCTCCATGTTGCTGACTGAGTGAGATTGTTTAATTACATTACCATCATCAAATTTGGCATTTGGTATGTAATTCCAATATGCAAAGATATGGGTAAATAGGTTGATAACAAGTTAGCTAAACAAATTGACATTTTTAATTGAATAAAGACAATTATTTGCTTTATAATAAATATATGAACTATAAATTGAAAGATATGAAGAAGTGGCTGTAACAAATCTCTTTAGACATTCAACAAGGAAGACAAATTGAGAAGGAAGGAGATCCAGAAAAATAAAGAGAATTCAGTCACTTGCCTTGCTCTCACCTAGTGCTTGAGATATTTCCTTAAAATAGCCATATAAAACAGGTTTTCCAGCTTATTTTTAAATTAAAAAAGAAAAGAAAAATTGAGACTTTGGTAGTTTATTCTATTGCAAAAAGTTGAGATATAAATGCAAAAAAATTCCTAATCCTAAACTCCAGTTCATTTTATTATCCGAAGTGCCACCAGAGGTTGCAGCCTAAGGTAGTCTGCAATTTTCAAGAAAAAGAAAAATCTGGGGGAGATGTAATAAAGTGAAAGACAAGAGTTCTGTTTCTATAGTTTTAGTGTTAGGGACAGTAAATCTTCTAAAATAAGATGAAAATAAGAACACTCTTATTCTCCAGTTCACTTATGAAAATAAAAGTAATAAAATATAATACTGAAATTATTCACTGAAGGATAAAAAATAAAAGAGTCCCTAAAACCTACATGCTTTTCAATATATATTAGGAAATCAACCTTAGATCATAAGGGTCTGAGATCAGAAATTGAATTGCTGGATTTACCTTTTTTAAAAGTAGAACATCAATATCCATATTAATATGCACTCAATGAATGTATTCAGAGAATCTCATTTCCTACTTTGAATTATCAATTTTTCCTGTCATTTTATTTTTCATACATTTGCAATCATTTTGGTGTAAAAGTAAACAAAAATAATTGCATCTGTAAAACTGGAAGAGGAAAACAATAAACCTTAATAAATTACAAAATAATTAAGAAAATTATTGCCTCATCTGAATAAAAATTCAGCACACACACTTACAACACAGATATACACACAAAGAGAAGGATGCACATAAAAATTTATGTCTAAGCTCTCAATACATAGATAAAAGGCAAGTTAAGAAGATTGACAGTTGATGTGAACCACAGCTCCACTTACTTAAATAATTTTAGACAAGTGGATGAACATTTAATTAAACAAATTTGGAGAAATTGAATTTAATTGTCATATTTAGAGAAGTCTACCTAAAAACACAATGACACCATTTCTGTAAATCTAATATAAGAAGTAATACATGAAAAAGTATTTAGCTTCATTAATCTCAGGAAAATGTAAATTAAAACCACCATACCACTTGACAACCTGTTAAATGACCCCTATTTAAAAGCAAAAGCTAAGCGTTGACAGGGTTATGGAGAAAGGGAACTCTTGTGCACTATTTTTGGAAATGTAAGTTGGTACAACTGTTACATAAACAGTATTGTATTGTACACAATTTACTTAAAAACTTAAAAGTAGAACTATCATATGATCCAGCAATCCTACTTTTGGTTATATAGTAAAAGGAAATTAAGCAATTATCTTGAAGATGTATCTATGATATCATGTTCATTGCAGTGCTATTTACAATAGTGGAGAAGCAGAATAAACACAAGTGTCTGTTAGATACAAAGAGAATTCCTCGATTCTTGATCCGTTTTGAGTTGAAATGAAATTAAACCCCTATCTCTCAACCTGTACAAAGTTCAACTCAAAACGGATCAAGGATCTAGGAATTAGACCTGAGATCCTTCACCAAATAGAGAAAAAGCAGGCCCAAATCTTCATCATGTTGGCTTAGGACCAGACTTCCTTAACAAGACCCCCAGAGTGCAAGAAATAAAAGCAAGAATCAATAAATGGGACATATTCAAACTGAAAAGCTTTTTCTCAGCAAAGGAAACGATCAATAATGTGAAAAATGAGCCTACAGAGTGGGAGAAAATCTCTTCCACACACACTTCAGACAGAGCACTGATCTCCAAAATTTACAAAGAACTTAAAAAACTTTACACCAAAATACAAAGAACCCAATCAATAAATGGGTTAAGGAACTGGGCAGACACTTCACAGAAGAATACAGGTGGTCAACAAATTTATGAAGAAGTGCTCATCATCTCAAGTAATTAGACAAATGCAAATTAAAACAATCCTAAGATTTCATCTAATTCAATTACAATGGCTATTATCAAGAACACAAGCAATAAGTGTTGACGTTGATGTGGGGAAAAAGGCACACTCATACATTGTTGGTGGAGTTGCAGATTGGTGCAGTCACTCTGGAAACCAGTATGGAGATTTCTCAAAAAACTTAGAATGAACCCACCATTTGACCCAGCTATCCCACTCCTCAGCTTATACCCAAAGGACTTAAAATCAGCATACTACAGTGATGCAGCCACATCAATGTTCATAGCTGCTCAATTCACAATAGCTAGATTATGGAACCAACCTAGATGCCCTTCAATTGATGAATGGATAAAGAAACTGTGGTATATATACACAATGGAATATTACTCAGCCATAAAGAAGAATAAAATCTTGGTATTTGCTGGTAAATGGATGGTGTTGGAGAATATCATGCTAAGTGAAATAAGCCAAGCCCCAAAAATCAAAGGCCAAATGTTTTCTCTGATAAGTTGATGATGATACATAATGGGGTAGTGGGGGAGGCAGTGGAGGCAGGGCAAGAGAAGAATGGAGGAACTATGGATGTTGTAGAGGGAAATGGGGTGGGAGCAGGTGGGGGAAGGAAAGGTAGTAGACTGAGACAGACTGTATTACCCTATGTGTATGTATGATTACATGAATGGTGTGAATCTACATTGTGTCCAACCGAAGAAAGGAGAAGTCGTACCCCATTTGTGGAAAATGAATCAAAATACAATCTGTAAAAATAAAAATTTTTTAAAAAGATAGAGAAAAATGTTTAATGGAATACTATTTAGACTTTACAAAAGAGGAAACTCTGCCATTGTGACAACATGGATCAACCTGAAGAATATTATGCTATGTGAGATAGGCCAGACCCAGAAAGACAAGTATCACATGGTCTTACTTACGGACTCTGAAATAATCAAGCCTGTAGAAGCAGAGAGCAGAATGGTGGTTTCTGGAGCTTAGGGGTGGAGAAATGGGGAAATATTCTTCAAGTGAATAAAGACTTGGTTAGGCAGGATGAATGAGATCTAAATATCTAATGTGTGTCTTGGTGACCATGTATAGCAATACAATATTGTACACTTGAATTTACTAAGAGGCTAGATCTTAAGTGTTTTCACCGCAAAAAATAAAAATAACTATACAGTTAGCATCTTAAACGTCTCCCAAAAGTGGATGTGTTGTAGGCTTGGTCTACAAGGTGGGGCCTTTGGGAGGTGATGGATAATGAGGACTCTGATCTCATGAATGGATTAATACAGTTAGGAATCCATAACTTATGGATTGGTGGAGGAAGTTTTGTTGTAAAATTCTATTATGATTTGGATGTGAGGTGTCCCCATAGGCTCACATCTGAGACAATGCAAGAAGATTCGGAGGAGAATGATTGGGTCGTGAAAGTCTTAACTTAATTAATGAACTAATCCCCTGATAGGGATTAATTGAGTAGTAACTGAAGTGGTATTATATATGGCTGGAGGAGGTGGGACTTGGGGTATGACTTTGGGATATATTTGTATCTGGCAAATGAGCTCTCTCTCTCTCTCTCTCTCTCTCTCTCTCTCTCTCGCTGCTTTCTGATCTTCATGTGAGCCATTTCCCTCCACCATACTCTTCCACCATGATGTTCTGCCTCACCTTGAGCCCCCAGGAATGGAACCTGCTATCTATGGACTGAGATGTCTGAAACTGAGAGCCCTCAAATAAACTTCTCCTCCTCTACAGTTGTTCTAGTCAGGTTCTTTCATCACAGAAGCAGAAAACCTGACTAGAACACTTTCTTTCCTTCCTGGCTGCCAGGAAGTAAGCAGTTTGCTCTTCCACATATTCCCAGCCATGACATTTTGCTTCATCACAGGTTGAAAAGCAACTATCAAGTGACCATGGATGAAATCTCTGAACCTGTGAGTGAAAATAAATCTTACCTCATTTTAAATTGTTTTAAATACCTTAGTTATTGTGTCATAGAAATGGAAGTTGACTAGCACAGTTACTATGTGAGTTGACAGACTTAATTTGTGACGACCATTCTCCATCAAGTTGTACACCTTAAATGTATACATGTATCCTTTTAAAAAGGGGAAATTTGGACATAGATATGCATAAAGTGAAAGTAACAGAAAGGCAAAAGAGGGTGGCCATTTACCAGTCAAGGTAAGAAGCCTGGGACAGATCCTACCCTCACAGAACTCAGAAAGAATCAACCTTGGAAACATTTTGATTTCAGACTTCCTGCCTCCAGAAAAGTGAAATAATAAACTTCTATTTTTTAAGTCACTCAGTTTTGTGGAGTTTTTAAATGACTTTCTGTTTTAGTCAGTTCTGTATTACTGCAATGAAATACTTGAGATAATGAACTTAAAAAGGAAAAAGGTTTATTTTGGTTTACAGTTTTGAAAGTTTCAGTTCATGATCACTGCTGCCTGTGATGAGGTAGCACATCATGGAAGAACAAAATCACTTATATCATGAGCCAGCAAAGAGAAAGAGGATAGAGGATGGGTCCTGCAATCCCCTTCAAGAGCATGCCCCAACGACCTGAAAGCTTCCCACCAGGTCCTACCTCCTGGACGTTCTAATGTCTCACAGTAACGCCATCTTGGGGGCTTTAACACACGCACCTTTGGAAACACTTATCCAAACCATTGTACCATTCCAACAAAGTAAGACAAACACATGTGAAATTGATGATTTAAAAGTATTTTTATAAGAAGTTCAATATCTGCATTTCCTTAGAGACAGTTTATACAAACTGCTATTTATTTACTGTGTATAACATATACTTTCTTATTTCTTTTTAGCTATCATAATTTCTTGTTGAACACAGGACATTGAAAATAATACAACCTGACAACTCTGAAAATTAAATCCATGCTCATCAGGGTTTTTGCTGTTGTGGAATGCTTGTTTAGTTACTTTTCTGACTAGTTCTGAAAGCCTGCATTCTTTGTTGTGTGGCTTCTGAAGTTTCTATTCAGTTATTTTAGTAGTGAGCTAGTGGTTGAGCAGAGATTTCCTTAAACGCAGGAAAACAACAACCCTCTATGCTTCTGTTGAGTGTTTATATACGTTTTGGTGCACAACCTCAAAGCTCAGGCAGGCAGTTTGCAACATTTTCCTTACCTCTACTTCCTGCTTTGTTCAGGGCTTCAGCCATCCAACAGTGAGCATTACCCATCTCTGAGCAGATGAACACAGGTACACATGAATGTGGTCTTCTGATTCCAGAAAATATGCCAGAGCTTTTCAAAACCCCTGTGGCTATCTCATTTCTAGCTTTTCCTTTTTTAGCTTTTGGTCAACTTGTCCACTCCAACTGTGATTGCTGCCTCGGGAACACACAATGCTGAGCCTTTTTTGATTGTGTGTGTTCGCTTGCTTGCTTTTTACAAGTATCCTTCAGGAAAAGAAAAAACAAAAAAAAAAACAAAAAAAAACAAAACAAACAAACAAACAAACAAACAAACAAACAAAAAAACCTGTTAGGATAGGTCAAGCCCTGGGTGAAATTTTCCAAGGAAATGGCAAGCAGGCCAAATAACTACTTTTTTTTTTGGAATGGGAGTATTTAAGTTGCTCTCATTTCCTTCAGCCCTGTCCAGCAACTAACTGATTTTGCTGGTTTTCACCATGGTTGTGAGGATGTTGGATTTTAAGCCTGCTGCAGAGCTGAGGAGAGAAGGAGGAGGTTACAACAAGCTAACCTGCAACCAAACTTCTTGCTCTTCCTGAAATTCAGCCATTTACTTGAGTGAAAAGTTCTAGGGTTGTTACAGATACTGATAATTTTAATTGTGAAAATTCTGATTTTGAAAATTATTTCCTAGTGTTCTTCTCTCTTTATGGAGGAGAGAAATATTAGTTTCCTTCACTCTGCCATTCTGGATCATGCCACTGTCATCTCAGTTTGTGTCTCACTGACAGTAAGTGATATTGGGCATCTTTTCACATACCTACTTAAAGATATGCATATATCTTATTTTGTGAAGTTTCTGTCCATAGTTGTGGCCCTTTTTTCACTGGATTTTTTGTTAGCTGACAGGCAATACTTGAATGTTGTTTATTTATACTGGATATAAGCCCTTTATCAGACATGGGATTTGCAAATGTAATCAACCAGGGCAAGGCCTACCTTTATCTTTTCATTCTCTTAACAGTGCCTAACAAGGCAAATGCCTTAGCAAAGTCTGGTTGAAAAAACATGTTCTTTATGTTTTATGAAAATTATCAAAATCTTATTGCTAATCTGAAAGTCACACAGATTTCCCCTTATGCATTCTTCTAAAAGTTTCATGAAGGTTATACTTTATGTCTAATACTAGATCCATTTGGAACTCATTTTTCATTCAAATGACAACAGCATAAAAGAACCACAAGCATTTCTCACACCATAAAAAAGTGAACCCCAAAGTGTTCATGAACATAAACTAAATTGTACAACTTTTAACCTTAGAAAAGAGCTTTCTAGTTTATGTTTCAGCAAAAAATAAAATGATAAACTGAATTCATCAAAATTTAAAGTCAATCACTAATGTGAATGAATAAGCCCAAACTGTGAAAAATGTGTGTTATATATAAAGCTGACAAAAATATATAACCAAGATATAAAGAACTCTTTATAATTCAACAAGAAAATCCACTACCTAATTTTGAAAAATGGACAAAAGATTTTACTGCACAGCAAAATATCCAAAAGGTACATAAGCATACAAAGCATCTTAAATTACTAGTAAAATGCAATTTTTTTGCATATATACAACATTTTCTTTATTTATCTGTTAATACGGAACCCTAGACTGGTTCCGTATCTTGGCTATTGTGAATTATGCTGCTGTAAACATGGGTATGCATGTATCACTATAGAATGCTGATTTCAGTTCCTTTAGGTAAATATCAAGGATTGGTATAGCCGGGTCATATCGTGGTCCCTTTCCTAGTTTTTTGAGGACTCTCCATCTTGATTTCCATACTGGTTGCACTACTTTACAATCCCACTGTTGATAGATGTCAACAGGGTATAGTGTTCCTTTCCCCCCACATCCTCACCAGCATTTTTTATTATTTGTATCCTTGAGGCCTGCCATTCTAAATGGAATGACATGATGGCTAAATGTTGAACATTTTTTTTATATGTTTGTTATCTGTTTGTAATAAAAAAAGAAAAAAAGAAAAAAAGAGCATGATGAAAGGGGGCCTACAGAATGAGAGAAAATTTTTTGTCCCTCTTCCAACAGAGGATTAATATCCAAAATATATAAAGAACCAAAAAAAAAAAAAATTGACCACCTAAAATAACCCAATTAGTAAATAGGCAAGTGAACTAAACTCAATTTCTCAAGGTAAAATATAATTTAAAACAATTAAGTACCAATACTTATCCACCATTTAAAAGATTGACACTATCACATATGTGCATTTTATTATATGTAAATTTACCTCAATAAAATTTATTAAAATATGTACTACATTCTAAAATAGTATCAAAAAAATAGGTCAGACTAAGTTTTAATAATTTTCATCCTTTTGTGAAAAAATTCTGCTGGATGGCTATTTGTAGCTATTTTCCTGACTAAATTTGTAGCTATTTTCCTGACTAAATGAAACCAAAAAATCAGTGACTCTATACCACTATGTGACTGACATTTTTAAATCTAACACCCGTTTCAAGAACTTGTCGAAATGCAACCAGAAGCACAAAGATTTTCAGTCACCCCTCCCCCGCCTAATTATAAATTATTATAATAAAAACATTTTATCTTGTGGTATTTTGTTCATTGCTTCACCCATACTTAGCTCAGCTTGCCTATGCATAATTGAGCAAATAAAGGTTGTTTCCCAAAACTGTTTCTGAAGTTTGTTTATTTTCATAAAAGTAACCAAAGAATCAATGGTTGCACTTGTAAATTTTCTGGTTTCTTTAGTGGCTCACAATAATACTTGTTTTATGTATCTTTCCTAGAAGTATGAAATAATAAATACCAAGACCTAAGGAATGTTAGGACTGTGCACTTTCATCCAGCTTTGTAGCAAGTGTCTTACATTACACACTGTTTTAAACATCTGTCTTCTAAAAGTCTGCAGTTGGCTTCTGCATGTTCCAACTGTATCTACTGAGGCACGATGCACTTTATTTCCTGGCCATCCCTATACATTTCTTCACATTTATCATTAAATTTAGTGAGGGATTATCTCTTAAAATTACATTGGAAAATAAACATGGCTATCCTCATGTATTAGACACTTATACTTAAAAATTCTATTCATAATGTTGGTTTACAATTTTTTAACGCAAAATATGCATTTGGTAAAATGAACCTAGAAGTTATAATTGATGACTTCTCAAATCACATTGGCTTACTAAATAAAAGTTGATTTCCTTCTCATAATAAATCAGACTGCTTTGGGGTAGGAATTGGGAAAGAAATAAATCTATTCATGTAGGGGCCCTGGTTAATATAATAGCCGTATGGTTTGGAACAAGAATGTCCCCCAACGTGGTGGGCTTGGAGATGTGAGGGCTTTGACCTCATTAGCGGATTAATTCATTGGTTACTAGATGGATTACTGGAAGGTGGAACATGGCAGGTCAGGCCCAGAAATGCTCTCTGGAGACTTCCTCTGTCTTTTCTTTCAGACTACGATGAGCTGAGCAAGTTTCCTTTTCCATGCCCTTCTGCCATGACTTTCTACATCAACACAAGATCAGAGCAAAGGAGTCAGCTAACCATGGACTGAGTCCTCTGAAACCATGTGCCAAAATAAATCTTTTCTCTTCCTATTTATTTATTTATTAATCACACAATTCATATAATCTTACATATACATAGGGTAATACTGTAGTCTGTCTCAGTCTATTATTTTTCCTTCCCCCATCCCCTCCTGTCCCATTTTCCTCTACATCATCTATACTTCCTCCATTTTTTCCTATCTCCCCCATTACGCCCCCCCCCCACAATGTATCAGCATCCACTGATCAGAGAAAACATTTGACCTTTGGTTTCTTGGGCTTGGCTTATTTCACTTAGCATGATATTCTCCAACTCCACCCATTTACCAGCAAATGCCATAGTTTTATCCTCTTTTATGGCTAAGTAATATTCCATTGTGTATATATACCACAGTTTCTTTATCCATTCTTCAGCTGGAGGGCATCTAGGTTGGTTCCACAATCTAGCTATTGTGAATTGAGCAGCTATGAACAGAGATGTGGCTGCATCCCTATACTTTGCTGATTTTAAGACCTTTGGGTGTAAACCGAGGAGTGGGATAGCTGGGTCAAATGGTGGGTCCATTCCAAGTTTTTTGAGGAATCTCCATACTGCTTTCCAGAGTGGCTGCACCAATTTGCAACTCCGCCAGCAATGTACGAGTGTGCCCTTTTTCCCCACATCCACGCCAACACTTGTTATTGCTTGTATTCCTGATAATAGCCATTCTAATTGGAGTTAGATGAAATCTTAAGGAGGTTTTAATATGCATTTCTCTAATTAATAGAGATGATGAGCACTTTTTCATATATTTGTTAATAGCCTGTATATCCTCTTCTGTGAAGTGTCTGCCCAATTCCTTAGCCCATTTATTGATTGGGCTCTTTGCATTTTTGGTGTAAAGTTTTGTAGGTTCTTTATAAATTTTGGAGATTAGTGCTCTGTCTGAAGTGTGTGTGGAAAAGATTTTCCCACTCTGTAGGCTCTCTTTTCACATTCTTGATTGTTTATTTTGCTGAGAAAAAGCATTTTAGTTTGAATCCATCCCATTTATTGATTATTCCTTTTATTTCTTGCACTCTGGTGGTCATGTTGAGAAAGTCTGGTCCTAAGCCAATATGAAGAAGATTCGGGCCTTCTATTTCTTCTATTTGGTGAAGAGTCTCAGGTCTAATTCCTAGATCCTTGATCCATTTTGAGTTGAGTTTTGTACAGGGTGAGAGATAGGGGTTTAATTTCATTTTATTGCATATGGATTTCCAGTTTTGCCAGCACCATTTGTTGAAGAAGATATCTTTTCTCCACTATATGTATTTGACACCATTGTCTAGTATGAGATAACTGTACTTACGTGGGTTTGTCTCTGTGTCTTCTATTCTGTACCATTGGTCTATCTATCTATTGGTTATAAAAACACCAATACCATGCTGTTTTTATAACTATCGCTCTATACTAGAGTTTACGTTCTGGTATTGTGATACCTCCTGCATCATTCTCCTTGCCTAAGACTATTTTGGCTATTCTGGGTCTTTTGTTCTTCCATATGAATTTCATGATTGCTTTTTCTATTTCTGTGAGGAATGTCATAGGAATTTTTATTGGAATTGAGTTAAATTTGTATAGCATCTTTGGAAGTATGGCCATTTTGATTATATTGATTCTTTTCTCTTCTTATTCTTTTTTGTTTTTTTTTTTCTTCTGGTACCAGAGATTGAACCCAGGGCACTTACTCACTAAGCCACATCTCCAGCCCTTTTTAGAATATTTTATGTAGTATCCAACTCATGGCTTGCAGTCACCCTGGACATTGACATATGACAGGAGGGTATAGGGAAAAGTTTTATAGGCCAGGGCTGAAAGGCTCATGCATCAGGTCTGTTAATATTCTATCAAAAAGGGGGGCTGGAAGATGTATTTCTTGATTTATCTATTCATAGCAACAGAAAGTTTTTGATGCAAAACTAATCATCTTTTCACTTTTATACTAACTCTAGTCAAAATACAAACTATGGGAAGGATCACTGACTATGAAAATGAATGCAATTTTATAGAGTAAAATAATGTATTTTGTCATTTAATTTTGGGGTCAACATATTGTCAGATGCTATTTAATTGACATTATTTTCACATCTTAATATGATCAACAAAAATATCACACTTGGTAACTATAACCATTTGCCATGTTGTGTGTGTGTGTTTTATAATTGGAGAAATTGTTGCAAATGAATTTTCTATTTTTATAGGGTCAAAATTGGATAATTTGTTCCATAATTACATCTAGCAAAGCACAAATACACTATACGATGCTGTAATTCAGCAACAGTAAATTAGGGAGTCCTGGTGGTATCATCGCCAGCTCTGGATTGTGTAGTTCTCATATCTTTGCCAGCAAGCATAGCATCCTGAAACTTAATTTGTTTATTATTTTTAAGTTAAAGTTAAATAGAAATTATGCGAATAATTTTCTCACATTCCAGTGAATCGTGCTGACCATTACGTTTGCTAAATTTAGGCTTCTTTTACAGATGACTCATCTAACATGTTAAAAACATGTTAATTAGTGATTGTTATTACATCAAAGAAATTTTAATGCTTACAGAGGGACAGTTTACCTAAGACTGATTTTGTGCTTGCTTTATATCCTTGAGACATCTGTAACTATTCAATGTAGCTACAGTAGCCTTATCAGTGTAGCCAAAATCCAATCTCTCAATCTATTTATCACTTCCTAACATTCCCCCTCACCTCCAACACCTGCATTATTCAGTCACAATTATACCTAGGCATTGAGCCCGGGAAAGTTCCAGGAAGAAGAACTAATCCAGGAATGCTCCTATAGTCTGGCAACAGCCCAGATGTAATCTCTTATCTTGATCAACCAGCATTACCCAAAGGGGTGAGTGACTTTGGCCAACAGTTTTCAAACTCCAAAGCTTCAACCTCCTCTGGAATTAAACATCTATCACAGGACCTGTAGACAATGCATTGCCTTATCACACAACATAGAAATGAGCAGCATACTAAACTCTGCAGAAGATCAGAACTTCAAAATAGGTAAGTTAAAATTGTCTGCAATTCATAATTAATTCTTTATCCCTATTATAGGATTCATCCCATGGCAAAACACTAATTAGTGTTTTACCCATTTAGTACTAAAAGTGAGAACAGGTAAGTTCTATTTGTGTTTTATATGAAAGAAGAGGTTATTATCTTCTTTGTGGTACTATTTTGAAGGTTACAAGAAGTTAAAAGATATGTAATAGCTTTTGATAAGTTTATCAATCAATTAGGGTATTAAAAGTAGAAAAGTAAAACTAATAAAAAATCAGTCCATAAATATTCAGAATCATTTGACATATTCTGCAGCTTATTGAGATATAAGGGAAATACAATAAATTGAATATATTTAAAGCATACATTTTAATCAATTTTGACCTAGTGTGCACAGCCTTGAAACCAGGTATATGTTTAACAATCAAGAAACAGTTAAAGGGGTTGAATCATTTTACATTTCTAGCAGCGATGTAGTAGGGGTCCGGGGATTCCACATGCTTTCCAGTACTGAGCATTATCAGAATTTTTTTTCTTAGTCAAATTATCTGTGTAGTGATACATCATTGTGGTTTTCATGTATATTTCTCAAATGACTAACAATTTGAAATGTTTTCATGTGCTTATTTGTTGTTAATATCTTCCTTGCTGAATTTTATTCAAATCTTTTGCCCATTTAAAAATGTTTTATTTTCTTATCACTAATTTTGAGAATTCTTTATATATTTTAGATACAAATTTTTTCATCAGATAAGCTTGTATTTTCTTCCTAGTTTTTCATTCTCTTAAAAATGCTTCTGAATTTTTAAGTTTGTAAATGGGGAATATGTTGCCACCAGGACCCTAAAAAGACTAAAAGATTTTATATTCATATGTCCTTAATGAGTGTGTAAATGAATGTCCTCTGGGAGATTGTCGTCCATGTGATGCTATTCCTGTGCTCCTGGGCAGAGGTGGATGCAGGTAAAACCTTGTCTGCCAAGATTTGGTCTGATGACAGATCTGCTGAGTTGCCAAAGGGATAATCTAGAAAAGATGCATTATGTCATTCAGGCCAACTGGTTGAGAGTTGTTAAAAATGGCACTGAATAGAATATATTTACCAAAACTACAATAGCGAAAGTATTTTCAAATCATTACTGGAAGAGGGTCAGTTATTTTAAGAATATTGGGTATTAAAAATGGCCATCTGAATGGATGAGTTCCAGTGGTTAAGGTTGCAGTAATCCAATATGGGTGACATTCTGTGTGGTTAAGAAGAAACTAAATTGCTCTGTCAAATGGGGAAGTGAGGATAATCATCCCCTTATTGATTAGTTCTTATGCAAACAGTTTTAATTCTCAAAGGCCTGGGTTAAACTTATATTAGGGCATCTTATCTATGTGAGTTGGAGGGAGATGGGAGTCCCATTTTATCAAGTCAATATATAAGCACCCAAAACAATGTAATTGGGTATCTATGTGGGATATTTTAGGGCAAATATCCCTAAAATATCAATTATGACTATGAAAAATTTCAGAAAATTAGAGTTAAAATGAAGCATACCTATTTTCCTGTATGTTATATTTAATTTCCTAAGATGTTAGGTGATATTGTATTCAAATTTAGAGGGATTCCCAAGTATGACTATAATCTGAGTCCCAGTATTGAGTGTTTGAAGCTTTGTCAATTGGTGCATTTAAGTAAATCTTGAAGTCAATTTAGAATTTATGTTGTAGAGGAACAAAATCCAGTCAGCACTCCACTTTGGTCTTTTTGTTATGTACAATTTTAGGTAAATTTTAAATTTTCCATTGGGTCAAATTATGCACCTTTCTTTCTCTTTAATTATATATACATGTATCACACACACACACACACACACACACATCTTTCTTTCTTTCTTCTTTCTTTCTTTCTTTCTTTCTTTCTTTCTTTCTTTCTTTCTTTCTTTCTTTCTCTCTCTCTCTCTCTCTCCCTCCTTCCCTCCTTGGCTTTTCGGCACCAAAAACCATGGAGTTAGTCTCCCTTTTGGTCTGATAACTCACTGTGCTACCTTCCACAGTCACAGGAAAGGTGTGAGCAGTGTCCTGACTCAGGAGTAGTCATCTCTCACTCCAAGGCTGCACAGTCTAGTTCTCAGGAACTGTCTTGTGATACAGCAATGTCATGGAACCCTGCAATCAGCAGCACTCTTCTCCAAAGTATCAGTTCCTTTTTGAGCAAAGTCAGAATAGTTTGAATCTCCAGGCGGTTAAAATTCCTCATTTCCATTTCAGTGTCTATCCCCTCCTGATATCCCAGTGCCTGGTTCATAAACTGCTGCCTGTGTATTCAAGTTATCCTGATCCACCCAGGATGTGTCAGAGTCAGCATCTGGGAGATGGTGGCTCATTTTGGGCGGACCTCCCTGTTTTACCTTAGTAACAAGCTCTTAGTATAGGCAGCAGCGATAAGCAGTGCCGAGGCACCTTGTGTTGGAATTTTGCATTCATCTGGGAGCTTGGAGATCTTTCCAGATGTTCTAGAGAAAGCAGGAATAAAATCTTCCCTTTTCCAGGTTCATAACATTTTGAGCCACTGATCTCCAGAAGTACGTTCCCAATAGCTCGTAGTTCACAAGTTCAAAGTTCATAACTTTCCTCAAATTTGTAAACTGACTGTATAATATGATATTATTTTTTCCCTTTGTGATGTTAATTGCCCTTATGTACTTACTGGGCAAAGGACTAAGGTGAATTTTTCTCTGGCTGTTCTGACACTCAGTTTTATTGTGCACTATAGTAGTTTAGTCATAGAGAGCAGATGGCACAGGTTTCGGCAGATGGACAGCCCACAGACATAAGGGAAGCAACAACAATGAAACCACCAGCCACAACAATGCTTGACTTATTTTAGGGTGCCATATCAAATCTCCTCTCATGCTAGCTCTATGCTCAATTTTGGGGCTTCCTTGTGGTCTTTGGGCAGTTTCCTGCTGATTAAGCAGCAAGACTAGAACTTGACTCAGATATACCTGCCCACTTGCTGGAGCTGCCCAGTTGGCTGATTGGGTTCCTCTGAAGTTTTGATAGAAAGAGGCAGAGAGGATGGGGTGGGGTCGGGGAGGGAGGATGGGAAAGAAACGAGAAAATAAAGATAAAGAAACATAAATAAATAAGAAA
This sequence comes from Glaucomys volans, assembly GCA_020662805.1. NCBI lineage: Eukaryota > Metazoa > Chordata > Mammalia > Rodentia > Sciuridae > Glaucomys > Glaucomys volans. Next base: position 323,921 of record JAJEJO010003860.1, read on the forward strand.
TAAAAGGAATAACAAATGGAAAGAAAGAAAGAAAATTGGTAAAACTGTCCTTATTTGCAGTTAATGTAAACATTAATAAAGAAAATCCTATGGAATCCACTAAAAAAGTATTCAAACTAATAAAAGAATTCAGCAAGGCTATACAATCAACACATAAAAATTATCTGTTTTCAACATACTTGAAATTATGGAATGAGACAGACATCATTACCCTATGTACATGTCTGATTAACAAGAATGATATGAATATACATCATGCACAACCATAGAAATGAAAATTTGTACCCCATATGTGTACAATGAATCAAAATGAAGTCTGTAAGAATTAAAAAAATAAAAATTAAAAATAAAAAACAGTGAAATTCAGAAAATAATTCCATTTTGTTACAATAAAAAGAATAAAATTCATCAGATTAAAAACTGTAATCCAAAACTTATGCTTTGAAAGCTATAAAATAAATTACAGAAGGTCGAATAAATGTAAAAGTATCCTAAGTTTGTGGGTCAGAAGATTTGACATTGTTAAGACATAGTATTCCCCAAATTGATCTGTGGATTCAGTGCAATTCTTATCAGAATTTCTGTCAACTTGGAGCGTGGGACAGGAGAACAGCAAATTCAAGGTCAGTCTCAGCCATTAGTGAGACCCTTTCTCAAAATAAAAAATAAAAAAGGCATGAGGATGTAGCTCAGTGGTAAAGTGACACACAAACCCACCTCACATACGTACATGGATATGTCTATATGCATATACAATATATATTATATCTGCATACTTTCAACTTTGTCCTGGTCATATATATGAGTATGTGTGTGTGTGTATTTTTTTCACTCTTCCTTGTCTATTTATATTTGTCTACCACCCACTATCAACTTACTCTCAATTGTGATATGATATAACTTTGGTCACTTGCTCTGTCTTCTCTCTCCTCTGGCCCTGATCCTCAAAATATTTATATTTATCATCCTTCAAAATATTTATATTTGAAATCTATAGTCACAAGTATGTTTGACTTTGGGTGTAAACATATACTTACATTTTGAGATTTGTCGTCCTAATTAGATCTGTAAGTTTAAATAATATCTGCATATATATAATCATTAGATTTATTAATTTAGATAGATAGGCATGCATAAAAATCTGCATTCTTTTTTTGAATTTTCCTCCCATGCTTTCACCTGTCGCTAGCCAACATATAAAATTTTACTTTTTTTTGAAAAATGTTAAAAATACATCTTGTCTATCATTGTAACCAAGTCAGTTGGGTTACTATAAAGTAATCCAATAAATTCCAATAAATTATATTTTTATCAGTGTAGCTCTTTGCAAAATGAATTTAAAAGAGTGGACTAGAATTTTTATTTTTATATTTCTCTGTATTTTCAATTTCATGAGCATTAAACACCAAAGAATGATATTCTGGCATAAAGACTAATTAGTTCTCTCTTCCTGCCGATTTCTGATTTTCCTTAAATTTGTAATCTGACTGTATAATAAGATTTTATTTTTTTTTGTCCCTTAGTGATTTTAATTGCCCTTATGGACTTATTGGGCAAAGGATTAAGGCAAATTTATCATTATCTCTGGCTTTTCTGACATTCAGTTTTATTGTGTGCTATAGAAGATCAGTCATAGAAAACAGATGACACGGGTGAATTAGGCTCATGTGTGATGCATCCATTTATGAAGGAAGATATGCACTATTACCAGTGGGGTGTGTAAGGAGGTACAAGGTCGAGTTCGATAATGTGACATAATAATAGCAGAACCATCACCTTCCCTAGGCCTAAGAGAGCAATGGTAGAGAATAACCATTGGAACCAAGTGAGAGATATATGTCAGAGATGGCCAAACTGATAGGAGCAGTGACCTCTGAGTGTCCGTCGTGGTCAGCCCCAGGCAACTTTGCAAGGAGCAGGGAAAATAAATAACTTTACCTTACCCTCTTGTATCTATCTAATCCCACTGAAATGACTGACTCCAGCCCAAAACTGGTGGGCAAAGTAACTTATTAATGGAATTCATGCAGGTCATCTTTTTTGAGTCTCAAGAAAAGGATGAAATGTGTACAGAGGACCAAATGGAAGTTTTATGGCAAAAATAGAAATTGACTATCTTTCCCCTCCACTTTCAGAATCCAAGTCCTTCCCTCTCCAACGTTGTCTAGCAGGTTGCTAAGCCTATTTTGCATCCATCATCCATTATTTTATTTATTTCCTTTTTCCTAAGTTTTTCATTTTCTCTATCTTGTATATCTCCTTTGTTTCATCAATTTGAATCTTCAATTAACTAGATGAAAACTAAAATCTTTATTTCAAATGCATCCTTGTTTAAGAGTTTGTCTAGACATAAAATTAGTTTCAAAATAGTGTTTTTGTTTTGCATTTTAAATCTCAATTTTCCAGATGAAATTCCCAACATTTTAGAAAGTCTAATGCTTGTCTCTTTTAATTGACTGACAATTTTTGTTATTTGTTGTAGTCTATGAAGCCACTGTAAAGACTGAATTAGCAAATATGAAAGAGTTTCAATTAGAAATGCAAGATTAGGTTCCTGTAAGCCACTGGCTACAAATTTTTCATCAATTATCAAACATGTATTTCTGTTTAAGGACACCTTATTGAATGTATGTGTTGAGTTTTTAATACTGAAGTCATAGTGAAGGGCACTAACATTCCTGAACAAAGTTGCCCAACACATTTACTTTCCTCATGAGGCACTCAGCAGATTTCTCGTACTTAGGAACAAAAGATACTATTCTGACATTGTTGCCCAAAGCTCGGTCCTTGTCCCCAATGCCAATTCAATATCAAGGACACGGTTTTGAGAAAAAGGAAAAAGAAGTTTCATTGCCTTGCTAGCAAAGGAGAAACACAGGGGACTCCTGTCCCAGAGGCTGTGATTCTTCCCGTCAGGAAGAACAGGGGGGTTTTAAAAGTGCTCTTCAAAGACCACGTTCCAGGTGTGCCCAGCAGGGGGTCCCAGGGCACCCTGATGGTGAGTTAACATTCACTTGTTAATTTGTGAGAGTTTTACTTCCTAGATCCCCTGGCAGATATCTCTTTCCTTCCTGTGGAGCACAGATAGCTCAGGGCAATCTTGTTCTCTGTCCCCAGGTTAGGGAGGGAAAGAAGGAAAAGAGGAAAAGGAAAACTTGTCCCTTTTAAAAATAAGCCTCAAAAAAGAGGAGTGGGGATGGGGTGCAGGGAGGAGAAAAATAACAGAATGAGACAAACATCATTGCCCTGTATACATGTATGCTTATGCAAATGGTGTGACTCTACTTCATGTACAGAGAAACAATTGTACTCCATTCGTGTACAGTGAATCAAAATAAATTAAATTAAAAAAAAATAAGCCTCAGAGCTATATTCAAAAGGTGAAGTGCACACTATTGCAACTCTATGCTTGGGGGACCATTTTAAACAGTACAACCACCAAGAAGGAACACATAAATTCAGGAAGAATGGCACTAAATAGACTGAGAGAAGGACACTGATTTATAGTATTAGAGTCCAAATGGGAGGCAGAGCATCCCCTGGTTCCTCAGGAGCTGGCAATGTTATTGTGACTCAGTTTTCCCTTTCCTGTGCATGGCAAAAACCTGACTAACCTTTTTGAAAATACGGAATCCACAAGCAATGAGAATGGACTCTACATATTATTCCTGAAAATGTTTTAAATACTATTTTAACCTATTTATATATTTTTAAAAATATATATACTTTATTTAGAGTCAAGGTCTCATTAAGTTGTTTAGGGCCTTGCTAAATTGCTGAGGCTGACTTTGAACTTGGCAATCCTCCTGACTCAGCCTCCTGAGCCATTAGGATCATAGGCATGCACCATCATAACCCGCAACGTGTGATTTTTTTTTTTTAACTTTTACAAGACTATGCCTACGTTGAAGTTCTTTTAACTTCACCCTTTTCATCATTTATCACATTTTAAGTCCTTTCAAGTGTTAGAAGTATGTACCTTCACGGAAAGAAAATTATCTTCTATTATTTCTTTTTACAGTTTTCTCATTTGCATATTCTGATCATCTCCAGAATATATTAGAGAGATAAAGATATGATTAATTGTCTTCAGTCTTATTTTTTTTCTACCATTGTTCCTATTTGCTTTGAAATATGGTCTGCACGTTTATTGGCTTTCTATCCCAGGCTGAGTGTTAAATTTAAGAAGTTTTATGCTCATTTTTGTTCTTTCTGTCTGCCTATCTCTATCACTCTGAGATGAGGACTGCTCAGGTGTATTTATTGATATATCTACTTCCACCCAGCTCCAATCTAGCTTGTTCTAGTCTATTTTATGATTTCTTTCCTTCTAAAGTCTTTTTGAAATTTCATCTGCTGATATCCACATTTGTCTTATTGTTATTATGCGTGCACTTTTGAACCTCTGTGGTTGCATTTCATTGGGGACTCAGCTGAAGTAACCCTTATTTTTGCAGTTTAATATTTGCAACATATTTTACTATTACTGGCCAAGCTAATGCACCACGTAATTCTCAGTGTAAGAGGGAAATAATAAAAGATTCATGCTCAAAGTGAAGTCTTTCTCTCCCTTCCCTGAAAAATAAATTTAAGCCCAGAAAGAAGGAACAAAAGCTGTGTGCAGACACACCGATAGAGCCAAAGATAGGTCCACACAGTGAGAATGTTTACCTCCTGTCCCAGTGTGTTCTTTTTGAAAATCTACTACCCACAGCTTAGTCAAAGGATAGCACAATGCTAAATGGCAAACCACTAGACTGAAAATGCGTTCTCAACTAGAATGTATACATTTGCTTTTAAGAGTCACAATGGAAACATTGACTTTCAAGGTTTCAGGAAAATACAAGGAAAGAACTCAAATTTTGTGCTAGTCATCTTTCTGTTACTCTTAACAAATAATCAGCCGAGATAATCGGCTGATAAAGAAAAAAGGTTTATTTTGGCTCACAGTTTTAGAGGTTCCAGTTCATGATTGATTAGACTGTTGCTTTAGGGCCCGTGAGGCAGCTGCAAATTATGGCAAGAAAAGTGTGTGGCCTAATAATTTCATTCACCTCATGGCTTGTAGGTGAAAAAGAAAACCAAGGTCCCACAACCCATTCGATCATTTGCTCTTAATGACCTAACATTTCTCACTAGGCTCCACCTCTTAAAATTTCTACCACCTGTTAGCACAGAAAGACCGGGCAGGATGCAAACCTCATGAGTCATCTCAGCTGTTAATTCAGGAACTGGGGGTGTAGGGATGAAATGGTGTTGTGCAACCACTTTCCTGGTGGAAAATGAGCCCACTAAGGAGCTCAAAGAATGGGACTGGGTTTAAACAGGTTATTTTGACAGGTGGCCTAGTGACCATATCAGTTTCCTTGGGCACCCAGGAATTTGACCTTTTTTTGGTTGGAGGTCTGTGAACAGTGTCTGGAGAGGATTTACCTTGGAAGAGATTAATACCTCCTAGAGACAGTTTCTTTTAAGAATGATAAAACACCTCTTCTCTGCCTCAGTGGCACCTGGAAAATTATTTATTTTGGGAGATGAAGGCTGTCAATGCATGGCCTTCATTTTCACTCCATTTTCTCAGGCCTCATTATCTTGGAAATTTCTCATTCTCCATATCCATTACCAACTCCCAATAATGTACTATGGGTAACTAACCTTAAACACATGAGCCTTGCAGAGAACATCCAAGATCCAAATTACTCTTATTAACAAATTTTAATACCTTGAAATTCCGAGACATGCCATTACTTTTGAGTACATATTTTTTACAGTTTCATCTAATATACCTAAGTATATTTTAAAGGTATCAATTCTTAGAATACATGTAAGAATTAATGCCTAAATTCAATAAGATCCAAATTCAAGATTACTAACTAGCTCTGCCTGGATGTGTTTCATTTTTAAAGAGCTAGATAGAAATTTAATATCAGCTTTATGATTTCAATATATGGTTTATCAAAGCTTTCTTTTTTCATGTTTAGTAAACTTTTATTTTTATTGATTCTTTTTCATTATACGTGACAATAGGATGCATTTTAGCACAATTATAAAAGCATGGAATGTAATCTGTACTAAAACAGTCTCCAGGACTTCCCATTCCTCTTTTCTCTTCCCTTCCCCTTTTCCCTTCCCTCTTTTCTACTGATCTTTCTGCTATTTACTTATTTTTTAGTTTTTTGTGGATGTACATGATGGTGGGATCAATGTATTAAGTGAAATAAGCAAACTATTTCTTAATAGTCTATTAGACACATCCAGAATGTCTAACATTCAACTGAGTCTGTGAGATTTGCTAATACATTCTTCTGAATCAAATGAGTGCCTCTAAATTTAATATTATTTTCCATGTCCACTTAGGAGGCATTTATTCCAATCATTATGGTTTGGAAAAGTGGGTGATTAAATAAACATTTCCTGAAAGACTGAGTAAAATAAAAGCAGCCTCATTCACTAACAAAACACTTCAAGAGAAATGGAATGAGACTCTCGTCTTGCCTTTCTCAATTCTGTTCTCAATGTCGGTCAATATAATATAAAGTAAAATCATGATTTCATTTAGTCTTAGTAATCAAGACAAACCTGACATTCAACAAACCCTACTGCACTTCAGAATGAAGTCTTCACTTGTTTTATTTTTTTACTATTTTATTTGTTCTTTTTAGATATATGTGACAGTAGAGTATATTTTGACATATTATACATACATGGAATATATATCAAGGCTTTCTAATTCACAAAAATGGGATTTCAAATTTTTTTTCAATGTGTAAAAGTTTTTATCCATCCCAAGTTTTTATCCATCCATTCACTCATCCATCTTTCAAGAAAGTTCTCATAATCTCCAATTTGAGTAAATTCTAATCTGTCTGAGTCAAACAGTAATCTCCTTTCCGTTAGTTTTAGATATGGGCATATGAATCAGGCCTATGGCATGAAACCATGATTTTGATGAAGAGCATACTGAAAAGGTTTCTCAATCATAAACATGGAGAGAAGAGCCCACTGTGATTCTGTGATTGGATGTTTTCTCTGCAGTGATGTCTGGAACTATGGCAGCCATCCTGCAACAAGAAGTAAACCTTCTGAGCACAGCCAGGAAAAGCTGACATACTGAGTACAGTGTACAAAAAGAGTCAGAGCCAGTGTCACTGGTGATGTAGTTTAGCTTGTATATTAACCAACCCCTAAATGATCCTCCCTGGAGGTTACTTATCACATGAGTAAGTAAATATCCCTTATCTCCAATGCAAATTAAGCTTATTCAAGCCAAATATTTCCTAAACTGATAAGGTATTCTGTTCCAGGCACTTTTCAAAAAATAGCTTCTCCAATTCTTTCTATAAGTCTAAGAATTTGGGACAAATATCAATATGTAACTGATAAGGGTATTGAAACCCAAATTAAATAATTTTTTAAGTCCTACAAAAAAATAATTGAAACTGAATCAAACCCAGCTTTTTATTGGTATCAAAATATCAACTCTTTTACCTTCACAACAGAAATTTCTAGGTAAAAGCAGCTATCTTGTTTAGATAAAGAGACAAGGGCATTGTTATAACACCAGTTTGGAAACCTGAAAATTAAATGAAGAAGAAAATAAATTGCCCAGAGTCCTGGTTGACAATACGGGCATGTCAGGTGTGAAGTGTGTTCTTGGTTATCTAAATATGTATCTATGAATAGTTTAACCCTTTTGTTACTGCATTATCTCCAAGAAGTTCTGCAGTAGATGTTATAAATACACAAACTCCCAAACACACTAAAAATTAAGTCTGCTACAAACAATTGCCAGTAAAGCAAGTTAATTCAGTAATGCATGTTACTCACTGCAAAAGGCATTTTAAACCAGATATTCCAACAAAGAAGGCATATACTTGTTTCTGAAAAAACTAAACCAAAAGGAAAGATTCCCATGGTAGATCTGAAATTTATTTCATTATCTTGTTCAATTATCCCCTCCCCTGGAAACCGATTTTTGGAGCCATCCATCTCTTTTCCTTTACAACATTTTATTGTTTGATTACTGGAGGTTTACCTTTGTAAAATAAAAGGAAACTTGCATAATATACAGCCTAATATTCATAGATGATCCTGTTAACGTGTTAGACGCATGCCTTTAGACTTCTTATGGAAAGGTGCCTAGATACAGATAAATAGAGATGATCCCATATAAACAGTGGCATAAGTGTTTTCTGCTTATAAATACTATGAGTAAGAGAATTCCTATACATTTTTAGTGGGAATGTAAATTAGTCCAGCCATGCTGGAAAACAGTGTGAAGTCACCTCAAAACTTTAAAAACAGAACTATCATATGACCCAGCAATCTTTCTCTTGAACATATTCCTAAGGGAAATGAAATCAGTACAGAATATCTGCGCTTTGTGCTCTTTGATGCATTATTTACAATAGCCAAGATAGGAAACGAACTAAGTGTGCATCAAGAGATGAATGGATAAAGAAATTGTGGTTTAAATATGCACAATTGGGCTGGGATCATGGCTCAATTGTAGAGTGTTTGCCTCACATGTGTGAGGCACTGGGTTTGATCCTCAGCATCACATATAAATAAATAAATAAATAAATAAATAAATAAATAAATAAAATAAAGGTCCACCAATAATTTAAAATAAATAAATAAATAAATAAATAAATAAATAAATATGTGAAATGAAATATAATCCAGCTTTAAAAAGGAGATACTGCCGTTGTAAAAACATGAAGAAACCTGGAGGATATTATGCTAAATAAAATAAGACAGAAACAGAAAAAAGTACTGGTTACCAGGGGCCGGTGGGGGAAATATATGTAGAGATAGGGGTCAAGGGGTGTAAATTTGCAGTTAGGTAGAATTAATAAATCCAGAAACCTAATGCATAGCATGATAATAGTGGTTAATAATATTGTATGTGGAAAATTAGGTAAGATAAGAGCTTTTAGGTACTCTTACACAATAACAGGTAGAACCACAGAAAATGATAATATGTAAAATTGATCGTAGTCATGATTTCATTTTGTGTATGTATATAATACAAAATGTTGTATACAGATATGTGCACTAAAATAATTTTTCCAGTTTTTTTTTGTTTTTTGGAACCGGGGATTGAACTCAGGGGCACTCGGCCTCTGAGCCACATCCCCAGCCCTATTTTGTACTTTATTTACTTT
>JAJEJO010003860.1:338087-357061 GCA_020662805.1 Glaucomys volans
TAATAGAAGAGAAAATAGGTCCAAATCTTCATCATGTTGGCCTAGGACCAGATTTCCTTAACATGACTCCCAAAGCACAAGAAATAAAAGCAGGAGTCAATGATTGGGATAGAATCAAACTAAAAAACTTTTTTCTCAGCAAAGGAAACAATCAGCAATGTGAAGAGAGAGCCTTCAGAGTGGGAGAAAATCTTTGCCACACACACTTCAGATAGAGCATTAATCTCCAGAATCTAAAAACTACTCAAAAATCTTTATACCAAGAACACTAATAACCCAATCAATAAATGGGCCAAGGATATGAACAGACACTTTATAGAAGAAGATCAACAAGCAATCAACAGATATATGAAAAAATGTTCAACATCCCTAGTTATAAGAGAAATGCAAATCAAAACCAACTTAAGATTTCATCTTACCCCAATTAGGCAACAACAGATGTTGTTGAGGATGTGGGGAAAAGGGTACATTCATACATTGCTGGTGGGATTGCAAGTTGGTGCAGTCACTTTGGAAAGTGGTGTGGAGATTCCTTAGAAAACTTGGAATGGATCCACCATTTGACCCAGCTATCCCACTCCTTAACCTATACCCAAAGGACTTAAAATCAGATTACTACAGTGATGCAGCCACATCAATGTTCATAGCTGCTCAATTCACAATAGCTAGATTGTGGAACCAACCTAGATGCCCTTCAACAGATGAATGGATAAAGAAACTGTGGTATATATACAGAATGGAATATTACTCAGCCATAAAGAATAATAAAATTATGGCATTTGCAGGTAAATGGATGATGTTGGAGACTGTTATGTTAAGTGAGATTAGTCAATCCCAAAAATCCCAAGGCAGTATGATCTCTCTGATAAGTGAAGGATGATGCATAATGCGGGGTGGAAGGGAGGCAAGAATGGAGGAAGGGTAGATAGCACAGAGGGAAGGGAGGGGTGGGGTCAGGGTAGGGGGTTAAGAATAATAACAGAATGAGGCAGACTTCATTGCCCTGTGTACATGTATGAATGCACAGATGGTGTGACTCTACTTTGTGTACAACCAAAGAAACAACAGCTGTACTCCATTTGTGTACAATGAATCAAAATAAATAAATTTAAAAAGAATAAAAATAAAAAAAATAAATACTGCTTATCAAACATTTTACAAAATCAATTAGAGCTGAGTGTTCAGTTGTATTGGTGCTTCGATTGTTCACCATTACAACCAATGCTAAGATATATAGTTATTTGCAAATATCTCCCTTTTCACACAGTGAATATCTGGGTCTGAATTCCTAGCAGGACAACTGCTGAACCAAAGGATTCTTTTAGTATTGTTTTTAGAATTGCCATTAAAAAATCAGTGTGTTAATGTTCGCTGAGCCAATAAAATAAAGGAAATACATCCAGAAATACTATGCAAGATTCTGACCATCAGTCATTTATGAGAGAAGACTGAAGTTATTTGTACTTTACATTTTTCTGTGTTACATATTTTTTCCTTTTAATGTTGAGAAAATACTTTATGTGGTTCTGGTGTTTGATCTTTTAATGAAATGGTTCAGTGGAGTAGTCATTGTTGTATAGTCTCTGCATTCAGGAAAGTTTGGAGTCTAAGAAGAAATTTTATTTCCCAAGTAGGTGGTATTGTGTAGTTCTGCATTCCAGGGTTCTACAAGAGGAGGAGTCTTTACAAGGGAAACAAGAAAAGTTCATTTCTCCCATTTATTTTAAATCCTAATCAGCCTGCCTACGGAATGTTGATTTTTATAGTAACATATTGGAAAAAAAAATATAAAAAATGTTACTAATTTGAAAGGGACTGGAGCTAAATAAAATCTTGCAAATATTTGCACATATGATTTACATTTAAGCTGCCCCTTTAATTGTCACTGTGACATAGACTGTATCATGTTTTCTTAATATCTAAGAAGCCAGACTAATTCCTATCTTCCACAAGTGAACTTTGGGGTCCTGACTTAATTGGTATGGGGAAGGGGTGGAATGAGAATATTCTCTAATAGCATTCAGTACTCAATAAAATTCCATTTGGAACCTGATGTCTGTCAGAGCAATGAATTATTCTCTGCCATATGATTTCTTTATGACATCCTATAAGTATCTTTTCCTATCATCATCCCAAGAGAAGATGTTCTGATCATGGGGAATTTTGGTTTTGATTGCTGACTGTGAAATACATAGGGAAGGTGATAGTGCAATTGATAGGACATTATAGTGTGAACTTCCAAGCAGGCACCAATTGTCACTCTGGGTGCTGTAAGTTGCCCTCATCTCTTTCCTTTAGGGAAAACATTAAGCACTCCTACATAAATTACCTTTATATACAAATTAGCAGATAGACACAAAAGAATTACATATTATTCATTAAATTATTCATTAAAACTGGGGGGAGGGAACTGGGTAGCGGCTCATATATGTGACTTAGGAGGCTAGGGAGGGAGAATTTCAAGTTGGATGCCAGAGTTGGTAACTTAGTGAGACCCTTCTTCAAAATAAAAAGTAAAACAGTCCAGGGACCAAGCTCAGTTCTACAGTGTCCCTGGGTTCAATCCCCAGAATAACACCTATTTTTTTTTTTCTTTTAAATTACAGAACAAAGCAGGGAAAAGGAACATACTTCAAAAGTTCTCTCAACTGGATTTTTGTTTCTGGAGTCACTTAAAATACCTTTTGTATTTTATTTATCACATTTCATTAAGTTGTGCAAAAATCTCTTTTATCTGTTGGGATCCTCACGTTACCCAGTTCTGGGTAAACAACTGGGTCATAGTGAACTTGAAGGCAAATCTTCACAACTAACATGGGGTTCAGGTGCTGGGATGGCTGATTGCCCTACAATCTGAATTTGAATCTCCCATTCAAAGCATTTAAATTAGCCAAACAAAAACATGATAACTCATGATTTTGTTCATTGTCTTTACACCTAGCATTGTTTGAGGCATTGCAATCAAACAAAACTAATTGAGATTGAAGCAAAGATCGACAATCATAATCATCATTCTGATTCAAAACAGAATATTACTAGATTCCCCCAAAATCATTTTGGGACCCTTTCTTATTCATTGGCCTCCTCTTTCCCCTAAAGGTATCCATTTTCCTGAATTTTATAACAAATTCCTCGCTTGGTTTCAGCATTTTGTCACAAAGGCATGCATCCCTGAACGTTGGAGTGTGCTTTTATTCATGCTATTTTTTAACTGTGCATAAATGAAGTAGTAAAGTACCTGGTATTTTCTGACTACCTTAGTGTGGTATGTCGTGTACAGTCATCTAAATTCATCTTATTACTGTGTGAATTCCACCGTGTGAGTACACTATTGACGCATTGGTAGTTATTCTTTGGAGATGCTTTTGGTCTCAAGTGCTGCAAGTTATCATACTGTGAACTGTCTTGTACCTTGCTTTTGGTGAATGTGTGCATACGTTTCAGTGAAGCATACTAATGCATGGAATAGTCAAAGGTAGTGGCTACCTTTCAGCTTTTTGTCTTTTTACGTTCACCAGATGTGAGTGTGAGTTAGGACATAGTGAGTCATGTCTGCTGGTTGTCAGCAGCTGGTCTGTATAGCCATTTCAATCTTACCTTCTCTGTTTCATGTCAGTATAAGTTTGTTCTTTCCTCATTACTTTTTAAAAATTTTCTTTTTAAATAAGCACATATCATTTATCAGAATGGCAGGTTTCATTGTGGCATATTTGTATATACATAAAAAAATTTAATTTTATTAATTTCACTCTTCAATGTTTACTCTCTAATAGCTCCTTCACCTTCCAGTCTTTCCTTTATCCTAATGCTATCCCTTCTATTTTCATGCATCCCTTTTTTTCTTTTTCTTTTTCCTCCAGTTTCCATACATTAGAGAAAGCACAAATTTGCTTTTCCTTCTGAGACTTACGTATTTCCTTCAAAATTATGATCTCCAGTTCCATTCATTTTCCTACAAATGACATAATTTCATTCTCCTTTATGACTGGATAAAACTTCAAGGTGTTATATACTGCATTTTCTTTATCTATTCTTCTGAAGATGGACACCTAGGCTGACTCCATAACTTGGCTATCATGAATTGTGCTGTGATAGACATGTATTTTCTGGTTACCAATAAAGTAAGTACTTCCTATATGTTGGTTCTCTTCTTTGATAAAGTTCATGTTCAAGCCTCTTGCATATTTTTCCATTGTTATTTTCTTGTACTGCTTCTTTGCATAAGCTCTTCATATATTCTTGACATGAGTCTCCTTTATAGTTACATGATTGAAAATACATATTCCCTGGGGCACCCTCTACTTTTCTTCCTCCTAGGAGAGATGCCTGAGCTATGCACCATTCTGTAGATCACAGAGCAGGGCCAACTGCAGCCATCCTGGGACTCTTAACTCTGTTGGTTTCGTTAGCACTGTGTTCTAAGGCAGGACAGCAGCCATTCCCAGTGCATGAAAAAGCCAGAACATTAAAGTCACACTATACTCCTCCCTCAGCTGGGCAGAGCCACGTAGCCAGAGAAAGGAGTCTGTCCGCTTAGCCTCCCTAGTCATGTAGACTGTGCCAGTGCCTTCAGCACTCTGTGTGAGGTGAAGCAGAACCTGGCCTCTCAGGGAGCACAAAGACAGACCGGGGACATGGTGTTTATGCCACTGTCCTTCACCCATCTTAGGGAAGCCATAAGCTATTTTTTGGCACTGAGTGTGCTGACTTGCAAAGAGAATGACACAAAAAAGGTGAAATTGCTCTGCTCCCCTTTTAAGGTTGGCTGATCTTCATGTTGTGCTTATCTAGGATACTGTAATTTGCTACATGTCTACGTTTTTTAAGTCAGTGGGAGATGGGGACTAGAACTTCCTTTTCTCTCATTTTGCTGACATCATTCCTAATTTATAGTTCTGTAATTCCCAGGTTTTAAAATTATTTTCAATGATGGGCTGAAATGCCCAGTCTTGTGGGGTTTTATTTTGTTTTTTTTCTTCCTTTATCTCTCTCTGGGCATGATATTTAGCTATTTTAAAGACTATTCTGTTTTCTTGAAAATGTAGAGCTCTTATGCGTCTGTTTATATTGTCTGTTGTTTCTGCTGGTTCACATAATGTTGAACTGCTTGTACCTATGGTTTATTATTTAGGGATATTTTATTTATTTTATTTCAGAAATACATAAGAGACCTAACATGCTTTTTCCTCCATGCATATTTATTTTCTTGTTTGTAAAGCTCCTGGATCTCTACCAATTAAAAATTGAGAATGCTGAAAGTCACAGATGACCTTAATCTAACTTCAGTTGAAAGGATTCAAAGCTGAGGTTAGTTTCCTTTTGAGGACCTTTTTATTGCTCTGAGATTCCATTCTTCTGACTTTATTTTTTGAGGCTTCACCAGAGGAAAATGTTCTTAGCAGACCCTGGACTCCAATATTAATCCCCTCTAATTGAGACTCCCAAAATCCTTATCCTCTTGGGCTCAATTATGCCCTATAAATTGCCAAATGTTCAAGGATAATGTTTTCAATAGTCTATAAAATTCCTAGTTTTTGCCTATTTTTAGTTTTTATGCTTGATTTCTTGTAAACATTTTATGATATTTCTTATCATTTCAAAAATCTTTTAGACTATCCAGATTTTCTGATTTTATTCAAAGAAAACACCATTCCAAATAACCATGTAGTATTATTTGAATTTGTCACTTTTAGGATTAATTCAGGATTTAAAAGAAATAATATGTGTGTGATGTAGAAAATATATTTTTAGAGACCACTCCCTGATATTGTATTTCTCTTTATTTTTTTTCTTTCATCAAAGCTCTCATATTATTTCTGCTATTTAAAGTTCACTTCAAAGCCATACCTTCTCTCAAAGACTTTTAAAAATAAGGTATGTATGAAGTAGAAAGAGATAATTTTTCCTTCCTCACCATGGAAATGTACCTAGAAATAAGAAATGATATATTTCAGATTGTTACACTAAGATAATAGAAATGAAAAATATAAGTTGGACAATAACTACCTTTGAATAATCTTTGAATTTAGACCTGAAAAATCACAATACCATGCACTTGGAGACACTTGCAAATTTTGCTTGTAACTGTCTAACCCTAAAGAATTTCAGAAGAGAAAATAAGCATAATAGCATTTTGCATATTAAAAGTATTTAAGAAAAGATAGAAAAAAGATATTTTACACAACTCTCACAGATTTTCTTAGTGATTTCTATTTCTATATTTTGCTGTATGTAAAGAGTTGAAACTGTTTAAGTGAAGAAGAGGCCTTTATCCATGCCCTGGCTAGGGGGTTGAGTAACCATTTGGATAAAAAGTACTTCTGCTTTAGAAAGTATCTCAGAAATAATAGAAAACAGAGCACCATTCATATGGGGAATTTTTATGGTGCATGCTTTCAATGTTCACACAAAACATTAAAAAGTAAGCTTATGTTCTATTTAATCTAAATGAATTTCTTAAGTGTGGGCCCAGAAGTGGTTCAACTATGATAATGGAGGACTTTTCTTCATTGCTTCAATCCTGAACTTTATCCATTCAAAGTCTGAAATCAATGATATGTTTTGCCTTGGAAGCAAGTGCAAAAGAATATAGAAAGGCTGACATACCTTCTTTCTTTGCTCATGGTATTTAAAATAAATAGGCATTCACATTCAGGGCTCTAGAATTAAGATTGCCTAATTTTATTTTAACATGGTTGAGTAGAAAATAACTGAGATAAAGTTTTTCTTCTTTCTTCGTATTTTTGGCTCTATTAAACTTGGGATCCATCATTGACACAATCACTGCCAAGTTAATGGTTTCTTTTCAAAACTAGTAAAAATGTGAGGCCTTTATTCCTATGGGTTGAAATGGATGAGAACAATTTAGGGAGGAATGAAGGGTTGGGGAAAAAACACAGTACATAAAGAAACCTGAAAGATTAAATTGCATAAACTACTTGGAGTCATTAAAACAATGTTCCCCTCTTACCAATCTACTGATGTGGTGTGTTAATATAGGATAGATTTCACTTTTACGCTCAGAGGCTTGATGAGATCATATTTAAAATCCTTCGGCCTTAGCAAGGAAGTGCTTTGTTTGCTGAAAGGATGGGATGGCTCTGAACACCTTTAAATCGAAGGAGGCCATTCTGCAGTCACAGATGAGTGTTTTAACAAAGAATTAAGAATGTTCTAAAATGAATTAGGCATTGGACCAGGTAAAAGTAATGCACTCAGTTTAAGGAAACATGCAGTTATTTCTTCAAGGGTCACTGACGAGTCAGGGTTGATGACAAATGTTCAAGTGCAAGCAGATGATGCCACAACTTTGATGTCTGTCCAGTGTTTACCATAGGCTATTTCTAACTCTCTCACCATGAGGCAACAGGGAATTCTTTCATTAGTGAATCACATCTCTTTTTCATGAAAAGGAGAGTGGGAACTCTTCCTAAGCTGTGGCAATACTATGAAGTTAATACTAATTTAAAACAAAGAAGCATGATTGATTGTAACTGCAATAACTGTTACTATGATGAATACGGTCATTATATTTTAAGGGTACATAGATAGGGCAAAAACAAAATACCTAAATGTGCTGGAAATTGGGAATATAGGGGGAAAATAAGAGAAGACTGACACATTATATGTACATATATGGTAAACTTACTTGAAGGCATTCTCCAAAAGAGTACTGAGATTTTCCTATCAAAACTCTAATAGCTACAAAATATCAATTTATATTGCAAAGGCAAATAGATAATTCCATACTGGGGCTATCAGAAAAATTGAGGTACAGTGTATCTGGAGAAATGGAATATAAAAGAAAATAGCATGTATCTATTATATGCTATCTACTATGCACTCTGATGGGCATTTTAATCATATGTAATTTTTGAAGAATGAAAAAATATTATGAACAAATTATTAATATTCTGAAAAAGCTTATTTCCATTTTATTCCAAAAGTCATTTTAAATTAAATGTCTTTTAAAATGATATATAAAATATAAAAATTATACACATTAATTAGGTAACATGATGTTTTGATATGTGTATGCTTTGTGAAACATTTAATCAGGTCAAACATATTTATCTCCTCCAAATTTTATTATTTATTTGAGAAGCAAATATATTCAGATCCTTTCTTTTAGGAATATTTTTGAAATATTTAGTACAAAATTGATATTTATATTCTCCCTGCTCTGCAATACCACACCAGAACTTGTTGATGCTAATGATATCTTAGTTCCTTTGACCAATCTCTCCCCACCCTTCTCTTTTCCCACCAGGCTCTAGCAACCACCATCCTACTTCCAACTTCCATGAAATCAACTTTTTAATATTCCACTTAGGAGAGAAATCATATGGTACTTGTCTTTCTGGGCCATGCTTATTTCTTCTAACATCATAATATCCAGTTCCATTGACATTATCCCAAACAACAGGATTTCATTCTGTTTTGTGACTGAGTTGTGTATGTACAACATTTTCTTTATCCACTGATCAGTTGATGAATACTGTGATTGTTTCCATTTCTTGGCTATTATGAATAGTGCTGCAATTAACAGATGGCTCTGATATTTCCTTTAGATGTATACTTAATAGTGGAATTTACTACTGGATCATTTGGTAATTCTATTTTTAATTTTTTGATAACCTCCTTACCTGTTTTCCATAATGAGTATACAAATTTACACTCCCACCAAAAGTGTGCAAGCCTCACCATCACATGTTATCTTTAGTCATTTAGTTATAAACCAGTTTAACAGGTGATACTTTGTGGTTTTGATTTGGTTTACCCTGATAATTAATGATGTTGAGCACTTTTTCAAATAACTGTTGATCATTTTTATTTCTTCTTTTGAGAAAAGTCTAGTGATGTCTATTGTCCATTTTAAAGTTGTGATCATTTGCTATTGAATTTTTAAAATTCTTTGTGTATTCTGGATATCAATCCCTTCTCAAGCATATAGTTTGTAAACACTTTCTCCCATTCTGTTGTCTGTCTCTTTACTCTCTCAATTGTTTCCATTGCAAAACCAAAAGAAGTCAAGTGAAGACAATAATCCAGTGAAGACAGAAGAGAATGAAATTGGAGGAGCCAATAGGAAATGTCCACACAATCAACTTCTGGGCAAAGTGATCACTTGTTTAAAATTGTTTTAAATTGTTGCCATGACACTTCCTATCCCTTTTTTGGTTTAATTTTTCCACAGAATTTTATTATGGTCACATGTCATAATTCTACATATTTATTCATCTAAGTTATTTGTCCCTTTAAATGAAAATAGATACGACAAAGAAATATTTAAAGAATTTTTTTTTCAGGCTGGGGCTGTGGCTCAGTGCTAGAGTGCTCGCTTAGCATGCGTGAGGCCTGGGTTTGATCCTCAGCACCACATAAAAAAAATAAAATAAAGGTATTGTGTCCACCTATAAAACAAAATGTTAAAAAAAAGAACTTTTATTTTGATATTACTATATTAAAACAACAAGAACAGTCTCACAAAATGTGGATTTAAATATTTATTAAAATAAAATTTTTTCAAAGTATGATTAAACTACAAGAAGCATATTTAGAAACATTCTATGTGTGTATATATATGTGTATATATATATATAAAGTATATGTATATGTATTTATGTATACACATGAAATAGATGTCCAAAGTCATCAAAAATCCCTTATGACCTTGGATGAGAAAACACAATAAAATTATAAATGTCTCCAAAGTTAACATTTCAATGCAGCTGAAATTTAATCACCAAATGAGAATGATTTTGAAATAATTAAAATAAAAATTTTGATGTGGAAAGATGTTTCACCAAGGATGGTTACCATTATTATGACTAATAAAATTTTGAAAAGAAAAAGTGATGTGTCTTACTGGATATTAAAACATATTAAAATATAGCTCTACAAATAGCATACTTAGATCATTTTAATTAAAATATTTATTAGAAATGAAATATTTACAACTATAATGTACAGAGAACTCTAACATATTAATAACAGAGAAGACAAGCTCTTGATAGATTTATAAAACACCTAAAATGGAAAATCCAAATGCATAAATACCATTGAAAGTTGCTCAATATCAGAACACATTATATTAATGTAAACTAAAACATCAATTTTTAAAATTGAATAAAAAGAGAATAGAATAGCCAAGAACTGTGAGACAACTACAAAATGTGGAAAATATATACAACAGTAATAACAGAAAAAGAAGAAAGTTAACATCAGACACAAAATTATAGTCCAGCATTTTCACAGAACATTAAGGAGGAAGAGCAGCCCCAAATCTTCTATTTCTGGGCATATAATATTCAAATTTCAGAAAATTGCAGACAAGAATAATTTTTTTTAAGAAACCAGGGTGATTACAGAGGAACAGAGATAAGAATTACATTTGGTATCTCCTCAGAATCCATAAAGTATGTTTTGGATCTGAAATGTCTCCTAAAAGCCCATATTTTAAAGGGTTGGACTGCAGGACGGTGATATCGAGAGGTGGCAGTCTTTCAACAGGTGGGGCCTAGTGGTGAGTCCTTGGGTCATTGAGGGTACATCTTGACAGAGATGATGAGGCCTGACCCCTTCCTATTATCTTTTAATTTTTCTTTTTGAACTTCCTGACAGTTGGACTTCTTGTTGGTGAGGTGAGCACATTTGCCTCACACTGCACTCCTCCCAGGGTATGCTACCTTGCTGCAGGCTCAAAGCAATGGGGCCAACCAAACATGGTCTATAACTTCTAGAACTGTGAGCAAAATAAAACTTTTCTTTTTATAAATATCAAAAGTTTAAGTCATTGACAATCTGACTACCCATGTACCATGGTCCTCTTTATGCTTTGAATGTAGCTCTTGCTGCTCTGCTACTGCAACTTATTCTTTTAAATGGACATGTTTCTCCTCTTCCTCTTTCCCTGCTTCTCCCTAATCTCAGGGAAAACAGGATTACTTTTCTTCCCCATTAGGGGCAGAGTTGTCTGTCCTTGAGTGCATACCCACCATAGCAGCAAGTAATCCAGACTTTGGGGATGGTACCAAAAGATCTCAGAAATGACTATCTCCCAAATCCAACAGAGAATATGTGGAATGTAGTCTTTGAATAACCTCATTAAAAACCCCCTGTTCCTGCTGATAGGCAGAATCACAGTCTTTGGGTCTTTGGGACAGGAGTTCCCTGTGTTTCCCCTTCACAAGCAAAGCAAAAAAATTTACTTTTCCTTTAAAAAAAAAAAAAAAAAAAGAACAAGGCACAGTTGTTCCTTCCATCTTTGCTTTTCAACATCAGACTGTAGTTTCTACTTAATTCAATAAGATAAAGAAATAGAAAGAACAAATATTAGGAAACAAAGAAATGTACATTTATTTGCTAATAGCATGGTTTTCTAGGTACACAATCCAAACTAATTGAAAGAAAAATCTTGGAACTAACAAGCAATTGCAGTATATGACATTATTATAAGAATCACTTTCCTACATAGCAGAATGAAAAAGTGAAATTTGAAATTAAACCCACAATACCATTTACATTAGTCCCTCACAGTAAAATCCTAAGTATGAAACTAATCAAATATACATGATATGTACATGAATTTTAGAAAGATCTGATGAAATAGTCAAAAATCTAAATAGAGAGACATACCATATTCATGGACAAGGAAACTCAATCTTGTCAAGATGTCAGTTCTTCCCAGCTTTATCTGTAGATTCAGTGCAATCCCAAAAGAAATTCCAACAAATTACTTTGTGTATATTGAAAAACTGATTATAAAGTTTCTACAGAGAGGGAAAAGGCTTAGAATATCCAAAAAACTATTGAAAAACAAAGAGGACTGGCATAATACATTTTCAAGATTTACCTCTAAGGATACAATCAAGATAGGATGATTGTGGTGAAAAGAAAAAACAAAGAAAATAGAAGAAAAATTTCAGAAATAGAAATAAATATAATCAACTGATCTTTGGCAAAGGAGCAAAGGCAATATGATGAGGAAAAGATAATCTGAAAAAACAAATGGAGCTGGAATCACTGGACAAACACATGAAAAAAATGATTCTAGACACAGGAATTACACCCTCCACAAAAATTAACTCAAAAATTAATTGTAGACCCAAAAATTAAAATTCAAAAATTATAAAACTCTTAGAAGATACCATAGGAGAAAACTTGGATTTACTTGGGTTTTGCAATTACTTTTAAGATACAACACAAAAGGTATGATCCATGAAAGAAATAATTGATAAGCTGGATTTCTTCAAAATTAAGATCTTACATTCTACAAAAGACAAGATCAATAGAGTAAAAATACAGACCATAGATTGGGAGAAAATGTATACAAAAGACACTTTTGATAAAGGATTGTTATTTAATATAAAGAATAATAAAATTTGACAGGATGAAAATGAACAATCTTTCTTAAAAAATGAGGAAAAGACTTGAATAGACACCTTTCCAAGGAAGATCCACAGATGCAAGTAAGCATATGAAAAGTTGGATTTTATTAAATAATTGCAAATTAGAACACCAATTAGATATCACTGAAAACCCATTATAATCTCCAAAATCATCCATACATGGCTGATAAAGAAATGAAGTACTGAGAATTCTCTTTCACTGCTAGTGGGGCAAAATAGTAGATCCACTTCAGAACATCAGTGGCGGTTTCTTGTAAACATGAATATATTCTTGCCATACAATGGACCAATTGCACTGCTTAGCATTTACCCAAAGAGGCTGACACAGAAACCTGCACATGGAAAAATTCACATGGAAACCTAGACATGGGTATTTCACAGTTTTATTTATAATTGCCAAAAGTTGACAGCAACCAAAATCAAAATATACTTCAGTAGGTGACTAGATAAGTAAACTTTGGTGTCCATATACAGTGCAATGTTATTCAGTGCTAAAAATAAATGAACTATCAAGCCATAAAAGGACATGGAAGAAACTAAAGTATGTATTATTAAATAAAATAAGGTCATCCAAAAGGTATATATACTCTATGATTCCAACTCTATGACATTCTAGAAAAGGAAAAACTATGGAGATGATAAAAAGATTGAAGGTTGTCTGAAGTTAAGAGAAAGAGAGGGATAAATAGGTAGACCACAGAAAAATTTAAGGACACATAAATAGGTAGAAAAATTTAAGGACAATGGATTTATTCTGTATGATACAAAGGTTGATACATGTCATGATACATTTGTCGATATTCAAAAAGAATGTACAATACCAAGAGTAAATCCTAATGTAAACAATGGATTATTCATGATAATGATGTTTGTATAGAAGCATCAGTTATAATAAATAGCACCAATGTAATATAGCATGTTAGTAGTGACAGTATAAGGCTGTAATTGCCATTAAATTTGCTGAGAATCTTAAATGACTCTAAAAAATAAAGTTCATTCATTAAGGAACTAAATAAAGCTAAACAGAACAAAACACCAACTAATCATATAATCAAATAGACAATAAGTATAAATAGGCATAATACTTGTTAATGGTAAAGGTATAAGTTAAAGGGTTATTTTATAATTCTGATGAATACAGCATCACTATATAGAGATTTGAAGATGTTTCAAATTTATGCATCAGATCTACAGATTTTTCAAAAAGCATGTGTATTAAGCTACTCAAAAATTAAAATTCTGAAAAAAATAATGTGTATTAAGCTACTCAAAATTAAAAATAAGGTTATGCTAATTGGAAGAAATTCAAAATTCTAATACATTTATTTATCTTCTCTTTAAAGTTTACATCAGTTAATTTCCATACAAATCCCAAATTAACTTTTAATTGATAAATTCATGCAATGTATTTCTCCCCAACAAGTACTCTGTTCAAAATAGTTATTGGAGGAATATTTATTGTAACGACAAACTTGAAACTACTCAAGTATGTGCTAATTTTATCTTACATGAAGAATAATTTCGCATTTTAAATTGATGCAAAGCTTATCACGTTCATATTGATTCACTTGGAGGAATATTCATGATTTGCTATGAATTGAGAGAAGAAAGATATGGAGAATTATATGTAAAATATATTACTTGATTTCTTTAAAGGCTTTACATGAAAATGGAGAATGCTATTGGAGAACACAATCCAAATTGTTAATATTGATTTAGAATTACCTTCATGGAACAATAAAACATAAAACCAAAATAAAAAACATGTTGGTGTGTACATTTGATAATGAGTAATATTTTGGTATAATTTCACCTAATAAAGCAATTAACACTTTTACATACACACCTATGAGTACATTAAAAAGGCCTCAATGCTTTTCCCTTAGGATTTCAGCAGGGTTTGGAACAGGGTATATACACCAAGATATGGTTTGCATTCCTTACACCTAGCAAATATTTTTTCATGCATAAAAAGAAAAAACAGAATCTAAATTGTCTCATGTATAAAAAGGAAAAAAAAAAACAGAATCTAAGTTGTTTTATCTTTAGAACTGTGATACATTACTCCACGTATCACAAAGAATCTGTAGGACAAAATTGATAGTATATGGAAATACCTAACACAGTTTTAGACACGTAGAAAGACACAAAAACACAAAGTAAACTGATAGAGCCATAAATGTCAGTGTTCATGTTCACAAGGGGGACATAACGTATTTTGTGCATTGCCTTTTCTAATGACATTAATACAAAACTAATATAAAATGTGTGTTCATATACTCAGTCTTATGGAATATTTGCCAATATACCATTAGAGCCTTAAAATTATACATTTCATTTGTAAAGCAACTTTACTTACAGGAATTTATTCTAAAGAATTATTCAAGAATATAAATGTTCAAAAGAAATATTTATCAATACACTAATAAAAGACTTGAAGCATCTAGATAAATTATCTTACAATAACAAAAAAGAATACTTTTCTAATGATATTATCTGTACATGCTTACTCATATGAAAGTGTTATCTGATAAAGAATCCATGTTGAAAGTACTCTCTACCTGATAGTTCTAGTTTGGTTAAAAAGGATTATGACTATACTATTTCATTTTTATTCCAATAGTTTTTCCAATATCAATAACTGTCTTGTTAAAATACATACTAGAGAACACAATAAAATTGAGTAGTTTTAAGATAGCACTATAAATCCTGTATTTAAAGAATGAATGAAAATACAAAATATTACAATGGTAATTTTAATGGGATAAAATACTGCTTAATTTTATTTTCCTCTTTATGTTTTTAGTATTGAAAAATATTGCAAAATTTTATGAATCACTTTTGTAATTCCTAAAATATTTAAAAGAACATGCACTTTGTTCATATATTATCATTATAGTTACATTAAGAAAACCCACAACTTCCAAGGAAAACAAAATAAAAACTACATGACTTTCTTTTCCCATTTTCCTGTATTTCCCCTTTAATGGTCTAAAGTAAAGAAGATATTTAGGAAGCACTTATGCTGAGTTGATTTCTTCACATTTCTCTCTCTCTCTCTTTAGATGTATTTCTTTGCCGTCCATAAATTCTGTTCCTAGAACAAACAGCTTTAGAGTTGAAAGAGCCAAAACATTAGTCTCTTAAAGAATAAGAAAGGATAAGGAAAAGTTTTCATCACTTTGGGGAACCTAATAAAATCTAATAAGAAATTATTTGATTATTAATAACAGCACATTCTTTGGGACATGGATTTTTTTAAAAAAATTATGAGATCTATGGGAGCACAAACAAAAAGACAGCTTAAAAGTGAAAATAATCTTGTTTAACCATATGATATTTACACAGGAGGTTAGCATCTTCGAGGAAGGGGATATTATTTGCTGGCATAGTAGATTATTTGCAAAGCCTGAATTTGAGCGCAAGTCTTCTTAAAGTTCAGTTTGCTTGTTTATATTTTTTCCCTTGATACTGTGCTCTGTCTTATCATCTGTTCTTCCCTTCTAGGGTATTCTACCCTCTACTCCAGTCAAAGAGTAATTAAATAGCCCTAAAATTTCTCATGTAATTGTTTTTATTGCACCTGTAGTCACTAGGCACACATGTTATTCAGTTCAGTCTCCAAGGGTGGAAATTAATGTTTAAATGCATACCTCTTTGGGACAGATATTATATCTTTTTAACAAAGGCACCAGCCAACCATAGAGTATTCTGGGATGAATTATTGGGAAACTCCATGGTGGTTGATCTATAGGCAACAATACACTAGGCTGTTTGTTTTAATGAGGGAGGAGTGATCTACAAGCATGGTTGGATGCTTTGCAGTGAGCTAAACCAATATATCTCTCTCCAAAGAAAATGAGGAAAAAATAATCTATCAAAATTACTTGACAGTCACCTAATCAATGTGCCATATTCATTTAATGAAGATGCTGTGGCCAGTTCATTCATAATCATTCATTTTCCACAGACACAAAAAAAATTTCCTGATTTCCTGTTTTTCTTTGGTGGAGGCTGGGGCCATTAATGTGCAGCCCAGAAGGGCCTACTGCTGAGGAGAGCTAATCAGGTAGCTGCATTCTGAGCTTGCCATGTCTGATTAAGGTTAATAGTAATCCTGCATATAGAAGTCATGCTATTTGTTCTTCCCCAAAGCCTGATATTATTTGTATAAATAGCACTATCTAAAGATTATCATCTAAAGTTTGCATTTAAATTGTCTTTTTTCCACAAATTTAAAAAAATTAAACCTGAGAATATGCACCTCAAGGAAAAGCTTTTCATTCATTTATTTTTTCAAACAGGCTTTTGTGGTAAAACTGTACCCACTTTGAACAAAGAAGCAGAACCTGACCTCTGTGGGGTCTTTTCTTATTTTCTTGGATCCCACGGCAAAGTGACAGGGAAAGACAAGAGGTGACAGAAGTGGAATTTATTAAAAACAGTTTTTGCCAGGTGCCAAAGTAAGTGTTCTGAAGATAGAAGTTTATGCTTCGTAATAACTGTGTATACCACGAGCATTATTGACTTACAGGGGCGGAAGCAAGAACTTTTGGAATTTAAGGAATTCCACAAAATGATCACAGCTCTGACACATTAGAGTCAGAGAAGAGTAGAAGTCTGTTTAATCCTCAGCTCTCAGTGCTCATACTGTATGGATCAGACTTTTCGTTTGCATCTGGACAACCTGCTGAAGAGATATCTTGCTAGTTATGTGATTTTTGGACAAGTCACATTGTCCAATGGCCCCATAACCTTCTCTGAATCTTAGCTATCTTAAGTTTAATGCGATGATACTAAATGATCAGTTTTATCTGTGTGTCATTAAGACAGTTCAAAGAAATCTCTGTTCCTTAGTTTTCTGTAAAATGTGGATAATTATGGATCACATTGTATTGGCTTGCTTTAGGATTAAATGAGTTGGTGTATGGAAAACATTTTAAAGATTGCTGCATTCGCCTGGCATAGTAGTACACACTTGTAATCCAAGCTACCCGGGAGGCTGGGGCAGGAAAATCACAAGTTGGAGGATAATCTAGGCAATTTATGCTATAACATAATACCACAGATTAGATAATTTATAAAGAGTAGAGATTTATTTATTATATATTTATTGCAGTTTGGGGGCTGGGAAGTCCATGATTGAGGGCCTGCATCTGGTGAGGGCTCTTGTCATACAATTGTGGAAGGCACCGTGTGGTAAGAGAGGGCAAGAAATTAAACCCACAATCGCAAGTCCTTTTATAGTGGGCACTAATCCATTCACAAGGGAAACAGTTTCTTTCCTCTCCTTTCCAATTATTTTCTTTCCTTTCCCTTTTTTTAAACTTTATTGTCAGCTAGGCCTTTCACATGTGTAAATTTCATCACGTCTGTGATGTGTTTGTGTCTATCACTATGCTTTCACTGAAGCTTGAGACTGCTTATTTCTGCACTTCCTAAAAACTGTTGTTTTTAAAGGAAATTCTCCCAGAGATTAAATAGAAATGCTCTAAAAAGAAATCCTAAATGTTGTATTGCACTTAAAATATAATCATATGTGGTATGTCTACCGATTTTATTGTCAAATTTTACTAGGCAAAAAAAAAAAAATCACAAACTTTCAAAACTGATCTCTTTTTCATTGCAATTACACACACCATGCAGTGAGCTTCTTTTGAATGTCTGTACAATCACTCTGAACCCTGAAATCTGGAAAGCAGTCACTCTGTGTAGGTGTGGTTCCCTAATTCACGTTCTGTTCTCCACTAGAGTAACTTTACAAAGAGCTCCATCACATTTGGCTATTCATACACTATGTGGAGATGTTTTATAACAGTACATAGGTTTGAAATGACTAACATTAAATATTTGTATTATATCTAGTATGTAGTCTACTGTTAATTGGCCTCAATACCCACCAGTAACTGAGCTCCTCCTTTATTACACGTGGCTGTAACAAATATTTTCTTAAACTCCAGGCTGAAAGTATGATGCCTTTTACTTTTGCCTTTTATTTTTCTGAGATTAAGACAACTGGAAGTGGAATGCCAAAACCAGCATTTATTATTTTTAGTGTTTTAAAATACTTATATGCTCCTATTCTCTCCTGAATTCAACTACTAAAAATTCTGTTTGAAATCTCAATTAACTTACTTCTTAACTAATACAGGGATGGAACAATGTATGTCCAGAGAGATTCCTGAAAGAATGATAAACTTGTATCTTTGTTTTCTCTTTCTTTTAAATTGCAAGTAAAACACATTTCTAAATCTCCATTGGACTAAAGCCAAAAGTACATTTCAAGTTTCCCACACCTTCAAGTTAATACTTCCAATAATTTTTCATCTGACTTTTATATTCCCCGTGCAGAAGCTCAAGTAAAGGCAGTAACCTGGTGAATCTACTTTGCAGACTTCTACATTCTTTTGGGAAAAGTGTCTGAAGACCTAGACTGGTGGTAGCGTGTTCAAAGACCTAAGGTGCATAAGCATCTACTTATAATTACCTATATAAAGCTATGCATTATGGGTGTATATGCAAGTGTATAAATTTCAACTATCATTTTAGAGCTCACACATTTAA
>JAJEJO010003860.1:362061-435843 GCA_020662805.1 Glaucomys volans
GGAGGAAGAAAAACTCAGAGCAGTGATAAAGAGAAATAGAGGAGATGAAACATTAACTGGCAAAACGTAGGGAAACGTAGAAATGAAACAATCCCAGAAATGAGGAAAAACCTCAGGAATGCAAGGGAAATACACACTCTGCAAAATAAACATGAAACCTACAGGATGGAATGAAGAAAGTATGAGAAATGATATGTAAAAGATTGGAAAGTGGAAAGAAGATAATGATCTTCTTTCACAGAAAACACGCACAGGCACGGGAGAACCAGACCATGGGAGAATCTCGCCTAAGAAGAAAACCAAAATCATAGAAGAGAGCCAATATGCAAAGATAAATTTTCAAAAGACTTAGATCTAAGAGCATACCATGTGGAAGGAAGATGCAGGCAGAACACTCTGCCCTGGACACAGCATAGTAAATATACAGACCTTTAGGAATAAAGTGATAATTTGAGCAGCGAGGGGAGAAGATCGTGCTGAAGCAGATGTCTTTCTTCATGATATTCTAGGAAACACTGGTGCACTGAAGATCCTCAAGGAAATAATGTTATCCCAAGTACTTCGTGGGCAGTTAAACTGTTTGCCAAGTATAAAAGCTATATGCAGATTTGTACTTGCAAGTGCTTTATCTTTACTCTACCTACTGTGAGTACTACTTGAAGCAACTACTGGAGCTGTAGATTTAAGGTAACAACACCAAAGTGCCTGAAGAAAGTGTATATGGACTAGTGTGACCGCCGGTTAATACTGCCAACAGGATAATGGTACAATAGGAGAATCACTGTCACCCACCAAGCGTCATTTCATCACTTTGTCAAGAGCATCATAATTGTTTCCCCTTTAAACACTGAGGCACAGTGATTTTATCCATTTTATGTACGTTTGTACTACAGTGACATTTGTACTACAGTGACGCTGTGAAATTTAACTCATTATTTTTAAAAGGTGCTGGAATCTGTTGGTAAAAGTCATAAATTTAGAAGAAAATGATAATGGTAGTGCTTTGAACAAATGTTTTGGATGAGATATTAATGTCTTCTAATCAATTTTATATAAAATTTATGAAATATTCAGATTGATAAATGTGTGGGTTTGAAAGTCTTGGAAGCAGCTTCTTTATGACCTGAATCAATATTCTATTTTTACTAGGTCCTTCAAGAAAGATAACTCATCAAGGTCAATAACAAAGGCAGAGAGTAAAATTCACCTACTTTTGTTTTAATGTTGCAGAATCAGAAAGAAGTACCTTCCTGCCCCAATTGAAAAATACTCTTGAAGAAAAATAGGATCAGAAACCAAGATCCAGGTGCTGGGTGTGATAGCTGCTAGCGGGTCGTCATTCTTTTTAAGATCTTTGAACTAAAAGAGCAAGCAGATATACGTATGTGTGTTGATTGCCTCCTGTTCATTCCATTGGTGAGAGGGATACCCCAACCATAAATAGTATGAGATGTCAAAATGTGGGAGACTCCATGCTATATGAATGGAATTGACAGGAATTTATTAGTTACATAAGAATAGTCTGGAGGAGGAGGATGATGCACTCAACTCAGGGTCACCCAGCAATTGCACTCAGGAGCAGTGAACAAGCAGGGTCTGTGGTAAGCAGGCTTTGCAGTGATAAGGAGGTCGGATGTTCACTGTCCCTGAAGAAACTTTGTTTAAATAAATCCCTAAGATGGGCAGAAGACAAAAACTCTTCCACAAAAGGTGGGGGGAGAAAGATCAAGTACTGGGGATGGAAATTGAGCAAATTATATTCTTTGCGTGTATGATTATGTAAAAACAAACTCCACTATTAAGTATAAGTATAATACACTAATAATTTAATGTTTTAAAAACATTGAAATGAAACTGTTACATTGAGGAACAGGCGACATAAAGATGGTCTAACTGGCAGAGGAACTACCCAGATGCAGAGTCTTTTCCCCTAGATGGCAGGGCACCCAGGGCTAGAATAGGGAAATCGTAATCAGGTCTTTGGACCTCCATGACCCCCAAAGATGTGAAGGCAGCAACAAATATTAGGTCTTGTTGTACAGGGCATCTATACTAACCAGTGTGCATACACATATGTATAAATAAGTGACATCGTATATTTCACAAAAGCAATGCATAATATTGAAGATAAATCTACCTTCAAATAGCATAAAATTGTCAATAAATTTAGAAGTATGAAATTGTGGGATCAACTGAATATATACTGTAAATCATTAGATTCATAATGCCAACTTTGTCTATGGAAAACTTACATAATTACTTTGTTGCTAAAATATCTGATACCATATATTTCACAATGTCTTGGAAATATTGTTCATTAAATAAATTTAAATGTTTTAAAATCTTACATCTTAGATTTGCATTTGAAATATGTTGCAGTTCTACTTTCCTGGGATTGTGAAGAGTTTCTGAATAATTTCTAATATAATAATAGTTTTGGAAATGTTTTTACTGCATTGAGAACACTGAAAAAGAGGTTCACCCTGTTAACCAATATCTTTCATTGACATTTTGTTAAAGATCCTCTTAAGCTACAGTTTGCTAGTGTTTTATTGAGGATTTTTGCATTCACATTCATAGAGATATTGACCTGTAGTTTTTGGTGTCTTTCTATGGTTTTGGTACCAGAATAATACTGTCTTCATAAATTGAGTTTCAAAATATCTCATCCTTCTCAATTATTTGGAAGAAATTGAAAGGGTAGTGTTAATTACTCTTTAAATAGATAATAGAAGACAATTGGTGTTGATCTTCTTTTTCTGGGAGGTTTATCAGTATTGATATGATCAGTAGCAGAGGTTTCTCATTTTTTACCTTTCAACTAAAACTGCATCTCGGACCAAACATTCTTTATTAACTTTTCTTTTGAAGTATATTTGAAGTTGGTTCAGCTTTCTGTGGTCTTGGTTTTGTGATGGACATTTCTTTCAGTTACAACAACTTGGATGGGTCCTGAGCCCTTCGCCCTGTTCCCTCTGGCCTGCCAAACAGTGGAAACCAAAGTTGAATATTGGTCAGATACACACCTTCCCTCAGGACATGTGCATCAGCTTTGGTAAGACTTTCTTTCTTAAGTTTGGTCCAAGGCATATTATGTCATTTCGGTGACATAATAACATCATAATGCCTATAATTCAAGTTGAATTTCTCGAGTGACAAATTAATCCCTGCCTTTGGCTTTAAACAATGAAAATGGTTCACATGGAAACTTTTTGGGCTAATTATTCATTAGGTGCTTCTGTTTACCTCTGACTTAGAACCTGATCAGGGAAAGCTCCTAGATTCTATGCTGTTTTTTAAAATGTCTTTTTTGTTTCTCTCTTCACAGTCTATTGATGTGTTTTGTTTACTGTTTATTGGAGTCACACATATGCACACATATTGTTTATGTATATGTGGAGACATAGACACATGCCTATGTAATATATATGAAAGTTTCTTTTTATAATTTACTTATAATTTCTTTTTATTTTGGCTTAAAAAGTAATTTATAATATGAACTTGCAGAGCTTTGTTGACAAGAAGTCCCTATTCTCAGTACCTACTCTTTTTAAAAATAAGGTCATAAAAAAACCTCACAAATACCAAGTAAATTCTGATGATAAAACACCAGAACAATATAGTACATATTTCAAATAATGCTTTTGTAACTTGAAGGCCTAGACGACAAGCTAAAATTTGAGGCCTAATCTAAGAATAAAAAATTTTAAACAAAAAGAAAGAAATCCAACAACCACTACATCAACAAATTCCTGTACTAAAAGAGTTATTTCAATATTATATCAGGTTATTATTTTTTTAGTTTGAATAATAAAATTGTTAGAGGCAACTTCAGGACAATAGCAATACTGAGTAATGATCATTTTAGTAATTATTTAAATATACTTTTTTTTTAGCTCATAAGAGACTTTTCTTGTGTTCACTGAAAAATAAATTTAAGGGGTGTCTGTTGAGAAGAGATTAATTTCTCCTGTACAGGACTTGAGTTAGAATAGAATAGGGAAAAAAAATAGCATTAGGTCAACATACTATAAATAGTGGAAGTATTTTGAAAGAATATCTTATTAATTTGATAAGCTACATAAACCAAATCAGAAACAGCTCTTACTTTCTCTTAGTAGAAAATTCTCTCCTTCACCCTGGTTTTCAACCCCAAATTCCCACATTTGGAAAAAAAATGCATAATGAGTGTATTAATTACTCCCCATTAAAGGAGAGATAGGCAAGAAACTGAAAAAAAAGTCATGATGGGATAGATTTAGTTATTCATGGGGATTACAAAGTTTCTCTATGGACACAGCATTCAATATTCTCTGCCTTTGAGAAAATGCTGGTCTTTATTCTGGTTGTATGAACATGTAACCCACTGATTCCAATCAAAGCTTTTCAAGTGCTGAATACACGCAAAAGAGAAAATAAAAAGACTTGCTGCATAATTTATTGCTCCATTCCTTTGAATTCCTGAAATTATCATTCATAATTGTGACATCATGATTAATAGCAAAATATGAAAAATTATTTCTCAATACACAAAAGCTTTGTTAGAAAGAGTTCATTATTATAATTGAAGACAGACAATAACTCATGAAAGGTAAGATGGAAAAATATTGAGTTAATAAATTTTTCAAAATATTATCAGTTTTATTACTGCCCGTATTTGTAAAAGGGTAAACCTTATATAAAGCTCTTTTCCTTTTTCATTAATACATTGTAGTTTCACATAAATTAGTGGTTCATTCTGACATAATCAAAAGTATGGAATATAATTTGCTCTACTTCAGTCCCCAGTACTTCCCCTTTTCCTTCCCTCCACCCTCCCCTGTTCCCCTTCCTCTACTTTACAGGTCTTCCTTCTATTTATTTATAGTTTTTTAAATTAGTGCTTTATAGATATAAAGGTAAAATTCACTGTCGTATATATATTCAAAGCATAGTTTGGTCAATTTCATTCTACCGTTCCTATCTTTTCCTGACCTTTCTCTCTCCCCCTCAATTCCCTTCCCCTGATCCACTGATCTCTCCCTCCTGGGTTTTAGAGTATGTTCTGAGAAATCAGAAGTGATTCTGATTGCCTCAGCTTTCTATTAAGGTTTTAAAATTCTATCCTTTTTTCTGTATTTTAGGCATTTTAATTATAATGTATCATGGAAAGGTTCTTTTTTGATCTTGTGTCTTTGGAGTGTTGATTGCCTCCTCCATCTTGATGTTCTTCTTATTCTGAAGGTTTTGAAAGCTTTCTATTATTTCCCAGAAGAGCTTATCCATTCCATTAGCCTATATCTCACAATCTTCACCAATTTCAATGTTTCTTAAATTTGGTCTCTTAATATTGTCCCATAATTCTTGTATATTCTGATCTTGGTTACCTATTTTCTTTTCTTTCATGTTATCTGGATTTTAAGATAGGCCCCTTTGTCTTTGGGCTCTGAGATTCTGTCTTCAGCATGATCTACTCTGTTAGAGACACTTTCCACTGAACATATTATTTGATTTATTGTCTTTCAATTCCAGGATTGTTTGATTCTTTTTCTTTTTTTTTTTTTTGATTCAAGATATTTTATTAACAGCTACTATAAACATCTTTTTCAATATTTCTATTTCCTTACTGAATTTCCTGAAATGACTTCTTTAATTCATTCAGTTATTTTTCTGTGTTCTTTTGGAATTCATTGATCCCTTTTATAATCACTCTTTTGAATTCTTTATCTGATATTTAATCCACTTCAATATATTTTGGGACAGTTGCTGGTCAGTTGTGAACTTTTGTAGGCATTATGTTGCCTTGTTTTTTTCATATTTTTTGTTTTCCTGTGTTGCATATTACTTATCTCTTAGTATGTATTTCTCTTCCACTCTTATGTCTGGGCCTTTTTAGGGCTTGACCTTCTCTTAACAAATTGTCCTGGAGTGATCTAGATTGAGACCCATTCATAGGTTTGGTATCCCCAAACTTCGTGTTAATTCTGTTTTTGAGTTAGAATGGATGTCCAGGAGTGTGACCTGAGGTTCCACGCCTAGTCATTCCTACTTGGGGCCTGTTAACTAGTTTGGGATTTTGCCTCTTCTATTCCTTGTATTAAAGTATAACTGAAATTTGAGTGCAGTTCATTTGTGTTTGTGGAGCAAGGTGCATTATCTTTTGACTGGGTTTATTTCAGAAGTGGAGACTCTAGCCTGTGAACTTCTGTTATGATGTCCCCATAGCTTCCTGGCATTTCAGAAAAGGAGGAAAAAATAAGAGCAGCAACATGCAACATTAAAAGAAAGCAATATGCAACATTAAAATAAAGACCTGGTCATTACTATGACATCTACAACATGAATTACCAAAAAAAGAAGAAAAAATCAGGAATGGAGGGATCAACAATAGCACATGGCAAAAATAATGATCATGAACAAGATCTGGCATTGAAGGACGCAACAGCTTTCAACTGTGTCATCCACAACAATAATTACTACAAAAATATGAATAGTGGGGCAGAAGTTATATTAACCAAACAATTCTGACAGATTAGAAACACCCAATTCATTGAGAAAAGAAAATGTGATAGAATGTAGAAGAGAATTTAGAGTGTTCAAAAGTGAACAGAGAAAAAGAAATGTAGCAAAGTGATGGTTATTAAGAAAGAGAAAATAATGGGCTGGGGATATAGCTCAGTGGCTAGAGTGCTTGACTCATAAGCACAAGGCCCTGGGTTCAATTCCCAGCACCGAAAAATAAAAAAAAAAGTCAAAGAAAGAGAAAATAAGAAAAATAAAATGAGAGAAAAATAAGTGAATTTGACTGTTAAAGGAAGGAGAGAAATAGAAACAAGCAAACAAAAATAAACAAAACAAAAATAAACAAATCAAAAACCCTAAGGCGCAAAAGACAAGCCAAGGAAAAATAGCTTTCATTTAAAAAGCCAAAAATGAGGAGGAAAATCATATGTGTGTGTGTGTGTGTCGTGTGTGTGTGTGTGTGTGTGTGTATCTGTACGTACAGACACACACACACATATCCATAAACTAGTCAGCAGAGCAAGCACATTTTTTAAAAAAGAAATTAAGACTTTTAATGAAAAGTGAGAGAATTGCCTCCACTGAGATGGTCAGAAGTGTCAATGAGAATGGATGGTCACTACCTATGCCCATGCCCATCTATCCTTTCCTTTTCTTCTTGGGTTGTGTACTAAGAAAGAGAGAGAATAAGGGCTGTTGTTTGTTAACCCCTTCCTTTTTGTGTGTAGCTCACTAAGCTGCCAGTTGGAGTGACTTAAAATTGAAACTGATTGAAATCACTTTCAACTTCCCTTCTCAGCAGTATGTTAGGGTGAAATAGGAAGTCCTGCACAGACCAGATCCATGTACTCCTAGGGTCAAACTGCTGGAGAGTTCTATTAGGGGAAACTCCATGGC
This sequence comes from Glaucomys volans, assembly GCA_020662805.1. Lineage (NCBI taxonomy): Eukaryota > Metazoa > Chordata > Mammalia > Rodentia > Sciuridae > Glaucomys > Glaucomys volans. The sequence goes on from JAJEJO010003860.1 coordinate 369,460, forward strand.
TTGGGCTTAGGTCTAATTGGACCTTAGGGGCTTTGTTGGGTGGCACCTGATCTGAAAAGACTAGATCAACACAACCTCTAGGGACTGGCAGATGCCAATTTCTGCCAGAAGTTTGGATCTCAGGAACCTCCCAAGAATTCTAATTGCGAGACAAGGGCGCCAATTCACCACACACTCTGCTGTCCAAGATCACAGCCTTCCCAGACTTAGTCCCTTAGTGTATTTATACCCACCTCTTCAGTTTCCTGATCCTCCTTAGCTGTTATGTGAGCCACCAAACTCTAAAGAAAAACAAGTTGAACTCCCCTTCACTTGAATCCCCTGGGTACAATTTTCTTCTGCCTGTTTCACTCATGTTCTGTGAGGTACATCCTAGTCCACACTTCTGGCACATCCCAGGGTGGTATGGCAATGTTTGCTATGATTTCATGGTTTCTACAACAGCAGCCTGCAGCATGACCTCCTCAAGATGGCTCCCAACTTAGCTGTTTGCCAGTTGAGAAATGCAAAGCACATTTCAAACATAAATCCACTGTGCACCCTCTGCATCAGTGAAGTTGTGACTGCTTTTCCAGTCTACATGCCAAATCTATCTGTCCATGTTTCTCCATGTTATGACTTCCCTCTGTTGAGAACCAGTTGCTGTTGCTGCCACAACCAACTTGGCTCCAATCTACTTTCTTCTTTGCTCAATGCATCCAAATTTCTGAGTCTCCAAGATTCCCTGAGTGTTCAATATTGAATTTTAGTGAAATCTCTCTTTCACCCACCTCACTGAGAAGCACTAATCTTGTTGCTTAAATCCCAAGCCCTGTAGAAACTGGAAATACAGTCTTTCTCTAATGTACCATCTAGAGTCTCTCTTCTAATATTCTTTATTCTTTCTATAATCTGAAATTTAATCCAGTATTGTTTTCTAATACCAAAAGAATTTTCTTTAACATTTCCTTTAGTAGTGGTCTACCAACAATAAATTTTTTCACCTTCAGTTTGTCTAGGAAAAATGTAATTTTCCTTCACTTTGAAAATTAATTATGGTGGTTGATATATTCCAGATTGACATATTTTATTCTTTCATCAGTGAAATTTTACTTGATTATTAAAATTGTTTAATTTACAGAATATTCTTTCAATAACATATAGAATATTTTTAAATATAATAAACACTAAGGAGAGGGTTAGGACTTAGACCAGTGTTAACTATGGTGCCAAACTTTAAAGGAATCCAAATTCACATGATCTGGATTAATTCACAGGTTAACCTGATAGAATAATCTACTTTGCTCTATTAAATTGTCTTAAAATTTCCTGTTTCAAACAGCAACCTTACTTGATTAAAACAATGTTAAGATTAAAAAAAAAAAGAATATGTGTATATTGTTTTCTAATTTCTGGAAAACTTTTAAAATTTAACTGTTGTCCACTGTTATAGTTCTCAAAACATGTAAAACAGGGACTGCTATTTTTCTCAACAAATTTTGACCTATTCTTTTAAAACATTGTTTGATCAATAAATAAAAATACCTTTTTATACTTCTATCTTACACTGCAGCTATAAAACAAGAAATCACTACCCATGGAGTTCATATTCCAGTGGAGATATAGAGATATGAAAATAAGTAAACCAATGAACACGTGCATGAATAAATTTATCCAGTCTGTGAATTTTCCAGTTTCTCCCTGTTGCTCCTATAATATTTACTTACGCATTTTATCATATGTCCTTATTTGCAAATAAGTTTTTAATCATTTACTTCTGGACTCACTGACTGTTTCTTCAATTTATAATAATCCACTTTATTTAAGGTAACTTTTTAAAAACTTTTGTTTGGCGTATCTTTTACATCATTTTATTTTCAGCCTTTCTTGTTTTTATATTTTAAGTTCGAATAAACTACATAACTGCCATATAAGTTTCCATTCTGTATTATGTTCTAGTTTTTAAAATATTATTTTGCTCATTATCATTTATGTTGGTAGTAGACTTCTGGTAAACATTCTTATCTGTGTTTTACCAGGTATTTTCTTCAGTTCCTCATGTACTATGGGTCATGAGAAAGTTCAAGGTCATCAGGGATTCTGATAACCTACCATCAATATTTGGTTCAGCTCTCAGAATTTATATTCTAACTTGGCTTTAAACCCTGATGTTCATTAATTTCTTGCCCAAAAAATGTATGCTTCATTCTTTTCCCTCTAAGTCTTTTGAGCAGATGCTCATCTGATCCACCATACTGCTGGAAAAAAAAAAAAAAAATCCAGAAATTCTTTCAACTTTTACTTAAAAATCACTTAAAATTACTAATATTCAGGAACCTTGTTAAATATTTTATGCTAATCCATGTAACACAATTATGGGAGTACTATTATTATATCATTTTGAATGTGAGAACTGATGCATGGGAAGATTAAACCGCTTGTTCAAAGTCAGACAGTAAGATATGAGTTGGTATTCAAACTCAGAAAGTACGTGCTTTTAAATTATAAGTACGTGCTTTTAAATTATACGTAACTCTGTGTCCCCTCCCCATAATCTTCCTTAAGGGACTCATACACACTGAAGGACTATTAATTCACTATATGTTAGGAAATGAAGTGATATTCTGCTCCTTCAAGAAATACCTAAATTATGACTTGGCTAATCAATTTATGAGGAAACAAACTTATTATAAGATTGAAGTATAAAATGATTTATGTAACAAATAACCACAGAAACACTTTGATTATACAATCTTTTATTCCAAACTTAATCCTTCTGTCCATTCCCATGTAAGAAAAGGGTTGTAGGTATTGGGGATATAGTAATGCAGGGAAAAAAGTCAACTTTTGTGGAAAAAGGAAAAACAGGATAAGAAAGAACATTACCAGGTCAAGAAGCACAAAATATGTCAAATCACAGGTACATCTCTCCCAGCATCCCATGCAGAAATCAACTGCCCAACCTCCTGTCACTTCCACCCCATACGCTGCTGACATTTCAGTGAGGAAAATGATCTCTTTTTAAAATTGATTTTATATCACTTACCATTTTCCTAACCAATCTTTGTTTCTCTGGTCTTTTTTCCTCAATCTGTTTATTAAACCATACTTCAAAATTAATAAAGTTTTCAAATGCAAGGCATTCAATTAAATATTTTTATTGGACCTGCATTTCCAGAAATAATTCTTACTTATAAAGAAAGTTTGGGAATGGCAAGGCAGAAGCCTCTTGATCTCCTCCATGATTTGTATACTTTCATTTCCCATTGACCCTATTTCCCTTGTATGTGTGTGGTAATAGGCAATGATTGACTAAATAAACATATGAATACTGCTAAAGCTATATAATTTTTGTTGCTAATAAGCCTTGTTTTAAAAGCAAGTAGAGACAATGATTAGATAGATGATCATATAAACTCTACATGGAATTCCTAGGTTGTTTTGTGTGAAGAAGAGGTGGAGTTGTTATTGGTTAAAGAGTTCACTTGAATAGCCCATAATTATAATGGTTATATATATGTGGAAATTCTGATAAGATTTGTCATTGTAAAGCAGATAACATTTGAATGGTTTACCTGTCACCTAAAGCTAAGATGAAACTTTATAAAGGAAAAATTCTTTTTGATGACATTTCTCTGGTGCAGACCTTTCAACTTGGGAAAATGTTCCTGCCAAAGTTAAATCATGTTTCAGCATTTTATCAAATGCCAGACATTCACTTAGCAGACCCTAAAAGATTGTGGGTCTCAGACAATTTCAACTTTTATCAACAAGATCATATTGTCTTATTTTTCCTCAAAATCTACATACACAAACATAACCACACACACACACACACACACACACACACACACACACTGAATTTCAATAACTAATTATTTTTTAATTAATTAAAAAATCTTGATTATGAAATTAATTTCATAATGTGAATAGGGCAGATAAGTAATAATAGTTTAATTGAAATAAAACTTATCAAGGCCCTAAACAACTTAGTGAGACCCTGTCTTTAAATAAAAAAAATAAAAAGGACTGAAAAAATAGCTCAGTGATGGAGTCCCCTGAATTCAATCCCAGTACCCTGCCCCTGGGGAAAAAACCTATCTTCAGACAGCTGAAGAATGTGGCTCAAAATAATATTTAATAATAATAATAATACCTAAGTTTTCTAATATCAAACTTGGAACTATTGGTCTACTTTTCAGACAACTAAAAAGAATATGTTATTATAAGGAAAAGTAAATTAAGTAAATTCTGCATTGGTATTATTCATAGTTCCTGAGAAGGTAAGAAACCAAGTGTATAGGTGATCTGCCATTTTCTTAATTATCACAACAGGTAGTTTGCTTTAACTTGGAAATTTTATGGAAATATAACAGATATAGTAAAGTGCTCATGAAGAATTGCTTTCATTTTATGTATTTTTTCCGGTAACTTCATATTTATACTGAATTTTTATCTGTTTCTCTGATCCAAAGATTTCATTTGTGTACAAATGTTACATGGATTTTATATAATCTGTTTGCTTACTGCAAAGTTTCAATATGACTTTGAAAGACTGACCCTGAAAGACAAGCTATGAAGATTAAGAAGTAATTTAAAGAACAGAGCAATAGTATAAGTCAACTTAATAGACATATACAAAACATTTCACACCTTTGAAACAGAATCTCAATTCTCTCAAGTACACAAGAAATATTCTCCAAAATAAACCATATGGTTAGACCATAAAATAAACCTCAATAAATTTTTACAAAGTGAAATCATTCAAAGTATATTCTCTGACTACGATGTAATTAAACGAGAAGTAGGCAAGAGAAAAATCGGGCAATAAGAATAGGTAAAAATTAAATGATACTGTTCTCAACTAACAAATGTAAAGGAGGAAACTGCAAGGGAAATTGGAAAATGCTTTGAGATGAATGAAAAAGAAAACAACATATCTAAATTTAGAAGAAGAATCTGAAGAAATCCTTAGAAATTATATATATATATTTTTAAAACAACAAAGTCCTAAAATTAATTAATTAACATTCTAACTTAAGAAACTAAATAGTAAAGACTGAACCCAAGCAAGGAAAGCAGAGGAAACAAAATGATAAAGATTAAAGGGTCAGTAAATTTTATTTATTGAAACAGACTACAGAAAACAAGACAAAATTTAGGAAGACAAAAAGTGCCTTTGTTCTTGAAAAAGATCAAGAAAACTGCTGAACCTTTAGCTAGACTGACAGGGAGAGACAAGTCAACTTACTAAAAGTAGGAATAACCACCAACATTACAGATTTTAAAATTCCAAGAGAATACTTTGAACAACTGTATACCAACAAATTAAATAACCCTGATGAAATGGGATGTTTCCTACAAAGAGACAAACTACTGACACTAGAGATATGTTCTTAGCAGTTATTCATAATAACTCAGAAGTTGAACCAGCACACATGCATATCATCTGATGATGGATAAAAACAGAAAGTGCTTTATCCATACAATAGAACATTATCCAGCAATGGAAGATTTACAGTGCTAATGCAAGTTACAATATGGGTAAACCTTAAAACCACTGAGTGAAAGAAAGACTGCATGTCGTAAGATTTCCTTTATCTACAAAATAGGAAAATCTATAGAAAAAGAAAGTAGATCAATGGAAGATCTGAGAGATCTGGAAGGAAACTGGTAAGATTGCTAATGGGTATTAGGTTTCTTTGTGCATGAACATGAAAATTATTTAATTTTTGCAATTATTAAATCACAACTTTCATGTTAACTTTTATTGAATGCCAATCATTGTATATAAGACATTGTAGCGCCAAGAATGTTATTTTCCTTCAGAATGTCTTAACTACATGCTCCAGAAGGCAGTAGTGCAGTGCATTATCTCAATCCAATCCAGAATTTAGTTCATTCACTGCTGCTTTCAGCCTTTGAAAGGATATGTTTATGTCTATTTTTCCTATTACACATGTAACCCTCTGGGAGTCTGATTTGATAATCTGGAGTGGTTATTTGGGCCTCTCTTTTTGGTTAAGTCTGAATTGAAATTTTTGTCTCCCTTGAACTATGTGAGACGAGATTATCAAAAAGTTTTCTCTTTTTTCAGCTCCTTTGTGTTTGACTGTTTAGCTTCTAATCCTTTGGAACTTAATTGCAAGTAACTAAAGCTGAAAATCTGTGTTGAATATCACTCTCACTTCCCTGCAATTGCCTTCTCTTTCAGATCTTGGCCTCCTAAATCCTGATTGTTTTGGCAGCCTCCAAATGAAATTTTGTCTCACAGTGTCGTAAAATTGCCTAAAACTCCAGTGACTTCTGTTCCTCCTATCATTGCCCTACACCCAGTGCCTTACTCTCTGGCCCATACCAAGACTTGTAAAATGCCTTGAGGTATTTTCAGTGGCATATAGGAAATTCACTTATTTTAATGTGCTCCTTTTCAGGATATGGCATGTGAGGTCCAGGATGCCTTGCCAGCTCAAAGCTGATGCCTTCAAACAGATTATGAAAAATAAATAAATCCTCTTTTATGAAGCTTTTGAAGCTGTCTTCAATGGGAGCATTAGTCTCCTCCTATCTAACAAAGTATAATTTAAAATAACATTAATTTTCTAGAGTATCAATATTCTGGGACAATGTTATGTACAGAGAAAGAGGGCACTAGAAAACTGCAATGAAAATAGGCCAAAAGTTAGTAATGGAAGGGTCTGTGTATACATAACCATTTCAATTATTGCGTGTGAAATTATATCCAAAGATTAGAGGGAAAGGATATATTTGTCTGTTCTTCAAAGTTCTTATTTTAATGTAAACAATTGGCTTATCATAGCCAAGATTTGACATCAAGGCAACATTCATGGAATTAGTAAATTTTAAAATTTGTTTCATCAAAATGTTTCCTGGATTAAGCAGAATTGTTGACATAATATCAAAAGCACGTTCAAAAAAGAAAAAGTAATAATTTAAACCCCATCAAAATTTAAAACTTTTGCTCTACGAATTACACTGTTAGAAAAGAAACTAGAGGCCAGGAGAAGTATTTGCAATCAGATATCTTGCAAAGAACTTTTATCTAGAATATACAAAAGAACCCTCAACATTTAACTATAATAAAGGCAACGCAGTTTTCTAAAATGAGTGAAAGACTTAAGAAAACACTTGATCACCAAAGAAGATACACGGTTGATAGGCACATGAGCACTTGAAAGGATGACAATCCCTGAGAGGATAACCCTCCACGGCTGAAGAACCGATTCCAGGTTAGGGAACCTAGTGCAATCCAAGACTTCAAGACCCACATCCTCCTTGCCCCAAATAGTCTTTTCCTCCCAAGGCTCTCAGCAGGAATTCGTAAACAAGGAAGTTCAAGGAGATGAAGCTGTTGACAGGTCCGTTTTGAAGGTAGAAGCACAGATTCCCAAATGGACCAATCACCTGAGAGAGTAGGACCATGTCACCAATCAGCAGCCAGGTTTTGTTCCAGTCAGCCAATAGACACAGGATGGGAGGTCGGCCTGTCTGGTCTCCACGGCACTTCCTAGTGGGTGTTGATTGCTGGGAATCCAGGCGACAGTCCTACCCATAAGGCTAGAGGTGGGCAGGGAGTAGGAGGAAGAGGGGTTGGGGGAAAGTCGGGGCACCTAGGGTATCGTGAGGGGCAGAGAGGATGCTGACAAGTGGACAGAGACGTATTTAGAGGGCATATGTTTAAGAGAACAAGGAGGCTCTTTTGAGTGGATAGAGTTGAAAGAGCAAGCTAGTTTGGGGGTAGAAAGAAGGTGTTGAGGAAGTCAGGACACGGATTTATAAGGAGACAGAGAAGAGGCTATGGATAGAAAGGGAGAGGAGTCAGAGTTTATTGGTGGTTGAAGAATGCCTTAGAGGAGCCAAGTGAAGGGCTTGGTGGGGAGTTTAGGAGTTTATGGATAAACAGTAACATGTTAAAGCAGGACCATGACAGATTCATAGGGTAACGTGGGGGGTATTACAAAAGGGTTATGAGAGAGCTATAGTGAACTTAGAAGTTTTATAGAGTGAGAATTTTAGAAGGGAACAATGGCCAAGGAAGAAATGCTGAAGAGGATCTTAAAAGCAATTGTAGAGGACAGAGAGGAGTCTTAGAATACAGGGAAAGGGTTACAGGGAAAGAGCAGGATTGTAGGACACAGAAGGTGGGGAGGTCTAATGGACAGGGAGGTACTACATGGGATAGAGAAAAGTTAGAGATGATGCGATGGGAGTTAGAGGGAGTTGATGAGAATTTTAAAGGGAGTCAATGAAGACTGCATGGGAGGTAAAGAGAAATGAGTCAGGGTGAAATATGAGGGAGTAGGAAGGGGTGGTTAAGTCCAGAAACCACATTTAAGCCTAACCCACTCTCTGCTCCCAGATTTGAGCAAATGTCTAAAGATGAGGTTAGTGAAGACAAGACCATGGATGAAGAAGAAGGAAAGAGATAACCCAAGGACTACTTGTACCAGTCCCTCTTGGCCCTTGCTTATTGCTGCCCCCTAGGCTTCCCAGTCTTAATCTTATCTTGCCAGGTAAGAATTGGCATAATCCCAACCCTCATCCTCTCTCTTCATCTTGGCCCTGACCATGACACATCTTCCCTCTTTGCTAGGAGCCTGAGAATGGCACCTCCTGTAGGTTCAGGCCCTTAGTTGGGGTTCTTACAGTCCCACAGCTCACCCCCATCCAATATCACTTTTAAGCTCATCTTTTCCTGTTTTCTGTCTCCCCTGAAACTCAGATGAAATACTATAATTGTGAAGCTATGACAAGGCAGCCAAGACCTCTGAGCAAGCCTACTACCTGGCCTACATAGGCACTATTTTTGCGATTTTTCTGATCCCCTTCATATTGTTAGTGTTGCATTTCCTAAAGTGACTCTGTTCCAGCACAGATAATTAGCCACCTAATATATGCAGTCTTGTAACTTAACCTGGTTGTAAATATCTGTTTGGGCACAGTGAAGCACCTGGTTCAATGTCTGTGATGCCAGGTTATTTAAGATCAGAAAAAAAAATGTTAATATTCCTGTTTTAGTCAACTCTTTGCTGCTGTGACCAAGACCTAAGAAGAGCAACTTAACGGAAGAAAAGTTCATTTTAGCTCCTGGTTTCAAAGGTTCTGTCCATGATAAACTGACTCCAAAGCTCTGGGCATGGCAACCAGGGAGCAAGAAGAAGGCCCTGCTCACCGGGGTCAAAATATAAACCACAAAGGCATGCCCCAGTGACCTACTTCCTGCAACTACACCCTAACTACCTGGAGTTACCACCTACTTAATCCATGTCAGTGGTTTAATCCACTCGTTAGGTTATATCTTTTGTGATTGATCTTTTCACCTCAGAATGTTCTTGCATTATCTCATGCTTGAGATTTTGGGAGACCCCTCATATCTAAACCAGAACATTTCCTTAATGTTAATGAGGACTGTTTTTTAAAAAGAGCTTACCCTGTGTTTCTCCTTTGCTAGCAAAGCAATAAAACTTCTTTTTACTTTTTCTCAAAGAAGAGGACTTAAATTACTTTTGAATTATTTAATTATTACATTTGCCTTCAATCATTTCTGTTCTATTTCTCTAAAAAGGTACTATTGCTTCATTGATAGGTTATAGACAATAACTTATGCAATCAGGCCCGGTATCCACTCAGGCCATCAGTTCATCCTCACTTTATAATTAACCTGTTCTGGTTCATTATGTCTGTTAAAGACTTGGTGGGCATGGTTTTTTTTTTTTTGTTTTTTTTTTTTTTCACAAAAAAATCTCTTAAGCCAATTGGGTTTCATCTTCTCTTTCTTAATGGTTTATTATTAATTCCTGAAACAATATAACCCGGTAGTAAATGAAAAAATAATCCTATAACTCCCTCAAAAGAAATAAAACCTCTTCACATCTTCATTTCATTTTTTTTACAGTCTTCAAAATATTCACTATTGATTGATATACAATGTCCCATCAGCTTATTGCCCCCTGGTTTACTTAATAACTGCCTTTACTGGGCAATAGTTTACTTAAAACTTTTAGTGATCATGAATAAGAACTTACTGATTTCAGTGCAACCTTCATGAAAAAAATATAATTTCAAGTGTTTGTAAATGTGCCTTTGTTTGAAAAAAGCACACATTCTTCTTGCTGTATTATTATTCTTATAACATAGAAATGATAGACAATTTAGCTAGACCTCAGAAAAGCTCTCAGTATACTGAAGAGAGTGTGGCAGAACTATAAACTGCTAATCTAGGCTTCATTTTGTTGACAAAATGTGTTGGATTTTATGTAACTAAAGTGTAATTTAATGCATCAAATTATATATGCATTTCCAATCTGATATACCTTAAATTTGTTTATTCTTTATCTTTATTATGGTAAAATAAACTAAATATAATCCTACCAATTTATAGGGTACACTTCTGTGGCATTAAGTGCATTCACTCTATTGTGTAGCCATTGCCACTATTTCCACAACTTTTTGACATCCCAAACAAAAACTGCACAAATTGCACATGTGATTCTACTTTTCTGTCTTCATGGATTTGCCTAGTGTAAATTGACCATATAAGCTGAGTCATATACTATTTGTTCTTTTAAGTGTGACTTCTTTCACCTGGTGTATTATTTTCAAAGTTTATCCATGTTGTAGCATGTGTCAAAATTGCATTCATTCCTATTTTAAGGAAAGAGATATATATTCCATTGGGTGGATATGCCACATTTTGTTTATATATCCCATTTATTCAACAGACATTTGGGTTGTTTCCATCTTTGGTTGTTCTTATAATGCTGCCATGAATATTGTTTAAGTCCATGATTTCCATTTCTTTGGGTATCTATCTAGGAGAGGAATAGCTGGATCAAGGTAATAATCCTAAATTTAGGATTTTCCATAAGATTGCATCATTTTACATGCAAAGCAAAGAGGTTCTAGTTTCTTCACATTCTTGCAAACACTTATTATTTTCAGTTTTTTAATCCTAATGGGTATAAAGTAGAATTTATTTGCAATTTTGATTTTCATTTCTATAATGACTAATAAGGTGGAGCATCTTTTCATTTGCTTTCTGGCCATCTGTGTGTCTTGTGTGGGTTGGTGATTATTCAAATCCCTTGAATGACAGAGATTTTTGAAGTTTTGTTCATCAATGTACTTTTGGGGTTTGTGACAATGCTGGCACATATTAGATGTTCAATATCATTTGATGAATGAATCTATGAGAAAAAATGACTGAATGTCCCTTTCCATTCAAAACTGTGCGGTGAAAGCACACCCTCATGTACACACACACACACACACACACACACACACACCTTAGTGACTGGAGACTAAGATTTGAATAGCTAGATCTGGTGAAGCAGGGAGCATTTCAGGGGAAGATACTATATAGATATGATCTCAAAAGAGGGTTTCCCAGCCCCGTGGGAATGCTTGAGATATTGCACAAGGTAGGGAAAAGGAGGGATCTGGGACAAGAGGCCAGTAGGAGACAGGACATGCAAGGTCAATCAATCCAGGATGTGGTGGTTGCACTTCCTTTCTTGGTATTTATTTATTTTTCTATTACATTTTCTAAATTTCAATAATAAGGTTATTTCCCAAATGGCTTTCATCTCATTTCAGTAGTCTTTGTTACATATAATGACAGCTGTCTATTTCAAACTAATTGGACACATAAATGGAGAGTAGGCTTGTTCTGAGGTTACAATAACCAAATCAGAATAAAAGATCTGCATAGTGGTTGTGAGTGCAGTTTCTGGAACAAACCTCCTGGTTTTAAATCATGTTTCCCCCACTAGCCAGCTGGGAAAACTTAAGAAAATAACTGAAGTACTATCTTTTCATAATTTTTAAAAGAATAGTAAAATAACCTTCTCTTATGGATGTTGCATAATTAAGTCAATTCATATAAAGTGGTTTTCATAATATCTAGAATGTAGTAAATTCTAGACATATTAAAAGTCAAATTGAATAAAATATTCAAATACTAATAATGTGTGTCAAAATCTAGGTAATTCCATCTTAGATAACATGTGACACCTCAGCATTACAGTTCAGGAAAATCTCTATCCATTCGTTTCTTTTAAGTGATGGAGATGCCCTAGTAGGATATAAAAGTCATTGTTGCTCATCCTTGCTACAAACTTCATATTTCTCATATCTTGATGTCTTGTGATTCACCATTTGAACTAGGAAACATACATCCATATTGACAAGAAATAGATACAGATAATACACAGATTAAATAGTGTATGGTTATATCATTACAAAAGAAGAATTTTTTCCAAATAAGACAATGAAAAGAGAATCAAGACTGTACATCACATGCTACTACTTCTCAAACATTTTCACTGAAGAAAATAAATAAATATCTATCTAGGTAGTTTTTCAAGAAAGATTAAATAACTGGCATAATAGGTATATTGTACTTGAAACCAAGCAAAGTATATGAAGTGGTAATTTTCAAGTTATTTTTCAATTCTGAATCTACTTTAAAGTTCTTAGAATCCTATTTTAGCCAAGTTTGCTGCTCAAATCTATTTTATTTCTATAATTGCATACAATAAGCTTCTTATAAAGGTCACTAGTAGAAATTTAGCTTGGGGATTATGCCAAATGAAATGCATTTTCTCTGATTTTCCTTTGTACACTTTTCCAGACTCTCCAAGAATCTGCAGTCTCTTGAGCATTATTCTTCATAAAACTATGGATATAATGGTAAGGGAGGAATAAGTGTGAACATAGGTACAAAAGATAAAATTATTTGGGTGCGGTGGTGCACACCTGTAATCCCAGTGACTCAGGAAGCTGAGGCAGGAGGATAGGGAGTTCAAAGATAGCATCAACAAAAGCAAGGCACTAAGAAATTCAGTGAGACTCTGTCTCTAAATAAAATACAAAATAGGGCTGAGGACATGGCTCCGTGGTTGAGTGCCCCTGAGTTCAACTCCCAGTAACCTCTCCCAAAAAAGATACAATTAAGCTGTAAGTAAAGGGAATGAAGGATATACATATTGAGAACTAAAAGAAAAATTAATTGTTAAACATACATCACTTACCTCTCTATATAGTTGTCAAATCAAATTTTATGAATAATCACTTAGATTAATACTGCAATGCATAATCATTTGAGTTTTTATGAAGATGTAATCCAATTATACATGTCTTTTCATTTTCAATGCTCATGGATTCAATGCTTTTTTAAAAAATACTGTCATCTATCTAAAGGATGTAAAACATAATAATAAGAAATTATTTCATGACATAGCAATAAATTAAGATATTATGTTCTTAAGTAACTTTAACATTTCTAGATATCAGTGATAACCACCAGTTGGGGGAAAAATAGGTCTTCCGTGGTTAGATTATTGCATTCCTCAGCTAGTGGTCTGCAACTTGTTTGAAAATGTATCTTATATTTTGTATGAAAATATCAGTCTGTATTTGCTGTCTTGGATCATAATTCATATCAGAACCATCTGTAGTGCTTTTATTTTGGACCATTGCTTCTCCTTAAAGCCGTTCTTAAAAAATGACTGAGGGAAATATTTTTAGGCATCATGATGAGAATAGAAAATTGTAGATAAATATAAAAAAACCTCAATTTTGTGAATATGTGCATATTTATTTTCTATATATACTTATATATTTCAAGTTTTGGTAAAGCACATAGAAAGCTTGCATAAAGGGGAAGATACATCATGCAAATGGGTTATTTGACTTACTGTAAACACTACAATATCAAATTTATCCATAAATTCATCATTTTATAACTTGCTATTTATAAACCAAATGTAACCGTTTTGAAAAAATAATGGTCTGCAGATGGTTAAAATAATTGTGAAAAGAAGATTAAAGAGCTATGACTTGTACCATCAGATGATACAATTCAGTAGGTTTGATCAGAACCTCCCCCCATACACAAACTGTGGGTCCATCTTTGAAAAGCTGCATAAAATAATTCAGTGGGACAGAGTAGGTAGACTAGGAACAGCTTGACGTATACACTAAACACTAGATACATGATAGAAGTTGTAGCAGAAATCACTGTGATAATGATAGACATTTTAAATATGTTTTAAAACTTGGAAAATAGTTGTATCTCTCATGCAATGCAATAAGTAGAAAAAAATCAGACTTAAGCTATAAAGATAATAGCAGAAAGACTAGGAAAACACCTTTAAAATCCATAGGAAAGGGAACAAATTTTAATAGGAAAACGATGAATTTACATCAAATCAAAAGCATTTAATTCAGTAACAAACACCTACACCCAGTTAAATATAGAATGACAAATTTAGAGAAGATACCTCAGTGCTTGAAAGCAACATGAAACAAAATAAAAAATAGTCAGTTACTCTTGACAAAGAAAAGGTAATAAATTATACAGAAATAGGAAAAGAATAAAAATAGAAACTCCATTCTGAAGTTCAAAAGCTAATAATCATAACTGTTTTATCATTATTAATATTATGTGAAACACAAATTAAAATAAGAATAATAATCTATAACCTTGATGTAGCAAAAATTAAAATTCAAATAACATGATATAAAATAATATGTTTTATTGAGTTATAGTTTGTCTTGAAAGTATCCCCAAAGGCCCATGTGTTAATGATTTGGTTCCCCAGGTTGCAAGTTAATTTTTTTGGGGGGGGGTATACTGGGGGACTCGACCACTGAGCCACATCCCCAGCCTTATTTTGTATTTTATTTAGAGACAGGGTCTCACTGAGTTGCTTAGCACCTTGCTTTTGCTTAGGCTGGCTTTGAACTCTCAATCCTCTTGCCTCAGGCTCCCGAGCCGCTGGGATTTGGTATGCTCTCCAAGGGAATAGTGGGAACCCGGTTCCTTCTCACTTCCTGGCCATAGGTGATTGCTTTTGTTCCAGGCATGTTCTGCCTGATGTACTGCTTCACTACAGGCCCAAAGCAATGGGGCCACCTGATTATGGACTGAAACCTCTACATCTGTGAGCTAAAATAAACCTTTTCTTTTTTTAAGTTGATTATCTCAGGTGTTTGTAACAGTAACAGAAAACTAACACAAATTGTTAGTCAAAATGTGAGGAAACAGAAATTCATATGCACTGTGATAGAAATAGAAATGAGCACAAAGGAAAGCAATCAGTCTTTATTAGTGACAGCTGTCCCAATCCAAATCTAGGAATCATTTTAGACCTGAGAAACTCTCTCAAGGATCCAAATGCACAAGGAGGTGAATTACAGCAAGGTACCTATTAAAATGTGGTTAGTTTTTTTATTATTAAGCTAATATCCAGAGTGGATTTATATAGTTCTTTAAAAGCTTAAGTAGAGTATATCAAGGAAATAAAAAAAATCTAAAGAATAATACAACTAGTGAAGTTAAATACAGTATTATAAAGGAATACCATGAATACTTACGTTAACATATTGAATAACCTGAATACTACATGAATAATCTGAATACTACAAATTTAAAAACCTGAACAGTTATATGAATTTGTTCTTTCCAGGAAAAAGAACAAATTCTTACAAAAATAGTCAAAATGAACTCATAAGGAAACAGAAAATCTGAATATGTCTAAAACAACAAAAATTTCACTCAAAAAAAGTCTGGGCCTAGATAACATCATTGGTGAACTCTAAGAATTAACACAAGTACTTCACCAGATATTACAAAAAAACAGAAAACACCTCTCAGTTCATTCTGAGAGACCATTATTACCCCAATACTAAAATCAGACTGAACTCATGAAGACAAAAAAAAAAAAAATTTGCAGGCAAACATCATTATGAGAATTCCCAATAAAACACTCCAAATAAAACATGGCAACATACCAAAAGAATTATACACTATGACCAAAAGGAATTTATCCCAGGAATCCAACATCCAAATATTAAATGTCCTTAATAAAGGACAAATATCTTTGCACAGCATCTAAGTAGATGCAATAATTAACTTACAAAATGAGGAAGAGAGAAGAACTTTCCCAAATTTATAAAGATGACATAAAAAAAAAACATTGTCAACATAGTTATGGTGAAAAGTGAGTGGAAGTATCCCAAGAAGGATAAAAGGATAGGGGATGTCCACTCTTACTACTATATTCATTCAAGTACTGAAGGTCGTAGCCAGGTCAATTAAAGAAAGGAAAGAAAGAAAGAAAGAGAGAAAGAAAGAGAGAGAGAAAGAAAGAAAAAGAGAAAGAAAGAGAGAGAGAAGGAAAGGAAAATGACACCCATACTGGGAAAGTATTAAATCAGTCCCCATTTGTGGATGACATGGTAGTGTATATAGAAAATCCTAAAAAAAATTTTAAAAACCATCAAAGCTAATAAATGAGTTCAATAAAAATCAGTTGTATTTCTATACAATAGCAATAATCCATTTCATTTATGAGAGTATCAAAATGAATAAAATATTAGAGATGAATTCAAGAAAAAGTGCAAAATTTGTGCATCAAAAACTACAAGGCAGCGAAGAAAACTTAGGTAAGTGGAGACATTCTGTTTTCATGGATAAGAGGATACAATGCAGTTAAAAGAACAATCACACTAAATGCATCAACAGATGCAGCACAATCACAATCACATTCCCATTTAGCTTCTGTCCAGACATTGGCAAGCTCATCTTAAAATTCATAAGGAAATGCAAGGGATTAACAATAGGCAAAATATTTTGAACAAACAATAATGTTGAAGGATATACACTTCCTGATTTAAAAACTTACTACAAGCTACATTAATGAAGACTCTGTAGGACTGCCATAAGAACAGACATATGGAATAGAATTTAGAGTCCAGAAATAAACCTGTTCACTTGTTGGCACCTCTTGTTCAACAAAGGTGTAAACAACTTAATGGGTAAGTGAATTTTTTTCAGCAAGTAATGCTGAGAAAGCTGGATATTCATGTGCAAATGTGAAGTTGGACTTTTTACGCAGCATGTGTACAAGAATGTATTCCTAATGAAAACAGTACAAGCATTTGAATGTAAGAGCTGCCAATAACCATCACCACCAAATCAATGAATAAGTAAATTAATTAAAAATAAATGTAAGAGCTAACACTACAAAACTCTTTAAAAACATACATATAAAACCTTATGATCTTTATTAAGGAATCATATTTTACATATGACATGTAAGCACAAACAAGCAAAGGAAAAAACATAAATTGGACCACATGAAAATTAAAAATTTTGTGTTGCAGAAGACTTCATCCTAAAATTGAAAAGAGAACCTACTGAAGAGATAAAAATATTTGAAAACTGTATTTATATACACATATACCCAAACAATATATAAATATACAAATAATTAAAAAATGGACCAAGGATTTTCCAAAGAAGATATATCGATGGCCAATAAGCCCTTAAAAGCACTTAACATCATTGGTTATTCTGGAAATGGAAATCAAAACCACAATAAAATAATACCTTCATACTCAATAGTATGGCTATAATCAAAAAAGCAGACAATATGTGTTGACAAAGTTTGGAGAAATTAGAATTCTAATACATTGTTGGTAGAATGTAAAAGTGTGCAGCCACTGTGGAAAACAGGCAGTTCCTGAAAAAGTAAAACATATATTTACCATATGATCGAGAAATCCTACACCTAGGGATGTGTCCAAGAAAATCAAAAACATATCCACATAAAACGTGTGTGAGCATTTCTAACAGCAGTATTTTATGATAGCCAGAAATCTCAATGCCCATTAAATGACAAATGAATGCACAAGGTATCGTATATCCGTCCAATAGAATGCTATTCATTCCTAAAAATGAATAGAGAGCTGATGATACATGCCAAGTATGGGTGAGCCTTGAAATAATTATGCTAAAATGTTTATGAAAGAGGCCAGATGCCTGCCACTATTGTCTGACTATTTTAATCAAATTTGAACAGGGAAACCTGCGGAAACAGAAAGTAAAATACTGGAAACCCAAGGATGGGCAGGAAGGAGGAATGAAAAACGACTGCTAAGGTCTAGCTCCTTGGAGGTGCTGATTGAACAATCTTGTGAATATCTTTCAAAACACTCAATTGTATACTTTTTAAAAATTGGAAAAGCAGATAATAAACAATGGGAATGGTCATTCATTTTAGGGAAGAGAAATAGAGTATGTAGGCATGAAGTTGAAATTTTTGCTTTTCAAATGATAATCCTCTCATCAGAAAGACTGCACTGCAGTTTAGGATCCTTTATTCAATTAACCAGTCAATATTTAATTTAGCCTACTAATTTATTTCTGGTTCGAATTTTATCACATCTACACTTATTCATAGTAATTTCTTCCTCTTGTTTTCTTCAGCTATTTTTTTAAAAAATCAATTATATTTCCAAATTATTGGATTTCAACTTCAGGCCATTTATATGAATTCATTTTAATTTATTAAAGAAGGGATTTAATATTATTAGTGAAGTTCAGCATACACTTGAGCCTCATTTAACAATCAACAGTGTCTGTTCTCATAAACATCTCAATATTCTTTAATTCAGTTGCTATAGTTTTCTTGACATGAGCATTATTTTTCTAATTCTATCATAATCAACGTTATTTTTGTTTTTACTCTATTGTCTCTTAGCACTCTAGTCAGGTAATATGGTTTATAAATTATAGCAATTTAATAGGTTATATCTCTATGGACAGATAACGGCTTATGTATATTTTTTGTGTTTTATTCAACAGCTAACTTTTTAGAAGTCTCTAAGTTTATTTCATTGTTTCTTGATAATAAGACCAATTTGTTTTGCTAATAGAATTCAAAATTCAATATATTTGTATTAAACCAATGCTACTATATTATCCATGTATCTCTTATTTCTAGTATATGTTCATGTGTTTGGTCTACTTAGTTTTGATTCTGACATTGCAACTATATTTAAATCTATTTTTCTATTTTTAATTTCTTTCCAAAATATATTTTTCTGATTACCAAAAACACTAACGAATTGCTTATTTTTCTTGTCAACAGAGTGTAAGCCCACATCCTCCCACTCTGTTAATTTGTGTGATGAATAAGTCCTCACTTCAGGTCGGGATCAGAGGTCCACTTACGTCTAGATTTGGCCACATATTACCCTGTTATTAGGAGTAGTGTTGTCTCCTGACCCATTGCACAAGCCTCTTATACACTCAGGTGTTCTTACTTAATAGAAATTCAAGCACACTCAGTAATGTAATTCTATTGCTTTCTTTACTTTTAAAAACTGGGACAAAACATGATTTTGTTCATCTCTCAAAGTGAGTATTCCGTAAATGTGAACGTTCTGTGCAAAACCTGATTTGCTGTACTTCTTTCACTACACCCTTCTGTGCACAACAGTTGATTTAATTAGGAAAGGTAAGTGCAATTACAAAAATAACAATTGGAAGCACAGTTTCTAGCATTCTGCTTTTTAATGAGTCGAAATAGATTAATCCTTCTACGTACTTGGAGTGCTGAGATTGATAATACCCCTAAATGGGGAAACCAAAAGTGCAGGTGAGGGAATATCTGTAGGATACACAGCAGGACCACTTTTGTTTTCCCCCTTCAATAAAATCCAGCTAGCATTTTCCTGTTCATTTGAGCCTCCCTCTCAGGAATCAATCCTGCCTCACTAAAATGATGGGTAGCCAAAGAAGATGTTAAGATGATGGGCAGAGGCCATAGGATGATAGCCACTGACCCAATGAGCTCTATGCTAAGTTCACGAAAGATGAAAACTTTCAAATAAAGCATGTAAGGGGAAATTCCTGAACTATAGAGGTCCACACAGGTTCATTTGTGTATGCCTATTAGGGTACAGTAAGCTAAGTGCAAAGATTTCACCAATTGGTAAAAGCATACGTTAATTCCATTTTATTCTGTATTTAAACAAGGACAAATGATTAATGCAATCTTCACCAAATTTATCCTAGATTTTACATGGTGCACTTCTAATTTTGAGAAAAATGGTTCAATCCAAACCTTTCTCCAGTGAGAAAATGAAGTTCATAAGAAAAACAAAGGAAAGGTTTTACAAATAGACGATATGGTGTAAATACATCAGAGCTGCTCTTTTGTTTTTACTCAGCTAGGCAATATTTTTTTCATAATCTGTTCATTCGCCTTGCTACAAATGTCCCTTCTTGCCCAAGACAAGGAAATGAACCCTCTAACTAGAGCTATGTCGGTCATCTCTTATGTTAGTTCCATCTCCTCCTGTCTTCTCTGGAATATTCCTTCTTGAAGTAGCCTATCTTTTGAAAGTCTTCTTGATTATTATTGTTAGTCAGCATTTTCATCACAGCCTATAATAGGTTGCATTTTAGAAAAAGGGCAAGACTTTCTACACACAATCTGGTGATCTTTCCATACTCTGGAAAATGGATTTCTTAAAAGTTTTATATTCCATTAATGTAAAGTGGCAAAGAAAAAAAAAGAAAATCACTCATCAACCAATGTTTGAATCATTTTCCCTACACCTCCCTTAACAATTGTTTTCCTTAGTACTAAGTTCAGGTTAGACGTTACATATATTTTGGGTTTAATTGCACCAAAAATAATAAAAATATTTCCCAGTCATTTACATACAATATATATAGATAGTACAAATATAACTCTTAGAATATATGTAATATGTAATATAAAATGCATGTAGATATTCAGCATGCATATGTAGTCTGCCCTCCATACCCTTGGCTTCTGCATATGAACATTCAACCAGCCATCCTAGAATTGAAAATATTTGACAGATGTTAGGTTGCTGCTAATTAGTACAGTGTAGTTAGGTTAGATGGTTGCATCTGTCCTGTACTTGTACAGGCTTTTTTATTTTTCGCTATTCCCTAAATATCTTGGAACTACTTCTTAGAAAACATTTACATTTTGTTAGGTATTACACGTAATCTAGACATGACAATGTGCACAGGAAGATGTGTGTAGGGTTTATTTTAGTATTGTGTCATTTTACATAAGAAACTTGGACATCTGTGCATTTTGATATCCATAGGGGTCCTGAGACCAATCCCTCATTTATGCTATACATACAATTTTAAGTATTGTCCACTTCTGTTCACTTATTATTTTAAATAACATTTAACAAATATCTTCTATGTGCCAGGCACTATTCTGGATGAATAAAACTGACAAAAATCTTTATGAATTAATGAAAGAGGAAACATTAAGCATTATGCATCCTAAATTAGTTAATAGTAAATTTGAAAGAGATAAATTTGGGATAAACATGATGGTGTTATAATTTTAAATATGGAGACCAGGCAGATTTATTGAGGGGGTGACATTTGATACAATCATTATTGGACCCTTGGTCCCAAATTTCAGAGCAGCAAAGGAAATGTTGATGAATGGCAAAAGTCACTTCCTTCTTTTTCATTCTGTCACCTTAGGAGTTTATGAGTCATGTTGATATTGTACCCACATTTTAAACATCCCTTAGTAAGTCATTTGCCTACCTGTAATTATGTGTCCCTTGTCTTCCATACAAGTGAGAGGCTGACAGCTCAGAGACAGTGGCAACTTGATATGCAGTGGCAGGCATACCTGTGTCACTTCTGATTAGTCAGCCATGAACAGGCACATCCAGACCCTCCTGCTTAGATGCAAGCAGAAGCTCACTTCACATAAGCAGGTTTCTCTGTGTGTAAAAAACTGACGCTCCCTTTTTAAAAATCAAGAAGCTCATCAAAATTCTAACATGGTTCCTCCCAGAACTAGCAAGTGTGGGAAGCCTCTCCAATGCCCAGCAATCATAGAGGCTGGCTGGCATCCACAGACAGAAAGGACAAATAGTGTCCTCAGAAAGAGACAAGAATCTTCTCCCAACCCTGGAACTCAGTCTTGATTGCTTCATAAAACTAAATACATATATACATTTTTAAAAGTATTCAAGGAATTCAAATACATTTCAGAGGAAATGTAGTCATATAATTCATCCCATTAAAGTGCTGAGGTAAGAAAAAGGTTATGATCAAAACCATAATACTGTGAAGAGAAATGCTAAAATTCAATATCCCTTACGAATTTATAAATCTTGTCAAAACAAAACATTTAGGAAATTGTGAAAAATTTCTTCCCAGAAAAATAGCTATTTATAAGTAATGACTAATGTCTACATTTAAAGGAAAGCATGGCTACAAATACCATCGTCAAAAAGTATTTTGGAAGTCCTAACTAGTAGATTAATGTAAGAAAAAACTAGAATTTCAATTATTGGTACAGATAAGGTATAGTGTTTAATAATTGTGGATGATATAGTTATATAAAAATGCTCAAAGACTGAATTGTAAACTAGTTGAACTATTAAAATTTAAAGAATGTTACTCATTATGTAATAAATACACAAAAACAAAAGTTAGAGTTGCATATTCTCCTACATCTCTGCTCATTCTAGAATTTATAACTTTTATAACATAAAAGTTTAGAAATAAGAATTGTATCCATTTAGCTCTTGACTCTCCCTCTTTTTTGTGCCTTTATTCTGTATTCTTTCAAATTCCAAGGCTTCTTTGATAGTTGAGAACCAGATTATTAACTTTATAATTTCTCTCCCCCTTTAAAACCTTTTTTGCTTTTGAGTCTGTCTGTGCAGCTGTTGATTTTCTACAAGTTCATCATAATCCTTCCCTCTCTCTTTATATTTAAAAGTTAAGAACTAGGTCATTTAGTTGCATACCTCCCTGACATTTTTTCTTCCTTGACTTTGTGTGAATAAGGTCTTTTATCCACAGTACTCTTTCTTCTTGAGAAGACTGGCTGGAATATTAGGTAGATTGCTTTGACTTTCAGACTTTTGTTTGGAAGTCATAGTGGAGGAGCATGAGGACAGAATATCCACACTATACCATTCCCCATTGCAAGGGCCACACATGCATCTGCCTGTGTGTACATAGCCACACACACACACAGGAACACTTTTTCCATGATAGTAGTATTGCTTAATTTATATGCAGAAAGTCTCCTGAGTTTCTCCAGGAAAGTTACCTCTCAATAGAACCTGTTGGGAAAGGGAGTTTAATGGAGGAGAGCACTTGTGGTGTAGACACTCTTTACAGTGTCTTTCATTTAATCCAAGTGTGTATTCCACCTCTATGAATTCCAGGTCTGTGTGTGTCTAATTTGGCTTGTGTTTCACATGCAATCAGCAAAGTTCACTTGCTTTTCTCAGTTAAGAAACTGCATCCTCTGAGATTCTTGACTTCAGATGTTACCTAACTCACCTAACTGTACTCGTAGAGCTTTATAATTCCTGGTCCTCAGTAGATGCTCATGTCCTGAGTACCTATGTCATCATCTCTTCCATCACACTTTTGGCATCTGTGTCACCATCTATAAACAAGGCAGTTAGTTTTGCCTGATTTGGACATGATAGAGATGGGAATATTCCTGATAGAATTTGTTAGAACTTGCTTTTTTGACTTTACATTGACTCTGATAGATCACACTTGTTATTCTATCTGTTTTTCATTTATTTTACTTGTGGTATTCCACGTGAAGCAATTTATGTGCACTTTTTAATGTTTAGAACACAGAATTCTTTCTGGTTTGGTGTTATTAAGAGAAATTGTGCTATGGACATTTCCTAGTTAAAATGTGCATGCATTTCTTTACGGCATTGGATAGAAAAAGATTTACTGAGCCATAGAATATGGGTAGCTTCTAAATTACTTAATAATACCATACTGATTTAAGTTGCACACATTTACACTTTAATAGCAGAGTATGAGAATTTTCATGTCTCCAAATACTTGTCACTACTCAATAATTTTTGCCAACATGGTACATGGAGAACTGTTGCATCGCCCAATGTGGAAATATCTGATTATTAATGAAGCTGATTACTTTCTCATATGTATTAGTTTGAATTTCCTATTATGAAAAGACTGTTCAAATGTGACCCTTTTTCCTATTGAGTTGACTCTTTTCCCTTGATTTGTATGACTTCTACTGTTGTGATAACTTTCAATGATCCAGGATTAAACTTGAAGTTGGCTTGATATTTTATCATAGTACCCTTAGATTAAAAAGTCCCTTTGAGATCCAATTATGTCAAATTATTCATTATAGAAGGATGTTGAAACAATCAAGTGCTTTTTCTATTTCTGTTAATATATTCACTTTTTATTTATTCATTTATTTTCTCTATGGTCTATTAATACATTGACTGATGTTAATTTGTTTCTAATATTAAAGCTTATATTCCAGGCATAAACTCATTATGCTCCTTATATATTTGCTAAAGGGAATTTTGCTATTTATTATATTCTTGTAGGGATAATTGTATCTGTATCAATAAATTAAAATTTATATATTTTTGCAGATGTTTAGGTTTCTGACAGGTTATGATAGCTGTATAAGTTGATTTTTGTAATGCTTCCTCTTATTGTATTTTTTGAAAAAATTCATTATTATTGAAAATTACTATTTTTAAAAAACTGTAGGACTTATTAATGAAGTCAATTGAGCCCTGAGTTTCTGTTGAGGAAACATACTTCACTATTTTCTCAATGCTTTTAATAATAATGTGACTACTTTGTTTTTCTATTTCTCTTTTGAGTTTATATTATATAGCTACATGAATATAAAATTTCACATTATTGGCATAAAGTTATTGGTAATATCTTCATAACATTATCTTCTTCATAACTACAATAGCTTTTTTATTGCTGATATTGTTTATGGTTTCTCTCTTTTTTCCTCTGACTAAAGATGTATAAATTTGTTAATCTTCACTGAATAGAGTTTTGTTTCATTTATCCTATTATGTATTTGCTAACTTTTAAACTTATTTCTAATATTATCTTAATTATTTCCTTCCTTCTACTTGTCTTCACTATTCATTTTGTAACTTCTTGAAATGGATACTTAGATCATTTATTGTCAGTCTTGTTCTTACTTAACATATTTAAAGTTATAAATATTCCACTAATAGTGGATTTATTTAAATTTTATGATTTTGTATGTATAATTTCCATAATGACTTAAATATTCTCCAATTTCCAGTACATTTGTTCTTGTTCCCATGTATAGACATGATCTTGGCCAGGATAACTCTCGTGGGTTACTGAGAGTGAGTCCCAGGCAGAGAGAAAACACACTGTCTTGGTGCTTCGATCACCACTTCTGCAATACCATTGTCCAAGGTGTATTTAGGGACTACTCTGAACCTTATGTTCAGAATATCCTTCAGATTGGTGAGCAGTCAGTTAAGGGAGTGTCAGAAATACAATGAAGGATGAAAGTACACCTTAGGGTCAGGCAGAGGTCTAGGAAACTGGGAGAAATCTCTGACCTGGAGATCTGGGGAATTCTAACACATCTCTATTCCAGATGTCAGCAATAAAGTTTGGGGAGATTAGAAGATATACTGAAGGGAAGTACTGAAGGAAAGGCTAATCAGGGATGCCGGACAACAGAAAAACCTCTCTACAGATTTGGGAGATTGGAAGATATTTCTGTCCTGGCCTGGGATATAATAAGACACATCCATCCTGGCTGAAGGGGATTTTGGAGATTTGCATCAAGGTAAAATAAATCTAATCATAGCTTCAGAGGAAAGCATGTTTAATTTTTTTCTTAATATTCTAGGATCGCCCCCACCCCAGTTGTGTAAATTTACAGTTTCAGTGTACTGAAATCATCTGATAGTGGACCAAAGTTTAAAAAAATTATACTTAGGTAAAAGTTGGAGGGGAGAGGGGTTAACCAGAAAGAACCTGGTAGGGACATCTTTTTCATCATTGGCCATTATTATACCATCACCTAAGTCTGTATGCCTTCCTCTTCACGACAGCACCACTAGTTATGGAACCTATTGTAAACCAAGAAATGGAGTTTTTCCCCTCTGACAGGTTCCAAATGAAGAAGGGAATCTTATTTATGTACATGTTCCTTTCACTGCCTTTGACTTATACAACTGGAAGGCAAGTACCCAAGGTCTGAGGGCTGGCCCAGGAGGACTTTATCACTCTTGTGCAGACTATCTTCACAAAGCACAACCCTACACAGACACATGTTTAAACACTCCATCTACCCTCCTGATTAGAGAAGAAAAACTGACTGGGCTGGCAGAGGGCAGAAAGGAAGCTGATAAGCAGCATGCTCATGAGTCTGACAGCCACATTTGGCTGCCTACTGAAGAGTGTGTCCAAGGACTTCCTCCTGCTTGGGATACCAAAACAGCTGCGGGGCAAGCTGATTAGAGCATTATAGTGTTATAATCCTCAAAGAGGTGCAAGAGGTTAGGAAACCCGCAAGTACAAGGAACAAACTTAAATAAACTCAGCAGAGGCCAGAGAGGAATCTTTCTGCCTTCATGCAGAGGTTGAGAGAATGTCTCCAAAGGTATAGTTCTTGAAATTCTGAGAGAGACAGTAACCAAATAGTCCTGGGTAGTTATTTCATATCTCAGAGTTCTCCTGATATTGAGGAAAAAACTCCAAAAATTGGTTGTGGGTCCACAAACTATGGTTCTCAACTGTTAGAGACTGCCTTCAAGGTTTTCAACAACAGAGATGTGGCCCAAGAGGATTTAAAAAAAAGGAAGCAGATTGCTGTCTTGCCATATAACTTCCAGTCTTCTCTAGGTAATCCAACAGGAAGAAAGAAGCCACTATGGATAAGTAACCCTGACCCTCAATGAGGAATCTGTTGATCACCAGCAAAGTTAAGACTAAGTCAGTGTGCATTTTGCACCAAGAAGGACACTGGAAGAGAGAATGTTCAAATTGTTCCTAGAAAGGGAGGGTAGGGGCCAAATCTGACTCTCATTAGTTTCTCCCAGCAAAAGGTGAAGACTGATAGAGCAGAAGGGTTCCCATCTGGCTCATTGCAATACAAACCAGATTTCTTCCAAGGAACCCTTAGTTACCTTTGTTATAGCTGGAAAGGAAGTAGAGTTTCTACTTGGTACTGAGGCATATACTCTGTATTGACTACTAAAAACGGCACTCTACCCAGGAGAGAATGCAATATAAGAGGAATATCTAGGAAGGGGAGAAAACAAATGGTTTCTCAAGCCTCCAACCAGGAAACTGGGCTCAAAGGCTTTAAAACACTAATTTCTGTATGTTTCTGAGTGGCCTATTCCCCTTTTTAAAAGTGACCTGTTAATAAAACTAGAGGCACCCTTTAATTTTTCACAGACATCAAGGGATTGTATGGATTGACAGGAAGCTGGCAGGGAAAGTAAGATTGAATGTTGAAGCAAATGGACTGGAAAACTATAGCCAAAGAAAATGTTTGGGATGGTTCCTATGAGGGTTAAATCCACATTTAGGATGGAGAGAGAGACATGTTGGAACTGGGCTGGCATAGGAAGGTGGTATGTGGGACTCAAGCTGGGGAGGGAAGTTGATGAGAAGACAAGTCACGGAACCACTTCAGTACTGAGAAAACCTCCTATGTCTGGGGTGGCTTCAGCAAAAGTAAGGGGGCAGTATGGAAAAAAAAAAGAAGAACACAATGGAAAGTGATGCCTGTGTGAGGAGAGTGTCTTACAATGTGTTTCCACATTCTGTGATGGTATTGTAGACATGATGTAGAAGGAAACTGGAGACCCAGATGGTCTCAACAGGAGGCAGGGACAGGGCAAGGGCAGGGCTGCATTCTGTCTTCTAGGCCCTTGGGGAACAAATGGAGATAATGGAGGTGAGTAAAGAATGAAGAGAATGAGGTGGAAGGACTGACTGTAGCACTGTGTGGGAACCTGCTAGATGGAAGGGGAAGCAAGAAGAGGAGGAATGTAGTGGGCAATGTAAAGGGAAAGGCAGCCTAAGGGTATGTGAAAGCCAAAATGAAAGGAGCATCAAGACCTGTCACAATGAAAAGTTGCTAAACAGAAGGCAAAACTGAGATGGAATGAGTTCATTCAGTGAAGACAGATCCAAGGAGGGAAAAGATTCCTATGGAAAAAAGAGGAGGGACTCTAAAAAAATGGCTGGCACCAGGCAGTTGAGAGAGATAGGGACCATAGAGAAGATGCAGTGTGCCATTCTCTGGTTATTGAGGCAAAGAAGGAATGGGTCACAAAGTAACAGCCTCAAGGAAAATGTGAATATGAGAGGAAGATGCAGCTGACACAACTAAACATGGGACCTCGTCTGGAGAGATGTTCTAGCTGCTTTTTGGTTCCTTCCTAGACTCTCTACAGATTTGTCCTATCCTGTTAGGAGATAAATATAGAGGAATCAAAAGGCACAGGCTTCTGAATGTCTCCTGTCTTAGAAGGGTAGATGACAGATGAGCAAGGAAAGCTCTGGTTGCTGTAAAAGATGTCCTGGTGACCATTAAACATGACCATAGTAAAACTCATGATGGGATATTCTGTTAAACTGGCTTATGGGAATAACAAGGGTCCAAGGTTTAAGAGAGATCATAACTGAACTAATAGAACAGTGAGTATATTGTCAACAAAATAACATTCAAACAAGGCCATGTGAATCCTTATTGGCAAGGATAGTACAAGTCAGAAGCATGCTGACTGAAGAGGACTTGAAATTGGTTTTAAAATCATACTAACCACTCCAGGAGATTCAGGTAATTCTTAGGTGTTTTGGGGTGTGTGTGTGTGTGTGTGTGTGTGCATACTTTTACTGGGTAGATTGATGTCTTCCTCTGAATAATAGAAAAACCAGGAGAAGTTATTCAAACACTTCGGAAGGAAATCATCCTGAGGTTTGGATTTCCTCTGTCTATCCATAGTGATAATGGACCTGATTTTGTTTCAGAGATTTTGGCTGGGATTTCCCAAGTGCTTAGAATACAACAGACACTTCATACAATGGCATGGAGACCTCAGTCATTTGGTTAAAACTCTAACCTGCATCAGAGCCAATTTTTTCAGGTGGTGTATTTTATGGAAGATCCTTTGCATGAGTATCCAGCTCTGCAATACACCCTGCTGTGGAAGTTGAACTGGCAATAAAACACAATCAACCTAGTACAGGTAATAATCTCCCCTAAACAGGTATCTTACAAAGATAACACTCCATACCTTATGAACCGGGAATTGGACACGTTTAAAAACCTGTTATGTCAGAGCCCCCACCCCTAGGACACGCTTAAGTCAATTTGGACAGGGTTTTACTTAATTTTACTAAGTAATTACTCTTTTTTAAATGGTCATGTATAACTCCTTGGATTCTTCACACCAGAGTAAAGAGAGCCCAGGAAACAAGACTCACATTAGCCTGGAAATACCCACTTCTGTGAACCAGGAATCACTGAAACTGAAGATCAAACAGACAAGCAGAGCCAAGCAATGATTGATTTTTTTAGCCATGTTTTTCTGTTTGATCTATTCACCTGCATGATTTTGATCTTCTGCAGCTGTTTAAGCTCTTGTTTTACCAAAAGTTTGGATCACATTAAATGCAATTTTATCATATCCAATGGGATGTGCATACTACCATAAGTAGGATATATTGTTTTAGTTGGTCTTACTCTTTTAGTTGGGCTGTTAGTCTGCCTGTTTCAGAGGATAATCTTCTGAGATAAATAGCAAAGACTATATGTGATTTTGCCTAGATTTCTAAGCACGTAATTGTCTGTTATTAGCTGCATTTTTCCATTCCCCTAGGAGCTAATCAGTGTGATTTCTGCTTACATTATTAGTTCTCCACCCCTGTGTCTAGATATAAAGATAACCCTACAATCAGATCTCTCAAATCTGGCTAAAGCAGAAAATTTAAAGTAAATGACTGTTGGATATGTCATTCAAAGTCCCTCTCAGTTCATGACCACTGACCGCTGCTTGGTTTTACCTCTAACTAACTTCCATGCTTCCTAACTTTACTGTGAGATATGACAAATGATCCTCCAAAGTGACATATTGAATAGGGGAAACCACCTAAGCCTCCCCACCACCATATCCCACCCCCTCTTTGCAGAGGAGCTTGAGTTTTACCATATTTTTTAAGGTTATGATTTATTCTGAGCTCATCAATACTATTATAATCAACAGATTATTTAGACTGTCATTTCCTAATGAGAGCTCAGTTGAATTCTGTGTAAGGCAATATTATGAGGTTCTGCGTCCTGGCACAACCCTATCTCAAAATAAAATATTAAAAAAAAAAAAAAACAGCTGAGGTTAGGGCTTTGTGACTGAGTTCAATCCCTGGTACCAAAAAAAAAAGTTCTTAAAATCATTTTATCACCAGGCATATAGTTTACTGGTTTGGCATATAGAGCACATTAATTTTTTAAATATTTTTTTCTCTGGTTTGGGAATCAATGTTTTATATGGGTCAATTAAATCATGTCTTTTAACTGGATCTACCAAATCTCTGATATGCTTAAAATTTTTTTGCCTGTATGTGATACCTAAACTGACACAATTGTCCTAGATTCTCACTGTGACTTTGGATTTATCAGTTTTTTTCTTTCATTTATTTTAATTTAGCTTCATAAATTATAAGGCTATATTATTAGGTACATTAATTAAACTTGCTTTTTGTCCCATCTCCATGTTCTTTGTCTATCATTTTCCTCTGACTGTTGATGTGGCAGATGTAGCCTGGCAGTACCTTGTTTGGTTACATGTCAGATCTCTTAATTTTTTGCTGCAAGGCTTCTCTTTTGCCAACAAATGACTCACCTTTTGCAGCCCACTGAGCCATTCTGGTACACAGGCAAACATTAAAGTACAAAGGAGTTAACATCCCCAGAAATCTATTGGCAAAAGATCACAGATGCAATTTTAATACATCAAAGTCCTCATATTTAGTAACAAATTACTAATTATTATTTCCCTTGTGGACAGAGCAATAATCTTAATATAGTGTAATTTCATTTACTCCATCATACCATATATATATAATGCCTATGGTTTTAAATTATATATGTACATATACAGACAGCAAATCTCCAAATGTATACCTACTTACAATAGTATATACATGGAATATAGATATAAAGCAATTCCACTAAAATTCCCAAACTTTATTTTGTGAAATTTGACAAGCTGATCTGAATTCTATTTGCAAGTATAAAGTCTAGGAATAGGAAAGGAACTCTCGGAAACATACATTTTTGAGAAGAGTCAAACTGCAGCAATTAAAATATTATATTATGGGTGCAAATGTTGATAAATATCAAGCCAACTGATGGAAGAGAATGGAGAACCCTACATAAGATCTATACATATAAGGAAACAGAGGTCTCATAACAGGTCACTAATGGTGAGAATGAAGGAAAAATATTTTCAGGAATACAAACAGATTATCAGGGAACCATTTTTAAAAGATGAAAGAAATTGCATCTATTCTCATACCATACACATAAAAAACTTTTGCAAATATATTTAAAAATGAAATGTGAAAAGGAACCCATATATATATATACATATATATATGTATACATATGTATATATATATTAGAAAGTATGAAGGTCACATTAGCTGAGAAAATTGTCACCTCAAACCATTGATTTCAGCTTGTTATTCTGAAAAATAAGGCTGTAGATCAAGAATTGCTCTGATTCTTTTTTTAAAATGTGATTCTGAAGTAAAGGTTGGAGGAGAGTTGCTTCATTAATAGAAATCAGTTATTTAACATATGGAGTAGGAATAATAAAATGTACTTCTTTTTTCCTTGCACAACAAAGGTCAAAAAGTTTCTGTAATATTTATGGGACAGAATCATAAAGTTCAATTCATCAAATGTAAAATCTCTCTATAATTTGAAAAGCAATAAACCTAACTGTTTTTATTGCACCCTTAGGGATATAGAAACAGTAATAAGTGCATATCCACTGAGAGGCATGGTAACTTCATCAGAGTTATAGGATATTCTCCAGAGAAAACTACATCTCACACAGAAACAAAACAAAGGATTCATGAGTAATACCCAGAAATACAAAACGTGGAAATTTGTAAGATAAATTTAGTAGCAGTGACTGCTAAAGAGCTATTCTTCTACACTTAGAGTGCAGTGCTATATGTTTCTTACTTGAGAACCAACCTAGATAATATATTCCCTGTATCAGTCAACAATGCTTGTTCTGAGTTGATAGAAATTGTTTCAAATGATCTGATAATTTTGAAATAATGCATTTAAAAAGTTGAAAGAGTTTTGCTATGAGAAGAAATTATGAATACTAATTAATAATGATCATTCATAAAAAGAAAACAAGAAGTTCTAGAATTTCAAAATTCTAAAGTTGCTTTGTAAATGACAGGAATGGAGTTGGATAGACCTACCTGCAGAAATTTTGTTTCATCTTTTCTAAGTTCCATGTTCAAATATATTTCTTAATTTTTATATATGTGTATATATATGTATATATATGTATATATATGTGTGTATATATATATATATCTCTCCAAGGAAAAATTCCATATATATATATATAAGTTTAATTGTTAACTATTACAATATATGTAAATAAATTATAACAGTAGCTGTTTTAAGGAAAAGGCCTCTAATAAGTGCTCTTTGGATTTTTTCAGTTTGGCTATGCACAAAATTGAATACCATGAGACAGTACAATTTCCAGGTCTAAGAGCAGAACTACCATAAAGGATGAAGATTTGGGGGAAAAAGCATTGAAGGCAAAGAATTTTACTTCTTTCTTAAATGGGATTGAAATATCTAGTTTGTCATCCTTAAGTGTGATATTAGCTAGAAGTCATGAGAGATGCCCATATTAGATTGAAGACTATCCCTCTATTGCTGTTTCACTGAGAAATTTTATCACGAATTTGAGGGGTTTTTCCCAATGACTTTTCCCACATCTATTGAGGTATTCACATGATTTTATTCCTTTTGTTTCAGGATGTATTGCATTAAGTGATTTCAAGATGGTATTTGAATTCCAAGGATAAATCCCACTTCATTATGGTGCATTATTATTATTGTTATTATTATTATTATTATTATTATTATTATTATTATTATTATTTTGTGTGCTGTTAAATTCAGTTTATCAATATTTTGATAAGAAACTACCCTTAGGAAGGATATTGGCCTGTAGGGTTTTTTAAAAAATTGCTTTATTTCATTTCTTCTGGTGACTTAC
Organism: Glaucomys volans; assembly: GCA_020662805.1. Taxonomy (NCBI): domain Eukaryota; kingdom Metazoa; phylum Chordata; class Mammalia; order Rodentia; family Sciuridae; genus Glaucomys; species Glaucomys volans. The sequence goes on from JAJEJO010003860.1 coordinate 402,427, forward strand.
TGTGCTATCTTATAACACAGGCTTCATAACAAGAGGTGAGAAATGATGTTCTTTCCTCTTTTATTTTCTCAAAGATTTATTTTAAAGATCAATATTATTTCTTCCTTAAATGTCTGATAGTATTAATTACTGAATCCTCTTGGGCTTGAATCTTTCTTGTGGGAAATTGTTAATTCAATTTTTTAACTTGATTTAGATTTGTTGAGATGTTCTTTTACTTCCCAAGTTGTTTTTTGGTAATTTGTATGTTTTAGAGAATTGATCCATTTCACTCATTGTCAAATTTATTTACATATTTACGTATTATCCTTTTATTATCATTTTAATGATCACCAAGATCTGTATGCATGGTTCCTTTCTCCATCCTGGATTTATGTATTGTCTTTCTTGATCAGTGAAGCCAAAATTCTATCAATAGTTTTTGTCTTTTGGAAAGAACAAGCTCTTGTCTTTGCTGATATCCATATTTTTTAAAAAATTATTTTAATAATTTTATTTTTTTAATTTTTACAGACTTCATTTTGATTGTACACAAATGAGGTACAAATTTTCATTTCTATGGTTGTGCATGATGTGCATTCAAACCATTCATGTTTATCATACATGTACATAGGGTAATGATGTCTGTCTCATTCCACAATTTTTCACACTCCACTCCCTTCCCCTCCCCCTCTCATTTCCCTCTTCCTATGCTAGAGTTCCTCCATTCTCTCTCACCTCCTACCCTGCCCAACCTGATTCTATTTCATCATCCACTTATCAGAGAAAAAATTCAGCCTTGTTTTGGGGGGATTGGCTTATTTCACTTAGCATAATAATCTCCAATTCCATCCATTTACCTGCAAATACCAAGAGAAGCCCAGGACCAGATGGATTCTCAGCCAAATTCTACAAGTCCTTTAAAGAAGAACTCTTCAAGAGTTAAAGGTCTTTAAAGAAGGTCTTTAAAGAAGAATACCCCTCAAAGTATTCCATGAAATAGAAAAGGAGGGAACCCTTCCATACTCATTCTATGAAGCTAGTATCACTCTGATACCAAAACCAGACAAAGACGCATCAAAGAAAGAAAACTTTAGACCAATATCACTGATGAACATAGTTGCAAAAACCCTTAACCAAATTTTGGCAAATTGCATACAAAAACATATTAAAAAGAGAGTGCACCACAATCAAATGGGGTTTATCCCAGGGATGCAAGGTTGGTTCAACATTCAGAAATCAATAAACGTAATTCATCACATCAATAGACTTAAAGTTAAAAATCATATGATTATTTCAATAGATGCTGAGAAAGCATTTGATAAAATACAGCACCCCTTCATGCTTAAAACACTCGAAAAAACAGAGATAGTTGGAACATACCTCAACACTTAAAAGGCTATCTATGCTAAGCCCACAGCCAACATCATTCTAAATGGAGAAAAATTGAAAGCATTCTCTCTAAAAACTAGAACCAAACAGGGACGCCATCTTTCACCACTTCTATTCAAAATCGTCATTGAAACACTAGCCAGAGCAATTAGACAGAACAAAGAAATTAAAGGAATACGAATAGGAAAAGAAAAACTCAAGCTGTCAATATTTGCTGATGACATGATTCTATATTTAGAGGACCCAAAATTTTTTAATAATTATATCACTATTTTTTAAAGTGCACATTTATTTATTTAATTATTTATTTTTAATTTATTTAATTTTGATTCATTCAACCCAAATGGAGTACAGCTATTGTTTCTCTGGTTGTACACAAAGTAGAGCCACACCATCTGTGCATTCATACATGTACACAGGGCAATGATGTCTGTCACACATTCTCTTATCATTCTTCACCCCCACTCTGACCCCACCCCTCTCGTCCCTCTATGCTATCTATCCTTCCTCCATTCTTGCCCCCCTTCCACTCTGCATTATGCATCATCATTCACCTATCAGAGAGACCATTTGGCCTTTGGATTTTGGGGACTGGCTGATCTCACTTAGCATAATAGTCGCCAACATCATCCATTTACCTGCAAATGCCATAATTTTATTCTTCTTTATGGCTGAGTAATATTCCATTGTGTATATATACCACAGTTTCTTTATCCATTCATCTGTTGAAGGGCATCTAGGTTGGTTCCACAATCTAGCTATTGTGAATTAAGCAGTTATGAACATTGATGTGACTGCATCACTGTAGTAATCTGATTTTAAGTCCTTTGGGTATAGGCCATGGTGTGGGATAGCTGGGTCAAATGGTGGATCCATTCCAAGTTTTCTAAGGAATCTCCACACTGCTTTCCAGACTGGCTACACCAACTTGCACTCCCAGCAGCAATGTATGAGGGTACCCTTTTCCCCACATCCTCGCCAACACCTGTTGTTGCCTGTATTCTTAATAAAAGACATTCTAATTGGGGTAAGATGAAATCTTAAGGTGGTGTCAATTTGCATTTCTTTAATAACTAGGGATATTGAACACTTTTTCAAAAATCTGTTGATTGCTTATAGATCCTCTTCTGTAAAGTGTCTGTTCATTTCCTTGGCCCATTTATTGATTGGGTTATTAGTATTCTTGGTGTAAAGATTTTTGAGTACTTTGTAGATTCTGGAGATTAGTGCTCTATCTGAAGTGTGTGTGGCAAAGATTTTCTCCCACTCTGAAGGCTCTCTCTTCACATTGCTGATTGTTTCCTTTGCTGAGAAAAAGCTTTTTAGTTTGAATCTATCCCAATCATTGATTCGTGCTTTTATTTCTTGCGCTTTGGGGTCATGTTAAGGAAATCTGGTCCTAGGCCAACATGATGAAGATTTGGGCCTATTTTCTCTTCTATTCGGTGCAGGATCTCTGGTCTAATTCCTAGGCCCTTGATCCATTTTGAGTTGAGTTTTGTACTGGGTGAGAGATATGGGTTTAGTTTCATTTTACTGCAAATGGATTTCCAGTATTCCCAGCACTATTTGTTGAAGAGGCTGTCTTTTCTCCATTGTATGTTTTTGGCTCTTTTGTCAAGTATGAGATACCTGTATTTCTGTGGGTTTGTCTCTGTGTCCTCTATCCTGTGCCATTGATCTACCTGTCTCTTTTGGTGCCAATACCATGCTGTTTTTGTTACTATTGCTCTGTAGTACAGTTGAAGGTCTGGTATTGTGATACCCCCTACTCCGCTCTTCTTTTTAAGAATTGCTTTAGCTATTCTGGGACTCTTATTCCTCCAATTGAATTTCAAGATTGCTTGCTCTATTTCTATCAGGTCCATCATTGGAATTTTAATTGGAATTGCATTGAATTTGTGTAGCGCTTTTGGTAGTATGCCCATTTTGGCAATATTAATGCTGCCTATCCAAGAACATGGGAGATCTTTCCATCTTCTCAGATTCTGTTTAATTTCTTTCTTCAGTGTTCTGTAGTTCTCATTGTAGAGGTCTTTTACTTCTTTTGTTAGATTGATTCCCAAGTTTTTTTTTTCTTGAGTCTATTGTGAATGGTATAGTTTTCCTAATTTCTCTCTCAGAGGGTACATCACTTAGGAATAAAAATGCATTAGATTTATGAGCATTAATTTTATATCCTGCTATTTACTTAATTCATTTATGAGTCCAGAAGTTTTCTGGTGGAATTCTTAAGGTCTTCCAAATAGAGACTCATGTCATCAGCAAATAGGGATAGTTTGAGCTCTTCTTTTCCTAATTGTATTCCTCTAATTTCTTTGATCTAATTGTTCTGGCTAGAGTTTCAAGGACAATGTTGAATAGTAGTGGCGAAAGAGGGCATCCCTGCCTTGTTCCAGTTCTCTTGGGGAATGCTTTCAATTTTTCTCCATTTAGAATGATGTTAGCTGTGGGCTTAGCATAGAGAGCCTTTACAATGTTAAGGAACATTCCTACTATCCCTATTTTTTCTAGTGTTTTGAGCATGAAGAGGTGCTGTTCTTTATCAAATGCTTTTTCTGCCATCTATTGAAATAATCATGTGGTTCTTGACTTTAAGTCTGTTGATGTGGTGAATTACATTTATTGATTTCTGGATGTTGAACCAAACTTGCATCCCTGAGATGAAACCCACTTGATCATGGTGCACTATCTTTTTAATATGCTTTTGTATTCAATTTGCTAAAATTTTGTTAAGAATTTTTGCATCTATGTTCATTAGGGATGTTGGTCTAAAATTTTCTTTCCTTAATGTGTCCTTCTCTGATTTTGTTATCAGGGTTATATTAGCTTCATAGAATTAATTTCGAAGGGTTCCCCCCTTCTCTATTTCTTGAAATACTTTGAGGAGTATTGGAATGAGCTCTTCTTTGAAGGTCTTGTAGAACTCGGCTGTGAATCCATCTGGTCCTGGACTTTTCTTTCTTGGTAGGCTTTTGATGACCTTCTATTTCCTTGCTTGAATTTGATCTATTTAAGTTGTGTATGTCCTCCAGATTCAGTTTGGGTGGCTCATATGCCTCTAGGAACCTGTTGATGTCTTCCCAGTTTTCTATTTTGTTGGAGTATAAGTTTTCAAAATAGCTTCTAATTGTTTTGTATTTCAATAGTGTCTGTTGTAATATTTCCATTTCCATCACGAATTTTAGTAATTTGGATTTTCTCTCTCCTTCTCTTCATTAGTGTGGCTAAGGGTTTATCATTCTTATTTTTTCAAAGAACCCACTTTTTGTTTTGTCAATTTTTTGAATTGTTTCTTTTGTTTCAATTTCATTGATTTCAGCTCTGATTTTAATCATTTCCTGTTTTCTACTATTTTTGGTGATGATCTGTTCCTCTTTTTCTAGGGCTTTGAGCTGTAATGTGAGGTCATTGATTTGTTGACTTTTCATTCTTTTATTGAATACACTCCATGCAATGAATTTTCCTCTTAGCACTGTATTCATAGTATCCCAGAGATTCTGATATGTTTTACCATATCAGAATGTTTGTTCTCATTGACTTCTAAGAATTTTTTTATTTCCCCCCTAATGTCTTCTGCTATCCATGCATCATTCAATAGCATATTATTTAATCTCCAGGTCTTGGAGTAGTTTCTGTTTTTAACTTTATCATTGATTTCTAATTTCATTCCATTATGATCTGGTAGAATACAAGTTAGTATCTCTATGTTTTTATATTTGCTAAGAGTAGCTTTGTGGCATGACATATGGTCTATTTTAGAGAAGGAGCCATGAGCTGCTGAAAAGAAAGTGCAATCGCTTTTTGATGGATGGAATATTCTATATATGTTTGTTAGGTCTAAATCAGCGATTGTGTCATTGAGTCCTATGGTTTCTTTGTTCAATTTTTGCTTGGAAGATCTGCCCTATGGTGAGAGAGGAGTGTTAAAGTCACCCCGTATTATTGTGTTTTGGTCTGTTTGGTTTCTGAAATTGAGAAGGATCTGATTGACGTATGTGAATGCACCATTGTTTGGTGCATAAGTATTTATGATTGTTGTGTTTTGCTGATTTATGCTTCCTTTAAGCAGTATGAAATGTCCTTCTTTATCCCTTCTGACTAACTTTGGCTTGAAGTCTGCTTTATCTGAAATGAGGATGGAAACCCCTGCTTTTTTACTAAGTCCATGTGCATGGTCTGTTTTTTCCCAACCTTTCATCCTTAGTCTGTGGGCATGTTTTTCTATGTTGGGTCTTTCTTTTTAATGCAATGTGCCAGTCTATGTCTTTTGATTGATAAGTTGAGGCCATTTATATCCAGGGTTATTATTGAGATATGACTTGTATTTCCTGTCATTTTAGCTTTTTTGGGGCTTTTAACTTAACTTTGTTTCTCCTTTGATTGGAGAAATTCTTTAGGGTAATTCCTCCCCTAACATTGTTGACTAACATTGCTATTTTTCATTTCTTTCTCTTGGAATCTTTTGCTGAGAATGTTCTTTAGGGCAGGCTTTCTATTTGTGAATTCTTTAAGCTTTTATTTATCATGGAAGTATTTTATTTTATCTTCAGATCTGAAGGTAAGTTTTGCTGGGTATAAGATTCTTGGTTGGCATCCATTTTCTTTCAGAGCTTGAAATATGTTGTTCCAGACCCTTCTTACTTTTAGGGTCTGGGCTGAGAAATCTGCTGGTATCCGTATTGGTTTCTCCCTGTAGGTAATCTGATGTTTTTCTCTTGCAGCCTTTAAAATTCTATATTTATTTTGTATGTTAGGTTTTCATTATAATGTGCCTTGGTGTGGATCTGTTGTAATTCTTTGTGTTTGGTGTCCTGTAAGCCTCTTGCAATTGATTTTCCATCTCATTCATCACATTTGGGAAATTTTCTGATATTATTTCATTGAACAGATTATTCATTCCCATGGTTTGTATCTCTGTGCCTTCCCCAATCCCAGTAATTCTTAAACTTGGTCTTTTCATGATGCCCCATATTTCTTGGATATTTTTTCAGGATTCCTAACCATCTTCTCTGTTTGTTCAACTTTGTTTTAAGATTAAATATTTTGTCTTCATTGTCTGAGGTTCTGTCTTCCAAGTGATCTAGTCTGTTAATTATGCTTTCTATTGAGTTTTTAACTTGGTTTATTGTTTCATTCATTTCCTTGTTTCCTTCAAAGATTTCTGTTTGTTTGTTTGTTTTTTTCAGAACTTCAATCTCTTTATTGAAATGATTTTTTGCTTCTTGCAGTTGCTCTATTAGCTGATTATTCATAGCCTGAATTTGCTCTCTCATCACATCATTGTCTTCTCAGGTTGTTTTAATTATGAACATTCTGAACTCCCTTTCTGACCTTCCTTCTACCATGCTGTCTTTGGGTTCTCTTGATATATCATCTAGGTTTCTTTGGGACACTTTCTTCCCATGTTTTCTCATGCTGCTTGTGTATCTCCCCCTCTAGTAGTGTGAATCAGAGGGATTGCAGTTTCCCTGTAAAGACTTACAGTGTCCCTGCAGATTTCCAATACCTCACCTTGAAGAGGTTATTATTAGCAGTACCCCATATAAAGAATATGTGTCCTTAAACCATATAGAACCTACTTAGATATTAACTGCGTTATAATATACAGAAATGAGTTCAAATTATCTACTGCATAATCGATAGGTTTGCAAGAAGGACCACAATTTCAAAGAACAGAAAAAGAAAATACTGAGTGGTGTAGAATATAATGTTAATGAGATAGGAAGTGAGTCTATAGGGTTACTATGTTGTAGGAATAGTGAGAGCAGAATTAAAGGAAATAAGTTTTTAGCATGAGAAAAGAGAATGAGTCTCCAAGGGCACAGCTATATTAGAGGGTGATAGAGTGATAAGGATATTAATAAGAAAGAAGTGGGAATGTAGTAAGTATATTAGGAATAATTGTAATATTACTATTTAGACAAAAGAAAAAGAGAAAGAAAGTTATGCAGTAAAATTATATTGTACTACTCAAGCCTCCTATTGTTCAGTAGTCTGATGCCTGTCAGGCACTTGGTAATGCTGTGTCCCAAGAAGGATGCTGTCCCACTGCCTCCAGGTCAGGGATAATCAATGTTTGTGGGCCAAGGTAACCTGTTGTTGTTAGATGGTCAGCAATAGCGTGGGTGCCGGCCTGAGACTAGACCAGGTACGGGGTGTAGGCCTGGGCTTGGAGCTGGATATGGCTGCCTGATGGCTTGGTGGGTATGCATTCACAGCTGGGGCTGCCTGGGGATCAGGCCCGAACCTGGCCCAGCTATGGTGGTTTCGGAGCGGCAGCTGGGGTCCCTGCACTCCCAACTAGCTGCTGCCTGGTGTCAGGCCAGAGCCCAGGCCCGAGCCCGGCCTGGTGATAGTGACTCCGGAGCTGCTGCTGGGGTCCCCCGCTCCCGGCTGTTATCTGCCCACGGCTAGGCCCAAGCCCGGCCAGGCTGAGTTGGCTCTGGAGCGGCGACTGGGGACCTCTTAAATGTAATTTGAATATAAAATCTCATTGAGAGCAATATTCCTTGTTTGAATCCCGAGCAAGTAGGAATCCACGGAGCAAGTAGGAATGCAGCCTTCCTCTAGCCCACCTCTTGAATCTCCTATATCACTATTATTTATTTCCCAACAGGTAATTTTTCAAGTTTCAATGTTTCCCCTCAAAATCAAATGAAAAAAGAAAAAAAAAAAAAACGAAAAAGTTTAAAACTGGATCACTTTCTCTTCTTGTCTCCTCCTAGTTTAAAATGCTTGCCTCTCTTGATGGTCAGCATCCTCTTGGATCTGTAGTTTAGCTCAACACATTCAAGTCTTAGCCCAATCTTCTTCATGATTTTAGCCTTCTTGGAGAAAATTGTTTTCATCTGCCCACCACAGCCACACTGCTTCTGATCATAGTGCCTCTTTCCTTGGGCTTAAAGGGAATCTTTGCCCTCATTATGCTGGGTCACTTTGTGAGGCTGGTGCTTGCCACACCTTTTACAGAAAGTCTTTCCAGTTTTAGGTACATTGACCATCTTTACAATAGAAGCATCTATGCAATGAAAACTGGAGATCTCCCGGCTGTAGCCCTGGCCTCAACACGCTGGCCCCTTAACCCATATTATTTTGAATGCTGTATATCATGATCTTTACGCTTCAAGTCATGCCACAAATTTGGCTTGATGCCTCTTTTAAAGGTGCACTGAAATAAAACTATGCCCCTTCACTTACATGTTGTCTATGGAGATTTTCACATTAAAACCACACATTTGACTGATTAGTCCATTTTTTTTCTGCAAAGCTCAAAATATTTAATATTGGGCCTTTACAGAAAAAGTAGGCTGAACTCTGTTCTACATCAGTGATGTCCACTCTGATCTTTACTATTCGCTATTTCCCATGTGCTTTAGGTTTAATTTTCTCTCATTGTTTTTTACTGCATTAAGATTGAAGCATAGGAAATTGATTGGAGTTTGGTTTTGCTTTCTAATCCAATCATTTAATCAATTACTCTCCCAACACTGTTAGCTAACAAATGTTCAAACATTTTGATACACTGTGCTTTTATTTTAATTTTGAGTGCATTTTTAAGTTTTACTTGTGATTTCAAGTATGAATCAGACATTATTTAGCAATGTCATATTTAATTTCCACAGAGTTAGGAATTCTTCATATTATTTTTTTCTGATATTGGTTTCTAATTTAACCTTGTTGGAGTTGAAGAACACACTCTTTACTATTAATTTCTTTTAAATTGATCAGTACTTGTTTTAGTCTCCAAGCATATTATCTATCTGGGTAAATATTTCAGATACACTGAAAAGAATTTATATTCTGCAGTGGTTGAGTGATGTGTTCATTATGTGTAAGACCAAACTTGTTAATGTTCATATCTTCTATCTCTTACCTATTTTGTGTAAAGCAACTATTTTATATACTTTTACTCTTTTGTGTACTTTATGCATTACTTAGAAATATTGGAAGCACCAACTCCTTTTGATTTATATATTTCTCCCTCCAATTTTGTATGTGTTTTACAGCTCTGTTTTTCAGTGCGTGTGCATTCCTAATTGCTTTATTTTCCTATTGTGCTGTTTTATAGTTTCAAATTGTCCCTAATTGTCTCTAATTGCTCTCATCATCTTAAAGTGGTTTTGGTTAATATCAATATAACACTTCACCTATATGATTTTAATTGCTCATATCTTATATTTGTTTATCCTTTTTCTTAAAATTTGAGGTATTTTAAAATTAAAGTGTACTGCTCTTCGCAAGTAAATAAACCTCACTTTCTATGCAATTAGCAATATCTGCTTTTGAAAGATTCTTTACCCATTCAAATTTACACTAAATGGGTAAAGAATCCACATGATTGGATAAAAAGTCTACTGTTTTCCTATTTTATGTGTTTCCCATTTTTGTTTGTTCTCTGTTCCTCTTACATTGTGTTCTTATGTGTTAAATAAATATTTTAGCCCACCATTTTCTTCTCTTTATTGACCTCTTAGCTTGTTTCTTTGCATTACTTTTTAGTGATTATCTAGGAAATACATTATTCGTCTTTAACTCATGGTTAATCTATTTCAAGTTCATACTTTACTTTTTTGCCTGTGGTAAACTCTAGAAACTTTGCACAAAACAACACCATCCTAGTCTACTTGGTAACAGAGTTGTCATATATAGAGCATCTAAACATGTTAAAAGTCCAGCAATATGTTGCAACAAATTTAGGAGAAAAAAACACACATAGCTCATAAACACAGAACATATGGTACATTCACGATGTCCTGTAGGAATGAATTTTATCATTTTTAATATTTTCCATTTCTAATGTCTGTTATTCACTCCGTGGAATTTTATTGCTGTTTCTGTATCGTTTTTCTTCAGCTTAATGGGTTTCCGTTAGCAATTTTTGTAGTCCATGAATTCTGTAGTTTCATTTAAAATTGTCTTAATTTGTTTTCATCTTTGAAGGATAGTTTCGCTGGACATCTAAACCATGATGGAAAACCTTTCTGGTTTTCACATCTGATAATTTGATTCAAAATCTGCGAATTTTAAATAACTTGTTTTAATGACACCAAATTCTGTTTTATTCTTCTGAAGATTATTCTTTGTTATTGTTGCTTTAGTAGACAATTAACAGAGTGGAATCAAAGCTCCTCAATTTCTTTCCCCTGTGCTGTAGAACTACTGATCTCTCTATAGACGTTCTTGTGCATTTTGTTTCGAAACTCATATATGTGTATATGTGTCTGCATGTGTATATACACTTTGGCCTACTCCAGGGAGTTTCTCATGAACCTGTGTATTTTAGTATTCAATGATGTGGAAGGATTACACTCAGATACCTTAAGCCTATAAGACCACTCTGAGTCTGCTGCTCTGTGTGCAGGTTGAGAACACGTTGTAAGTCACAGGAAAATTGCAAGTCTTCTTAGGTTTTCCATTTTTGCTCAACTCCCTAACATAGTTTAACAGTCTGTGAGGATGTGTGGAGGGTACATTAACTCTGCTTTTCTGTGGTTCTTTCAGTTCTGAAAAATGTCCTCAGGGACAAAGGCAATAAACATTGCTCTTATCCAATGCTCTACTAGTTTTTCATGAATAAACACTTTTCAACTTGCCTCCTACTTTTGAATATTTTCTTCAAAAGATTTCTTTTCATAATTTTGATTTTGTTAATAACTTATTTTCTGTGGATAATAACCTCCACATGAAACCTCTAATGTAAAAACATTCCCATGCATTAATTGTTAAATTTATATTATTGCAAATATACAATTTAAATACCTGAATTTTAACTCTCTAATGAAATTCAGAATATTGTCAACATTTTCTGGTAGATTTTAAAAGCATTTTTATTCCTACAGTGAACTTTTAAAATTGAATTATGTATGGATCTTCTTTGTTTTTTAAAACCTTGGATCTTTTCCTTTTTTCCACTAACACGTCTTATTTTTCACTAAACGCCAGATATTGTATAAAAAATGGTAAGAGAATTTCATTCTTCTAGTGGATCAAGCAGTTTTTTAAAGCCCTGCCTACTTTCCTCCTAGGAGGAGGACTTCTCAAATTTCTACCTCTGATCAATTTATTATGACCTGTCTTCCTTATAAACTCTGAACACCTGTTTGGGGGATCTCAGAATTGAGACAATGTCAGAAAGTCACTCTGATTTTTAAAAGCTATTCATATAGCTTAACCGCTCTTTTTTTTTCTATAGATGCTTTGCACTTACCTGTAGGACTTGTGAAATTGACTTATGAACTCCATTTCTTACATGTCGGAACTCCAACTTTTGTTTTTTCAATATTTAGAAACTGCTGAATACTCTGGTTTTCAATCTCATTGCTTAGTCTCTTGCCCTTTGTAGTTCAAAAATCTATCAAGTACCTCCAACTAAAACTGCTAGAGTATGAAGCCTGCCCCTTTGAGCCTTCCATCTTTGGATATTAAGTCCTGACTGCTTTGGCAGTCCCAAAATCAAATTTTTCAGTCTCCAGTGAGGAGGGACTTTAAGATGATCTGCTGGCTTCTTGGCATCCTAGCCAAAGCCATCTGCTTGATTTGCAGTATCTAGTAACACACCAAAAATTGACAAATTTTCCTAAGGAAAGACACTTAAAGAATGTCATCTCTCCTAGCTGTTGTTGTCTCCCCTTAGGAATCTTGATTCCTCCTATGGTCCCTCAGTAAGTCTCCAATGCTTTCAGATTCTCCTTTGTATTTTATTTGTCTCTTTTTGCTTTTGTTCTGTGAGTCTTTTTCAAATTCCAGCTACTCCATTTTCTCAAAAGTAGTATTAAATATGTATTAAACAATGATAGTGCAAGATGTCTTCAGGGTTAATACCCCAAATTTATAAATAACTCCTAATATTCAATAAAAAGAAAACCCAAATAACTCAATTTTAAAAAAGCCAGTGCTCCTTGGCAAATTTTTTTCTGCATATTCTTGCGTTTATAACAATTTTGATGAATTTTGGAATCAGCCTATCAATTTCAAAAAAAGCAAAAACTCATATGTTTCTTAGTGGATTATTTTGACCATTTTGTTAAGAATCAAATTTATAATATTGGGACTCAGACCTTCTATTCACAGACAGATGGTGAATTTATTCATATTGTCTTCAATGTTTATATCAGAAGGTCTTTGATTTGATTTATTTCTACAAGAAGATGTTCCAATATTACTCAGCCATAAAGAAATGAAATTATGGTATTTGCCAGTAAATGGATGGAACTGAAGAAAATCATGCTAAGTAAAATAAGCCAATCCCAAAAAACCAAAGGCCAAATATCCTTTCTAATATGCAGTTGCTAACTCACAGTAAAGGGGAAGGGGCATATAAAAGTACTTTGTTTTAGACAAAGGGGAATGGGCAAAGGGAAGGAGTGATGGGAATAGAAAAGGCAGTACAATGAATTGGACTTTGCTTTTCTATTTTCATATATGGAAACATGACCAGTTTAACTCCACATTATGTACAACCAGAAGGTGAAGTTGTTCTCATATATGAAATCTAGAGAGAAAAAGTTTAAAAAGGGACCTCACAAAAATCAATGTGAGAAAGACGAGTACTGCACAATCTCACCTGTTAAAAAAATTGATCTCATGGAAGTTGAAAGCAGAATGGTGGCCACAGAGCCTGGGGAGAGTGGGGAGGGTGGGGAGAGGTGACGGAAGGTACTAAGTCAGTTAGACTTGAGTCCTGGCAAGCTGTTCACAGAACGATCAGCACGAATGTACTGCACATTTCAAAAATCCAGAAGAAAGTATCTTGAAAGTTTTCATCATGAAGAAATGATAAATGTTTGAAGAGTCAAATATGTTTACCTGATTTAAATTTTACACAAATATATACATGCATGGAAACATCAAAAAAAAAAATCAATGTGAGACAGTAGAGTTGAGGAAGGGATGAGGGAGGAAATAGAACATTGATTTTTTTGTATGTTAACCCTTTATGTGACCACCTTAACTGGACTTCTAGTATTTGTAAGATTTTCTTGTATTTCATAGAAAATCATATTTTAAGGAAAAAAGAGCAAGAAAGAGCTGTGTAAAGCCATAAATACACATTTTCCCTTTTATTTCCAAATATTGTGACTTTACTCTTTTCTCTTATCACCATGACCAGGACAATAGTAAGTAATAGTATCAAGGGTGAACATTAAATGGAATAAGTCTAATTTTCACTATCTTGATGACTGAGATAAAATTTCAACATTTAAGTGTTATTGGGATAATAAAGTTCAGTTTTATCTCAAGCTTTCTGGATTTCTTTTCCTATTTTATTTATTTATTTATTTAGTGGATTTAAGATACATAACATGATTTTTATTGGTGCACTGTGGTTATACATAATACTTGGATTCATTATGATCCTATACTTAGAAGATCCTAAAAGCTCCACCAGGAGACAAGTTCAGCAAAAAAATCAATATACAAAAATCAGTAACTTTTCTGTACAGCACCAATGAAGTTGCTGAGAAATAAACTAGGAAACAATTAGTCTAATTTCATGTATTTAAATGTGTTAGTTTTCTTCCAGAAGTTCCAGTCATTGTTATGAAATTTTACTATCCCCAAATTAAATTGATTTTGTTTTCTGGTATACACACTTTTTAAATCTTTTAAAGTTTAAATCTTTTTAAAGTTTAAATGCATACATATGCACACAGAAACATGCTCTTATATACACACACAGAGAGAATTATTTGGTTTAAATTATGAGATAAGATGTAACTTTCTTATTTTCTCTTATATAAAGTGACTATCATCTTAACATAATTTTATGAACAGATATTGAATAATTTCCCCTTATTTTCAACAATACATGTATGTAAACACATAAAAATGAATGTACAAACTAGCATCTGGGACCGGATATTCTCATTGAATTTACTCAATTATCACTTCCAGAATCATCATCATGACTATTTTTACAATTTGTACCTTTTAAACACACTGTGTAATATGTGATCCTATAGATGCATCTTTGTTATTTTTTCATAATTCATGAACCAATTTATTCATGTACTCAGTATTCCAGATAAGCATTAAAGTGATTTATTGTGCTTCAAAAAAAATCTTATCACTTATATTGAGATGATTATAAAATTATAGATTAATTTATGGAAAACTGACTTTTAAACAACATTGCATGATTCATTATGGGAAACCATGTATTTATTCATTTGGGTATTTTTAATAACCCCAACCAAACTTCTTGTTTTTTTTTTTCAGATAGCAACATATTAGTTTTATTTATATGTTTTAACTCTGTTTTTTTATTTTATGCTTGGATCTTTGTGACTTGTTTTCATAAAGATGGTATTATATAGAAAGCATTTATTATGTTTAATGCTTTGCTCAGTCTTCAATTTAAAACATTAATTTTAAAACATTAATGACAGGACAACAAGCACACAATCCACATGAAATCTTCAAAACATTATAGATGTAGGCCAAGTCCTTCCTGACCACCACTCCCAGTCCTCACACTATATCCAAAGGGGAAAACATAAGCGTCTATAGTGTTTATCAAATACATGAAGAGTATGGATTTCTAAATACCTACATAGTATTTTAACTGACTCAGTAAATGGCAAAAATGACGGTTGAACAATAACTGACAAATAAAAAGAGAAATGTTAAAAAGTAATCACTTCCTGAGAAGGACTAGGTCCATTCTATTTCTAGATTAGTGCTTTAACATTAAATTCAAAATTTGGAAGATCATAGTATAAGAAGAAACTTTGCAAATAATTTTTCCATGGAAACATATGAGTGTTATAAAATTTGGTAAACAGCATGAACAAAGTACACGGTCAGTACCCCACCTTTGTTCTCTCCATCCTCCCTCCCACCCTCTGAAAACTGCTTGCTGGGAACACCTACTCATGACCAGCAAGCTGAGAATAGTTCTCTGGCCAGGCACATGTTCAGAGACAACTGCAAGGGTTGATGCTCCCAGAAATAGACCTTAATCAATCATGGACAGGAAACTGGGAGGTAAATACCCCAGAGAATTCACCCTTGACTAGAATAATGCTGAGGGTGTTCTACAATGTCCCCAAAGTCCTCCAAAGCATGAACTTCTGATGTACACGGTGGAAACTTGATGATAATCCACCCTTGTATTGACTTCCTCACTACCTCACTCTCAGTCTCCCAGTGGTGTTTTGGATCTAAACACACACACACACACACACACACACACACACAAACTAAAAAAACCCACAAACACTCGAACTGAAATCTTCATCAATTTTGCTTCTAAGACATCCAAACCTAGGGAGCAATATACCTAGGAAAAGTTTTTAGGATACAAATATTTTGGATAAAGGTAAATTGGAAATCATTAACAAGCTGATTTCCAGTGACTGTACTGATTAGGATTCTTATTTGTACTATATGTTATTTTTATATCATTTAATATGCTTTTCTTTAAATTTTTATCCAGCATGAGAGTGAGAAATTATATCTTACTATTTTTTGGCTCTCATTAAAGTGAGTCTTTTCTCTCCACTAAGAATGAGTATATGTTACATGTTAGCTGATCTATCCTCAGTATTTATTTTTAACTAGATAGATTTCTGTCTTCATATTTTCCCTTTGAAATTATAAGGAATTCACCAATTCATTGATCTGATTTTCTCACATAGTCAATATGTTGTGCACTGGGTTTCTTGTTTTTGCTTAAAGTGCTATGTATATTTTTCTAAAATAAAGCTTTCCTGAAAATGAAAAGTATATTGTTCCCTTCCTTCCCTCCCTTTCTCTCCCTCCTTCTCTCCCTTCCTTCTCTTCTTGCTTTTCTTCTTTTCTTTTCTTTCTTTGTTTTACTGTGTCATATAGCATGCTTCCTTTGGTGGTAGGAGATGAGTTTGCTAATTTTCTACAAGGGATTCCATTGTCTTAATCACTGCATCTTCTCATGCAATAATTGGGTAGGATTAATTTTCACTTATAGAGGAAGTCTCTGCATGGACACATCCAGATTCAAGAGAGGTTCTTTTTTATATTAAATGAATCACTGTTTAAAACTGTTATTGACATGTTCCCTAATTTCAAAGTGAGAGGTGGCTGGAAGTGTAAGATGTGGTCATTAGTCCTGTCACAAATGAGGCACAAACATCAGTGCATGGAAGAAACACCCTGTGCCAAGTGTTTTCTTTCCCATGTTGGTCACTGGAGTCTGTTTATAGCTGGAGCACAGTCCTCTTCTCTAAGTAGCAAAACCACTTTCACCATCTTGACAAGACTCTCTTCCTGATTTTTGGTCTCAATATAGACTTTGTTCACTGTACCTTTGTTGTAAATGCTTCAATTTTTATTTTGCAATAGGAAGTTATTTTCCAGTGGGAAATTGGAAAGCCAGGAATGAATGCACAGACTCAGAAAGCTACATTTCAATAAATGTCTGTACATTTTTTAAAGCAAAATCTCTATAACAATAAGACAATGATGAATGCATTTAAAATACCTTGAAATGAGGTATTAGGTAGGTTTATTTTGTTATTCTACAATGTTCTCCTTTTCCAGAAAAAAATGATTTGCTCTGAATTCAACTATAATCTAATTCAATTATACCTAAAACCCTAACAATTTTCTATAAAGCTTTAAAAATTATGCCTTTGACATCACCAGTACTAGCCTTTTAGAAAATCCATTTTGCCTTCTTTTTGACATTGCTTTATTCCAGACCAATTACAAATAGTGCAGCCTCAACAAGTTTTTAAAAGCTGAAACATACTATGAAGTTAGGCAGAACAGAAATTAAAATTCATGTATTAATTTTCCTTTGTATTTCCATAACTATGTGTTCTTACCTAGCATGCTACTGAGACCTTAATATGAATAATTTTGAAATATTTTCCTCTATTTAATGATTCTTTGTTATGCTGGGGAAATAATATTGAAAGTCAAATGTTCATTGTAGGTTATAAAATATCTATACAACTGTCAGTGTCGATTTCAGTCTCTATGGTAAATTCAATGAACTCATTCCCAAGACTCCTGGGGCACAGTTAGAATTTAGATAATACCCTCAGACAAATAAGTGTGAGAGAAAGAGTTAATATCATGGAGGAAACGAACAGTCAGTTTCTCTAAAGTTCCATGAAATAGGGCATTCTCTTTGAAGCTCTTTCTTTGGATTTAGGGTATGCCTCTCACTTCTCTTCCTTTCTTTCATAGGACTGGGATATAAGAAGGTGCAGAGCTCCCCTTCTGGAAGGAAATGTCACGTTCTCCACCTGCCCTTTCATCTTCCTTTAGAGGCTAATTGGTGTTTTCTAACGTGGGGCCAGATTAATTTTTACTCTTTTGACCATTTTGTTGGTCCGAGCCAGAGGACCAAATGATATGGAGTCTTGAGAACTGATTTTATGAAAGAAAGAGGTAGATGTTTCTCCTGCTATCAATATCCATTTCTGGCAAACACCACTCCACCTTTCTAGTAAGAGCTTACCCTTCTGCCTACAGTGGAATCATACTGCATGATTTAAATGAATCTAACCATATTCCCTGCAAACTGTTCAGCTGTAGAAATGTGACTTTGACCTCATTAATCACAGTGCCCAAGTGTTCCACCCAGGTCACAAGGAATAGTTAAGGGACAGGGATGTCATCAGAAGGAGACAAATGAAAGCTTGCATCACATTGGATTTTTCTTGTAGATTTCCTTGTGCTGAGGTTAAAACCCAATTAGGATTGAAGATTCAGGCTTTCAGGAACCATCATACATATCACATCGAGAAAACTTGTCTGAGAAATGGAGGTTTGAACTTTGTAATTTTTTTAACCCACTAGATCCAACCAGTCCTAAAGTGTGATAATGCTGCATATTTTGTTTTTTGGGGGCCAAACAGGTATTCTTTAAACTTAACCTAGTTTGAATTGTTTAACTCTCTTTCTTAAACCGAAGGAATCCTAAGACCTGCACTCTAATGTTAGCTTTAAGGGGAAAAATTAAAATAAAATACAGGGGAAATCCAAAGTCATGCGCATTGGGATTCCGTAGTTGATTACATCCAGTTTTCCACAAAGCAAATAAACTCTTGGAAGTGGGATTCCATTCACATCATTTTCCCTCTTGAGATGCAGACTTCCTTAAATACTTGCCTACGGCTACTGTCATACCTCGTCCATTCTCCCCTGCCTCTCCACTCAGCCCTCGTTCTGTGCTCATTCATTTTTACTTCAAGATCTAAGAGATTGCTGAGGATTATTTGTATGGTTCCTTTCATTTTGGCTATTTCAGTTTAATTGTTACTTCATTTAGTTTATCTTTGACGACCCTATCTAGAATAACTATGGTGACTATCATCAATAATAATAGAGCGCATAATTGGAATTTGCAAAGAAAATAGATCTTAACTAATAAGACCATACATACAAAAGGTTCTAGTATGATATGACAGATACATTAGCTAGCTTGATTGTGGTGACCACTTTATAATGTACACCTGTAATAAAATATAATATACACATCATAAATATATATAATTTTTATTTGTCAACTGTATATCAGTGTATTATTGGGAAATAAAATAACCAGTGCCATCAATTTTTAATTCCTTACTTCTACATACCACTTTTACCTGGAAATTATCTTTGCTTTTAATTTTTTGTCATTTACATATTTAAATCCACTTACCTTTATGAAAATGTGAATTCCATGAGAACAGAAATCCTTTTGATTTTGCTTATGGCTGCATATTTGATGTTACAACAATGACCAGCACAAATGCTAAATTCAATATCATCGAATTGTTATATGTTTAGACAACATTTGCTTTATTTTACTTTTGCTGAGAAATATTCTGTAATTCTAACTTCAACCCTTGGTAGGTGATTTTTTTCAGTCTTGATCCTTCCCCATTCTCAGTTGCACACTTCCTGTCCTCTCCAGCTCCCCCACTCTTCTCTACTAGCTGGAGTTTCATTGCATGCATAACTTGTTTAGTTATCCACCCTGAGATAAATTCCCTTACAAATTTTTGAAAATTTAAAGTTACTACTTCTCTAAATAAAGCCTCTTCTTAACTCTTTGTTTTCCCTTTTGAGCTGACAAACTGATGTGTTAAAAGTTTCTTATTCTAGCCTCTAAGACTCTCTTACTCTTTCATAGTATGTGTGTGTATGTATTTATGTATGTATACATATATATAATATACATATACGATACTTTATATACACATAGATATCTCCGATATATTACCTTATAAATATATATCTCCACTTAACAGACTTCTTTCTTCAATTACTTTCTCTTCTGCTTAACTAGTGTGTTGATTTTGTTCCCAATAATTATATTGTTCACATTTAAAGGTTCTATTTTGTTTGCCAGATTCTATTTTTCTGAAAGTTTTTTTTTGTTTTGCTTCTTAAGTTTATTGTTTTTCTCCTTAAGCAGTCCTTGCCTAGGTATTTTATATTGTTTTGGGGGGAGGGGAGTACCAGAGGTTAAACTCAGAGGCACTTGACCACTGAGCCACATCACAAGCCCTATTTTGTATTTTATTAAGAGACTGGATCTCACTTAGTTGCTTAATGCCTTGCTTTTGCTGAGGATGGCTTTGAACTCGCAATTCTCCTGCCTCAGCCTCCCAAGCCGGTGGGATTAGAGGTGTGAGCCATCGTGCCCAGCAGATATTTTAGATTTTGACTGTAAAAAACAATTGCAGTATCTGAAGTCCTTGGCAGTTCAAATTCTATTGCTGTTTTTCTGTGGTTCACCTGTCATGTGTCTGACATTCTCTATGAGGTCAGGCGTGATGTTGATGTGATATAGTCCTATTGGCTATTAATTAAGACTCTACAAGGAAAACCTCACTTTTAAATGGATTTTCCGCTGAGGGTGTATTACTCAACCTAGTTTTATCATAAAATAAATTACATCGTGTGGGAAACAATCCCAAATTTGTAGTTTAGTCATTCCTCAACAGCAACACACCGGGGACCAACCCTCCAACACATGCATCTCAGGAAACACACTCAAGCCACATCCAAACCACAGAACTATGACATTATTATTTCATTGCAAGTAAGAGACTGTGGCAGATAAACTGGTTGAAGGAGAAAGAAGAGTTAATATTGTATAGGATAAGTTGTCAGAGAGGGCAACATCTTCCAGGCCGATTTGTTTAGTCCTTCAAAGTAGCACTTCTCCTCTTCCACTAGCAAGCCACATCCTATTGACTTAGTTTTCTTCAGGATTACAAAGTGGCTACAGCAATTTCTAAACATTACATGCAAACACAAAAATATTAAATTGAAAAAGAGGTACTTTTTCAGCCTGTGAAGAGCAGGAAAACATTTTCCAGAACACTCCAGGAAATGTTTCCTCACATCATTTATCAGAATTGAGTCACACGTCAGCTCCTAAACAAATAACCAGGCAGGGAAATGAGATTATAGTGATTAAGTTACTGAAGAACATGGCTATGTGGTGGGTGGAGAATAGCAGCAAATAAAAATAAGTGCTCTGACAGAAGAAAGGAGGATGGAACAGATAGTGGTGTTCCTTCTGCCTCATCCTTCTAAGTTTCCCATATGTAAGCAAAATTTTGTTTTTTAAACTTCTTTGAAGTCTTCTTTTTAACTCTACTATATTACAAGAATTTATCCATGTTTATACAATGACCTTATGTAAATAATTGTATTATGTGGAAGTTCCAAAGTTTATTGGAATTATGTTCTATTTATTGAATTAATGGTCTATCAATAAGCATTTAGGTTACTTCCTTTTTAGACAACTGCAATATATAGAGAACTGAAGTAAAGAACAAATGTTGATAGATAGATAAATAGATAGATGATAGATTATACAG
Organism: Glaucomys volans; assembly: GCA_020662805.1. Classification (NCBI taxonomy): domain Eukaryota; kingdom Metazoa; phylum Chordata; class Mammalia; order Rodentia; family Sciuridae; genus Glaucomys; species Glaucomys volans. The sequence goes on from JAJEJO010003860.1 coordinate 423,612, forward strand.
AAAAAGATTAGGTAAATAGATAAGTAGGCAGATAGAGAGTTATAGTAATAGTGATACTTTCCTTCCAGAACACCTGAGGATAGGAAGTAAATATACAAAATAAGTATATTTTATTATACTTATACTGAGTTATTATAGTTATACTTATAGTATATAAGTATATACTTATACTGAGTATTATAGTTATACTGAGTCATAACTAGCTATGTCCCGTACGTTTTACTCTGTACTACTGTGATTCTCTTTAATTAGTAAAGAACATGTAACTGCAATTTTGATTTCTTCTTTGATACATGATGTTTATAAGACTTTTAACTTTGGTGTTATTGCTTTTCAATGTTAAACTCTTTTTCTATTATTTTTAGTCTGATTACAAGAAATACAGAGATAGAGAAAATGGTCCATGTAATTTATGCTTTGAAGATTTTATTGACATATGACCTAATATAATTAATTTTGAAATTATCAATTGACAAAAACTATATGTTTTTTCTTGTGTGCAAATGTTTAATTAAATGTATGAGGTTACCTTTAATTTGCATGCAAATGAGCTCTTTTGAGGAGAGTAAGATGGCCAACAGCAGTTCCCAATGCTTGCCTTCTCCTCCACAAAGAAGAACCAGAACAACAAACTAAAAACTGCATTTTGACATGAGTGACACTGAAACCCCACAAAGGAGAGATAGGAAACTGATGGCACAGAATGTGGAAAATAGCACAAGGACAACCTTGATGCGGGTAGCCTTGCTGGGAAAGGGTGCAAGATAGATTTCCAGGAGGACCCTTGCAGTCGATAGTAGCAACTTTGCCACAGATCCTGGCAACTTTAGTGACAGGAGATACTACTGGATTAGAGTCCATTTAAAGTGGCTTCTGGAATCAGTTGCGGAGCTTTGCTCCAGAGAAGGAAAAGGCATCATCTCTCCATCAACCCCGGACTCCAAACTGCTGTAGGGGACTGCTGTTCTTGAGGCAGAGCTAAACTGACATCCATGCCACCACCAAGCAACTTAGTTGGCCAAGCTGCTGCCCTAATTTGCCCAAGATGCAAAATTAGCTGGAGTCAACTCTGTAATCAACCCATACCACCTCTGTAATCTATCCAGGCTACATAGTCAGCCTAGTTGCCACCCTGAAGTCAGCCTGAACTGCCTGCATAATGAACCCAAGTCACTGTCATACTCAACATAAACCCCATAGTCCATGTAGCTACACCTTAACTCTCCCAATTTTGTAATCAACCTGAGAAGCCTCCATAATTGACCAAGCACTTACCTAATTGGCCTGAGATGCTTAGATGGCTTCAGTCTTTGCTCAACCCTGATGTACATTCCAAGCTTCAACCCACTCACACCCCATTGCAAACAACACCTAGTCACCCAAGACACTGCTGGGCATAAGTGCGTGCTGCCACTGCAGAAGAAACATTCACAATGCTTTGTTTCTGATGTCACCACTTCCATCACTAGAGTGACTGCACATGGGTGCACACCCCCTACTGCTTTGTGCACCACACTTGCTTGGGACATTAGAGTACTCACTTCCCCATGTGGCTCCTGGAAACAGAATATTTCTCAAATCCTGCCACTATATGCATCACACACAAATCCACTGAAAGAAAACTGTGGAAGAAGCTGAAAGGAGACTATACTAAGGCCCCCAACTTAAACCAAAGCCAGCACGGCTTGCCAAACCAATACACCAAGACACATTTTCAGGAGCTATTTATTATGAAAACCACCTCATGAAAATGGTAGCTAATACTGATCCACTGTAGCACAAATCTCAATGTATATTTCCCAAGAAATGTAAAAAAACATGGTGACATCATACTGCCAAAGTAACTCTCTAGAAATAGACCTCAAGGAAAAGAATATTGATGAATTCCTGATTAGGAGTTCTTAAAGAACTATTATGTGGAAACTGAATAATATTAAAAAGAATACAGGCAGACAATTCAACAAATTAGAAAACAAATCATGACATGAATCAGCAATTAAGCAAAGAGGTAAAGATTTTGAAAAAGAACCAAGTAGAAATCTTAAAAATATGATATCAGTAAGTCAAATAAAAAATTCAGTTGAAAGCCTCAGCAACAGATTAGATCAAGAGAAGGCAGAATATTAGAGTGGAAGACAGAGTTTTTGAAATATCCCAGTCAGATATAAAGGGAAAAAAAAAACAATTAACAAAAAATGAACAGAGACTTCAAAACCTTTGGGACACCATTAAATGCATAAATATTGAAATATTCATATTTCATTTCTGAAAGGGAAAAGAAAAGGGCAAAAGCATAAAAAACATGTTCAACAGGGGAAAAAAGAAAACTTTAGACCAATATCTCTGAACATAGATGCAAAAAATCTCAATAAAAAGCAAGTAAATCAAACCCATCAGTTCATCAAAAAGATTATTTAGGGAGATCTTTGCCACCTGCTCCTCAGATAAGGCATTAATATCCAGAATATATAAAGAACTCAAGAAATGTAAAACAAAAACCCAAGTAACCCAATTATTAAATGGGCAACAGAACTAAAAGGCATTTCTCAAAAGAAGAAATACAAATGGCCAATAAATATATGAAAAAATGTTCAACATCTCCAGCAATTAAAGAAATGCAAATCAAAACACTGAGATTTCACCTCACTTCAGTCAGAATGACAATTATCAAGAATACAAGCAGTAAGTGTTGACAAGCTGCGCTCATACACGGGGGTTGGGGGCGGTACACTTATACATTGTTGATGGTTCTGCAAATTAGAGCAAGCACTCCAGAAGGCAATATGGAAATTCCTCAAAAGACTAGGAATGGAACCACCATATAACCCAGTTATTCTACTCCTCAGTACATAGCCAAAGGATCTAAAATCAGCATAATATAGAAATACAGCCACATCAATGTTTATAGCAGCATAATGCACAATAGTCAAGCTATGGAACTAACCTAGGTGTCCTTCATCAGGTGAATGGATAAAGAAAATGTTGTATATATACATGATAGAGTAAAACTTTGTCATAAAGAAGAATAAAATCATGGCATTCGTCAGAAAATGGATGGAACCGGAGACTCATGCTAAGTGAAGTAAGTCAGACATAGAAAGTCAAGGGTTGAGTATTTTTTCTGATATGTGGAAGCTAGTCCAAAATAAGGGAAAAAAAGAAATAAATAAAAAAAAGGAGGAATTCAATCACAATAGAAGAAAGATCAGAGGAGTAGAGGAAGGGGATTAAGGGGGAGGGAGGAGGGATGTATGTGATAAGGGAAGAGCAGTGGAATAAATCTGACCTAACTTTCCTAAGTACATATATGAATATCCCACAGTGAACTTCATTATTATGTATATCTACAAGGCACTAATTAAAAATGAATATATATATATATACACACACACACATAAGGAAATAACAGAATGATCATTAGTACAAGGAATGGAACAGGGGGAGTGGGGAAGGGAGGGAAAAGAGAAGTACTGGGGACTGAATTAGCACAAATTATATTCCATCCTTGTATAATCATGTGAAAATGAATCCTAATATTATGTAAAACTAAAAAGAACAAATAAACACAAACACGCAAAAGATCATTCACCATGATCAAGACAGATTAATCTCACAAACAAAAGTGTGCTTCAACCTACACAAATCAATAAACATGACATTATAGTCATATATTTCTTCCTGATTTGAAGACATACTGCAGAGCCATAGTAACCAAAACAGCTTGGTATCCGAATAAAAACAGACACATAGAACAAAGGAACATAAGAGAGTGCCCAGAAACAAATCTTCAGGTCAATAGCCCACTGATTCTCAACAAAGGTGCTAAAATATCTTTGGAGTGAAAGGATATTGGAGAAAAAAAAGTCTCTACAATAAATGGTGCTTTGAAAACCAGATCTCCATACACAAAAGATGAAAACTTGACCCCTCTCTCATCCTAGACAAAAAAATAAATTTGTCTGTCGGGATCATCCTTCTTACTCTCTGTTTCCCAGAATGCCATGAGCTTAGTAGCTTTTCTCCATTGCACTCTGCTGCCGTGATGTGCCATCTCACTTCAGGTCTAGAGTGATGTAACTGGGCAACCACAAACTGAACCTCTGAAACTACGAGCCCAAACAAACTTTTCCTCCTCCTTCCTGAGTTGTTCCTGTCTGGTCCTTTGGTCATAGCCAAGAAAAGTTGGCTAACACAGCTCTCATAAGCAGAAGCTAAAAACTGTTGACCTGCATATTGAATAGTGATAACTAGAGATTGGGAAGTTTAAAGTAATAAAGACAGGCTGGATAATGGGTATTGACATTCAATTAAAGAGAAGGAATAATTTATCCCTCAGGACAGAGAGATAACTATAGTTTAAAATAACTTACTGTATGTTTTTTGAAGATCTAGAAAAGAGGAGCTTGAAACCTCCAAACAAAAGAAATGATAAAGAGAGGGAAATGGTAATTAACCTGATCTGGTTAGTGTATGCTACATGAATGTTTTGAAATATCATGCTATCATTAATATATACAATTAACAAATGTGAATAAAAATAAAATAAAGTGCTTACAAAAATTTAAATCTTTCATATTTCTAAATATTTGATTTGAAGAATTAGAGAAATGTTTTGCATTATACATTTTGATATAATTTTAGCCCACAAAGATTCTCAACAATTATAGCTTCATTGCCAATGGTTCTCAGGAGTAAAAATCTAATCAACTTTGTCATATTTAATGCCTCCAGTCTTGGATTCCACATCCTCTATCATTGTGGAAGTTTAGTAAAGCCCTCATCAATGGTCTTAGGGCTTCAACAGAGTCTGACAGAAATGATACTCTGTGATTTGTGAGCTAGGTCACAAAAATCCATGCAACATTTACCTTGTTTCTTAAAATGTTTGCTTTAGGAACTCTACATCTTACAACTTACCATCCTATTGTCAGAAGTCCAAGCCATATGGGGAGACCATACATCCATTCATCAGTAGACAATCCTGGTTCATCCCTGCCTTTCAGACATGTAAGCCTATGTTCTGCAAGTGGCTGGCCCCAGCATATGAATTACTTGCAGCCATTCAGATCTGAATGCTTATGCCTCCTCAAAATTCATACATTGGGATATTTTAGGGGGACAATTAGATCATAAAGGTGAAACTCTCAGGAATGGAATTGATTACTTTACAAAAAGAGGCCAGAGTGCTTGCTGCACTCTTTTTGATATGTGGATTCCAAGAAAGTCTGAAAGAAGGACCTTCCCAGAACCAACTATACTGGTAGCCTGATTCGGACTTCTACCTTCCAGAACAGTGAGAAATAAATTTCTCTCATTGATAAACCACCCAGCTTATGGCATTTTGTTTTAACAGCCTGAACAGACTAAGAAACAAGATCTTTCATGACTGGGAAGACATCATGGAAAAAACATGAGTCAAAATCTGCTCTCCTCTGCAATTCCTGAATATAGGATTTGCAAAAATATTTGGATTTTATGCTGCTAAATTTGGGTGGTTTCTTATGCATTAATCGTAACCGGTATGGACACTAAACTCTGGGACCCTTCTTGAATTCATTCTCTACCTGTCCTAAAAATACCATCTGTGCTTCCCAGATTCCAACGGTAACTTATGCTACTGTTACATATGCAGTGATGAGTAGTAAGGTGGTCATGGAGATACAGCCAGACAGTGCAGGTGGGCACAGGGAAGCCCTTGACCTTTCACCTTGTTCTACTCTCAGGATATAATCTGTATAGCTAAAAATACTTCTAAATCCAAGAATTGTTAAATAGCATGGAAACTATTAATGACTTGAAGGTAATAAGAACTTTCTTTCAAACTACAGAGGCCAATTTTCATTGATATTTATGATTTTTTTTCTTTTTCCTTGTTGTTTAGAGTCTTTTAGGCTCATTTCTCTCCTTTTAATCAATGGTAGTACTTTAAATGTTCTTACAATACTATTCATCTAGATATTAAAACATAATTATCATAGAATTTTATGTAATAAGTCCTTATAAACTACAACACTTTCTTGTTCTCAATATTTTGTTTAACACTTCTTTATTTATTAAAAGAATCAATTATTTTATTACTTCTATTATTTGTGTGGTTACCTAATTAATTCGTTTCTCCTCTTAGGTTTAATAATTTGCGTTGCTTATTTCCTTGGAATTATTTTACTGTGCTTTATGATATCATGATTTTTTTTTTCATTATCTTACCTTCCCTATCCCACAAATAAACAAATAAAGCCAGTATTCTGACATGGGTCTTCTCTAACTTTTTTTGGTATTGTTTAAGGTATTTTCAACATTTTTGCTTATATTTTCTCTTTGTTTTACACCAATTTTGCAAGGCTATATGAATGTTTGGGGAAAGTAATTCCTGAGCTTCTGTTCCACCAGCTCTGTAGATAAGAAGCCCAGGCTGAGTACAGGAAGTTTGATCTTGCTGGCTGCATTTGAGGTTCTTGGATGACCTGCTAGAGCTGAACATGTGTGTGGTCATGCACTGCGAATAAAATGCCTCCTGTTATAGATCTGTTTATCCAGGTGGTCACGAAACTTTGGGGAACAAAGTGATGCTTACTTAGGATTGTTTATCACTCACCTCCTGGCAGGTGGCCTGGTGACACAAAGGTGTCCTTTTCAGGAGCCTTCCTTTGCAGTGGCAGCAGTCTGTCTCACAGCCTGAGACAGTCATCCTGCTTGAACTGGATATTTTCATGCCAGCTTTTCTCCAAGACACTCTCAACTAATCTTTGCATATTGAGCACCACTGTGCTCCCAAGATGTGAGTAGAGATCCTGAAGGATCATTTAATCCAATATTAAACACAGAAGCACTCTTTCAAGAGAGTTTACACAGCTGTTTAATAGAACTCATTGGCTTCAGACAATAGTTTAAGATGAAACTGCTTTTTAAATTAAGCCCCAGAGAGTGTTTGGAAAAGTAGAATAAGTTCACAGCGCAGCTCACATTTCAAGACTAACACCTTACTGTTGCAGAATCAGTTTCTCAAGATTTGGACTATTATAACAGAGTGATATTTGAGAACGACCTCAGGGGCTATAGAGAGGTGGCCAGAGTGGTAATACTGCAGCCAGTGAATATTTGAGATCACATGGACGACAGAGCCAGGGTCACCAAAGACATAGAGAAAAACATAGCAACAGAAATGCAATGAACAGTGACAGGAAGAGTTAATTAAGCATCCTGGAATCCAGAATGAAGACTGTTAGCAACTGAATAAATGAAACATGTCATTAATCTAGGTCTGATTGGGTTAAGGTAACCTTAGTGTCTGCAGGTAAAAGAAATGTCAAGGTCAAGGTCAAGTGCAATACTCTATTTGCCCCAGATTCCATTCTTAGCAGAACTTTGATTTTTTCTAGAACTGTGTTGTCCACAGGACACTAACATTTTATGACTTTTAAATATACATCCATTAAGATTAAAGATCGCTTAAAATTTAGTTCTTCAACCTCACTAGCCACATTTTAAAGATTATATAGCCACAGGTGGCTGGTGGCTACTTTTGTGTGTATGGCACATACTAAAGATTACCACAATATAACATGTATTCTTTTCATTTTTCTTTAATTTTTAAATTATTGATGATATCCACAAAATGTGAGCTTATTGTACAAAATGTTTGTTCTTTTCAAAGTCATTATTTACAAGAAATATTTTAGCATTAAACAATGGTATGATAATTGTTGGCTATTCAAAGCCATTCCTTTGGATTGTTTTGAATGTGCACCACACAAAGATAAGGTATTGATATTATAGATTGGGGAAAGGAGTATATGTGTTTAGTTAGCATATAACAGAAAAGGCGATTTTTCTGTGTAAACCACGAAATTGGGACAACTTGTTAGCCCATAAGTAAAAGTGAAGGGTAGCCTCTCATTTGTTCAAGAGGTCAATAAGGACCAAAACTGTACACATAATAGCCTTTTTGAATAGGTAGATGATACACAGATTTTGAGTCCCTGTCCTAGAAGATGGAATCTAGTAACAGCAACAGCATAAAATAATTTTACCATGAAGAGTGATGTGATGGTACAAGGGCAAAGAAAGCCTGTGAAGTAGGACTTCATGCCCTGCACTGCTAATTAAGGGCTTAAGTCTGTGGGATGGGAATGGGGAATTATCAGCACCATCTCAGGATAAAACTGGCTTGGTCCAATCCAGTCTTTCCCCAGCACTTCTCTGAGGGCATGCAGAGCCTCATCAGTGACATACTTGCATAGACCCCAAGCAGAGGCCCACCATAGACCAGGTACTGGGGCACCCATGGCTGACCCAGAGTGAGGAAGCTTCACCCAATCCTGGTTGGGAGGCGCTCCCCAAACTCCCTGATTCTGCAATCTTGAAAAAAAAGTGCAGAAGAGTTTTGACCACTACAACACCTGGGTGTCTGTGGTGAGTTGCAAATTCAACCACGCGATGGCAACCTACTGCATCCTGGAGAGGCAGAGAACCCAGGGGAAGGCCCGTGCACTCCAGGTGAAACCTAAGCATCGCCCTGGCCCTGCGGATCCCTGTCCCAAGAAGTCTCCCAGTGAGCCTGCCCTTCCCTTGCCCTGTGAGCAGCAGCAGCCTGGGGAGGACAAGTTGTCCCAGCAGAAGGCTGCTAGAGGTGCCAGTGTGCCTGCCATCCCCCTCCACTTCCTCCATGAAGACACACCCTCTCCCAACCTAGCCTCCCAGCATGACCCTGTGCCCAGCCGCTCCTCCTCCCAAGGTACCTCTGTGAACCAAGCCCCAGACAGCAGCAGGGATTGGAAGAGAGTGAGGAGGAGGATAGCCAAATGCCTCAGGCAACTCTGCTGCAGTCCCAGCTTCTCTGGGCCACTGTGCAGAAAAAGTGGTTCCACTGGAAATGCCCAGCCCAGACTGACAGAACCAAGGACAGCCAGAAGACCCTGAGCTGTGTGGAGACTGACTTCATGCTGTGGGAGTGAGGTGTGCACAGTGGCTCAGGCTTCTCCACAGGATTCCTGGCATCCATGCATCTGCACCCACCAGAAGACTCCTCTGCCCCACCTGGGACACACCAGAGAGACTGTACCCTGTGGAACACATCAGAGAGATTTTACCTGGAACTCTTCCCCCTGTCCTGCTCTTTGTCCTCCTTTCTCCCATGCTTTGGGAGTTTATTCTTGATTTTGTTTTATTTTATTGTTTCTTCACAGATTGTATAATAAAATTGATGTTTGAAAGATCACCAGTTAAAAGAACAGTTACAGGAAGCTAAAGATCATTTCAATAGACAGATAGAGATTCTGAAAACAAACAAACAAAAAAAAACTGAACTCCTTGAAATGAAGAAAACAATAAACCAAATTAAAAACTCAATAGACAGCATAACCAACAGGCTAGATCACCTGGAAGACAGAACCTTAGACATTGAAGACAAAATATTTAATCTTGAAAATAAAGTTGACCAAACAGAGAAGACTGTAAGAAGTCATGAACAAAGCCTACAAGAATTATGGGATATCATGAAAAGACCAAATTTGAGAGTTATTGGGATTGAGGAAGGCACAGAGATACAAACCAAAGGAATGAATAATCTATTCAATGAAATAATATCAGAAAGTTTTCCACATCTGAAGAATGAAATGGAAAATCAAATACAAGAGGCTTATAGGACACCAAATGTACAAAGCTACAATAGATCAACACCAAGGCACATGATAATGAAAGTACCCAACATACAAAATAAAGATAGAATTTTAAAGGCTGCGAGAGAAAAACATCAGATTACATTCAGGGGGAAACCAATACGGTTATCAGCGGATTTCTCAACACAGACCCTAAAAGCAAGAAGGGCCTGGAACAACATACTTCAAGCTCTGAAAGAAAATGGATGCCAACCAAGAATTTTATGCCCAGCAGAACTTACCTTCAGATTTGAAGATGAAATAAAATCCTTCCATGATAAACAAAAGCTAAAAGAATTTACAAATAGAAAGTCAGGACTACAGAACATTTTAAACAAAATATTCCATGAGGAAAAAATGAAGAACAACAATGTAAGTCAGCTTAGGGAGGACTACACTAAAGGAATAGCCAAATAAAGGAGAAACCAAGTCAAGTTAAAACCAAAAAATAGGCCAAAATGACTGGTAACAAAAATTATATCTCAATAATAACCCTGAATGTTAGTGGCCTGAACTCATCAATCAAAAGACATAGACTAGCCAATTGGATTAAAAAGAAAGACCCAACAATATGCTGCCTCCAAGAGATGCATCTCATAGAAAAAGACATCCACAGACTAAAGGTGAAAGGATGGGAAAAAACATAGCATGCACACTGACTCAGTAAAAAAGCAGGGGTTTCCATCCTCATATCAGATAAAGTGGACTTCAAGCCAAAATTAGTTAGAAGGGATAAAGAAGGGCATTTCATACTGCTTAAGGGAAGTATAAATCAGCAAGGCATATTAATCATAAATATTTATGCTCCAAATAATGGCATATCCATGTACATCAATCAAATCCTTCTTAATTCCAGGAACCAAATAGACCAAAACACAATAGTACTAGGTGACTTAACAAACCTCTCTCACCATTGGACAGAACTTCCAAGCAGAAATTGAACAAAGAAACCTTAGAATTCAATAACACAATCACTAACTTAGACTTAACAGACATATAGAATATTCCATCCATCAAAAAGCGAATATACTTTCTTCTCAGTAGCTCATGGATCCTTTTCTAAAATAGACCATATGTTATGCCACAAAGCTACTCTTAGCAAATACAAAAATATAGAAATACTACCTTGTACTCTATCAGACCATAATGGAATGAAATTAGAAATCAATGATAAAATAAAAAACAGAAACTACTACAACACCTGGAGATTAAATAATGTGCTACTGAATGATGCATGGATAACAGAAGACATTAGGGGGAAAATAAAAAATTCTTAGAGATCAACAAGAAAAAAGATACAACATATCAAAATCTCTGGGATACTATGAAAGCAGTGCTAAGAGGAAAATTCATTGCATGGAGTGCATTCAATAAAAGAATGAAATGTCAACAAATAAATGACCTCACATTACAGATCAAAGCCCTAGGAAGAGGAACAGTTCATCACTAAAAGTAGTAGAAGACAGGAAATAATTAAAATCAGAGCTGAAATCAATGAAATTGAAACAAAAAAGGCAATTCATAAAATTGACAAAACAAAAAGTTGGTTCTTTGAAAAAAATAAACAAAATTGATAAACCCTTAGCCACAACTAATGAAGAGGAGAGAGAAAAATTACTGAAATTCGTGATGAAAATGGAAATATCACAACAGACACTATTGAAATGCAAAACATAATTAGAAGCTATTTTGAAAACTTATACTGCAACAAAATAGGAAATCTCAAAGACATCAACAGGTTCCTAGAGACATATGAGCCTCCCAAACTGAAGCTAGAGAATATACATAATTTAAATAGATCAATTTCAAGCAGTGAAATTGAAGAAGTCATCAAAAGTCTACCAACAAAGAAAAGTCCAGGAACAGATGGATTCACAACTGAGTTCTCCAAGACCTTCAAAGAAGAGCTCATTCCAATACTCCTCAAAGTATTTCATGAAATAGAGTAGAGGGAACCCTTCCAAATTAGTTCTATGAAGCCAATATCACCCTGATACCAAAACCAGACAAAGACTCCTCAAGAAAAGAAAATGTCAGACCAATATCTCTAATGAACATAGATGCAAAAATTCTTAACAAAATTTTAGCAAATTGCATACAAAAGACTATTAAAAAGATAGTGCACCATGATCAAGTGGGTTTCATCCCAGGGATGCAAGGTTGGTTCAACATTCAGAAATCAATAAATGTAATTCATCACATCAACAGACTCAAAGTTAAGAACCACATGATTATTTCAATAGATGCAGAGAAAGCATTTGATAAAATACAACACCCCTTTATGCTCAAAACACTAGAAAAAGTAGGGATAGTAGGAATGTTCCTAAACATTGTAAAGGCTATCTAGGCTAAGCCTACAGCCAACATCATTCTAAATGGAGAAAAATGAAAGCATTCCCCTTGAAAACTGGGATGCCCTCTTTGATCACTTCTATTCAACATCAAATAGGCAGGGATCCCACTTTTACCACTTCTATTCAACATCGTCCTTGAAATGCTAGCCAGAGCAATTAGACAGACCAAAGCAATTAAAGGGATATGAATAGGAAAAGAGCTCAAACTATCCCTTTTTTTTT